>VXAB01008509.1:0-88293 GCA_013399175.1 Odontophorus gujanensis
TCTATGATTCTATGATTTCCATATCCTGAGGGTCATGATTGTCATTGAGGTTTTAATGGAAGTGTACATCCTGAGCAGGGACCTAAAAGAAAAGTCATCATCGTCTATAAAGTCAACAACTTGTCCAGCTACATGAAATGGAATGGAAAGAAGATCAAATAAAAAGAAAAGAGAATGCTAAAATAAATAGCTAAACTGGATGACGGGCAGATTTCTACAAGGTTCAAAAAATACGAATTTTTCAGCTTTCAGACCAATGTGTTCCTTCTAAGTTATCCACTGCAAACACATTTCAGCAAAAGGAACTAAGATGATGGTGTTCTATGGAATATTAGAGATGCTTGAAATCTGCAGCACAAACCCAATCTCTCAGGGACATTCAGCGAACAGATGTTCAGAGGCAGTCTGATGCTTGGAGTACTTACAAACCAAAGCCGTATGAGAAATGTCATAGCTGCCAACGTTCTCAAGAAGGACATTTTATTCTGTGGATGTTTTAAAGGTCAGCTTCAGAAATCTCTGATGATCCCACAGATTCAGACATATCCTAGTGTCTTATCCTGAGAACACTCATAAGGGAGCTGCAGATGAAAAGTAATTCAGTTAACAGCATTCCTAATTAAAATAATAATTTAGTGAGAAGGGGGGTTTATGAAGTGTGGTTTTCCCACAGTTCTTCCTTGTCTGGATTCTTGGCTGCCCACAGGGATTTGGGGGAACACCACAGACGTTCCCTGGTGTGAACACAGCCATTATATGTTTCTACCCACACAGCACAGCCAGAAAGCTTTGATCAAATGCATTCTTCTGTTCTGAAGACTTAATGGCATTGGTTCACTTTCACTTGCTCCAGTCACTCAAGCCAGTGCACAGCAATCTCATGTCATTACTGACACATTTTTTTCCTCCTTGGTAGACCCAGCAATTTGCTTTTCCTTTAAGTGTTGCAAATGGATTCTGATGGACCTGCCCACAGATCCCTCTCTCCTATGTTCTGTCCTGCAAGCTGGCATATGAGTATTGCCCAAATACAGGAAGCATTTGCTTGCAGCTTCTCCTGGTCAGCTGTGAAATTTAGCATCAGATGTAACAAGGGTTAAAAAAGAACAGCTATAGCTACCACAGCAAATCCTATGTTATCAGTTAAATTAAAGCAGGGAGAAAAACTGCATGCTCAGAAGGAAGAAATTAGCATCCTGTTGGCAAGGCATGTATATTCAACCAGATACTTATCTCAGCAGCACTAGAATTAATTAGGAATAATTGCAATCTACTTCTGCACCAAGGAGAATAACTTTTTATGATTATGTATTTCCTTATCTTTATGCTTAAGCCTTCAAGATTATAATCACATTTTTAAATGTTACGTTTGTTTGGTAACTAAGATGGTATCTGAGGATAGATGCCATCTATTAGGGCTGTTTTAGACAGAGCAACCTATAAAAAATAGGTAGGTTGCTCAGAATGTAATGCCTTATGTTTATTTCCATGGAAATGACAACAGTTACAAATAACACTATTTGATAGAGGAAATTCTCATCTACAGAATGCTATTTTTCAACATAGTCACCACCATGTCACCAGTGATGAGCATGCTGTACTCATAACAACCTGCAAGCATGGAGGTGACCCTCTGTTGCTGTTACCAGTGCTGAAATGCACCACCCACTGTCTCACCGTGCTAGCGTCCACTGGTTGGTCTCCACAGACAGTCAGCATCAATAAATGTCACTGGGTGCCATTTTTTCTGCATGAGGGAATTCAATTCCACCTCTTTGCTTCATACATACTTCCACGTCAGACATTCTTTTGTCAGAGTGCCCCTCTGCTGCCATCTGTCACATTACAACAACATATAACAAGATATTGGCAGGTGGGAAGGTTCAACCTCTACTTCCATACCACAGACATCCCTCTGATGTCACAGGCCAACAAAATAAAACAGGAGCCATTACTTTCACTGCAGCCTTTATAAGTACTTAGATAAAACAATGAAGTGACACCAAAGTAGGAAATGTCACAAGTAAGATTGCCAACATGACATCGTTTCTGTCTTGTTAGGGGTACAAAGGCCATATCGTGAATGCAAGGCAAAAATGAATTCTATAAAGTTCAGCCATGCTTGTTAATTAGTGATGAAACATAGCATGTTATCTGCCCTGGGAGATATGATCTTACTCACTTCTGAATAAAGAAACTTCCTTACAGTAAACAAGATAATTACATTCTGAAGCACAGTTTACAAACCTTGGAAGAGGAGATGCTGAGTGGTACAGGGGTCTGGACAAGAGCAGTGAGAGAAGGTCGTTAGGGCAAGAAAGGAAGAGCTGAAGGAGCCATGTGTGATATTTCTACTGCAAACTCACTGCTGAGTTTTGCAAGGGTGGATCTGTGCATCACAGCTGCAAATGAGTAAACAAGAATTAACCAATTAACTCCAGTTTCTCATGTTGGGATGCAAAACGTGTGGTGTCAGAGGTTTGCGGCCATCTCTGGAGAGCATCTCTCAAGGATGACTGTGTGATATGTCACGTGTGACATTACCCCCTCTATAAAAATATGCATAGGCACAGGGCCATACTTTCTTTATGATTAAATGATTATGAGAAAATACTGAGCAATTGTAAAATAGGATGTGGAAGTACAAATCATGTGGTGTCACTAGAACTCACTTTGTGAGGTCAGAAGATGTAGTGGGGGAAATGAAGGTCAAACCCTACAGTGTACCTGCTTTCACAGGTCTCTAGAATGCTATTGGGAGTTCAGCAGACTGATTATATGTGGTCTGCTCTGACTTCTAAAGACACAGTTATTTTATAACCATATTTCTAATGACAGCTTATTTTTACTTGAACATAAATAAAATACTAGCAAGGAAAAAAGTGATGGGCTTTTGCAACCCTTTTGCTAATCTATGCAAATTTAAGTAATGATGTATCCAGAGAAGTAATAATAAGGCCAGCAGTTGTTGTAGTGAATTAAAGTCTGTAATTGAATCCATGTACGCACATCTCGACTCTGAAATTAGATGAAATGCAAAACCTGTTGTGTTTGAGTGTAGCTGTGCTGCCTGTATTGAGTTCCTCATGAGTAAAGATATGCCACCACACTGCGCTAAGGGCAGGTCTGGACTGCAACAAAATACCTCGTGGTGAAGAGCAGGAAAGGGGAATAAAGGGGAAAACAGCTCAGCCACTCCATATTTCAGTATTGCTAGAGACATTAATTGCAGAAAATGAGGCATCTAAAAATATCCAAATACAGCTTTCCTCGCAGTGCTGATGAGCAGTTATGCTTATTTCCCTCCAGCCCAGTTCTGCTGGTCTTGTACTTCTGCTGCCTGGCGGCAGAAGCTGAGAATGTTACTGTCTCACAGTATTAGCTGCTAAACAGATGCTTTTCAAAGCAACAGCTGCACTTCAACAAAAAAAGTTTAATTTTCTTTTGCAATTTTACTACGAGATAAAGCAGCTGGAATGCTTTGGAGATAAAGGAGTTCATGAATAATTCACTTGACACCTTTATATCAAAGTATGGGTGTCTTCATTAAATAAAATTGCATCCTGTCAAGGGCAGTGAGTGAGAGGTTTCTGGAAGGAAGGCAAAATAGATTCCTCTTGAGAGCCCAGATAATGGACAACTGGAAATCAAAGTTGGCATCATTTTGCAACTTTTTATTTATTATTACCCTTTAGATCATTTCAATATAAAAATCATTTGGGCTCAACACTCTGGAACATAATTCAGCCAAAAAAAAAAAAAAGAATCAGTGGGTATGGCCAGCTAACAAGAATGGATTATGTGTATTTATACAGATGGCCAAAATCCCATCCTGCTATGCAGGAGGTATTTTAGCCATTCCTTAGCATGAGATGATGCTGGGCACCCTCTGGGTGTTTCGGTGGTGCCTGGGGGGTCCTTCTGGTCGACCAGGTCCCTCCAAGCTGCTATAGTTAGGAACAAACCAAAATGAGAGTTTATTGGAGCTGGTTAACAACTAACAGTGAGCTCTCCAACCTGGGTACCTTCTTCAGAAAAAAATCCATGTCTGAACAATGGCCACTACAAAAGCCTTGCCAATATTGTAATACTTACCAGCAAATGCCAGTAAACTGTCACAGAAAAGGTTAATTATTCCACATATCATCTCAGTATAATCCTGTGTCAATAGAAGCCTTTGGGGAGAGGATATAAAATGACACCACTAGAAGTCTCCCACTGAACGTTTTTTCCTGATTCCCCTCCTGAAGGTGTGTGCACATAACTGCACCCTTCTATTCAAAGCTATTGTACTGTAAAGAGACCTCTGCTATCTGCCCCAGCCATATGCAAGAAGAATGGCTGTTCACAGCAGGCAGCCTTTGGCCAGCCTTCATTATCTCTCTCCTGCTTCCAGGCACTCTTTGATGCCAGTGCATCACCTCTATTTTGAGTCCTCTCAAGCTTTGTGCACAGTACAGGATTTTGCTCACAGTGATTCAGCTGCCCTGTTGTTAGCAGCTGTAGAGCAGGAAGTGCTGCCAACAGAAACCTCAGGAGCAAGGGTAATAGACACGATACAGAGAGCAGTGCAGAGCTGTTGACAAATACAGCTCTTAGTACCACTGACTGTGCTAAGGAAGGATGGAAAGCTTCCTGCAGTTTCCTTGGTACGAGTACGAGAGCAAAGTCATTCCTTGGGTTTTGGATTGTCTACTTGAAGCAAAGAACAGCGGGGCAGGCTGCTGAGTGATGCTCTCTGGCAATGTTCCCTCACTAAAAATAGTGTGGAAGATAACTACTGCTTTTTGGGGGAGTGTCTTACTCCTCAGTTTTCTTTGTGGATTTTATGCAATGCATGTGAAGTACCAAATGGGAAATAGTACAGCACCTTTTTCACCTGGCTCAAAATGTCTTTGGTCTGGCAATTTCTCGTTGGTGACTGTTCTTGCTCCTATCCATTTTTCTGTGAAGGTATTTCACAGACTCAGAGTTTTGTCTATAATGATTCATTACACGTTATTTTACCTCTCACTGAGATCAACCGACAGTTTATGGGAATAAAAATAGCACCTGTTAAATTTTGGAGTCAGTAAACTTCTGTCATTCTTCACACGTTTTCTGGCTCAGCATTTTGAAAGCTGAGTTTCAAGGCAAAATTCCAATAGTATCTCCTTTTTGATACAGTAGCAAAGCCGATTTTTTTTTCTTAAGCAGTCTCAGGAGTGAATGATGGCCATTCCTCTGGAACAAAGGTGAGCAAGCAACCTACATATGCTGAACACTTAACAGTTCTTCCAAGGGGTTTGTAAAGGACAACAACAAGCAGTAGGACAATAATTACTGTGATGGCAGAGTAGAATTCTAGGGCTCCTGTGTTTTTTCACTTAAAAAACAGTTGCAGTGATTTAAAATGCGCCATTCCTTCCTCTCCTCTCTGTCCAGGCCCACTTATCTTTTCCAAACATCTTGCAAGTAATGTGTGAGTGTTTGTAAGCCAATACCATACAAAATCTGGAAGCTTGGCAACAACCACTTCTCACAGTAATTTAACTTCAGTTACTAAACTACTAGATTTCACATCAAACTGGCTGAACAATATTTTGCTTTACTGATTCGACAAGGGAGGATGTGGAAAATGTGGTTGCGTTCACCTCTGGCAGAAGGACAACAACAGAGAGTTGGTGAATAACATTTCATGTCGTTGCAGACATTTCTTTACTGAAATGGATATCTAGGACCTAAGTTATAATTTTGCAAAGCAAAAGGGAATTAATCCAGAGTTAAACTCTGATATGATCACCAAGATAATTGCTCCATCAGTGCTTTTTTAAAGTGCTACATCATTTTAGTTACTATTAACTGATCGCAAGCCACTGTAATAAATCCAACCAAATAAGCCAATCATTTGTGAGACTCATAAAAGAAATACTATTCCCACTGGCAATGCAATCCTCCATCATTTGGCAAGTTATGTTTACTGGAGACAGAGTTCTACCAGACTGGTAAAGTCAAGATGACAAATTCCATATTCCAGACAGAAAAAAAAAATATTTTCTATCAGGCAAATAAATTCAGAGAAAAAAATAATTCAATGATTATTTTTTGGAGATAGATCTCTTTCATATTGATGATTCCAGTCTTGTACTGTAACTTGCTGGTGTTTGAAATGAACATTCTCTGTTCTCAGTGATAATGAATGTCACTTAGAGCTTGTTGATAACCTCTAATAACTGAAGAAGTGTCAAAATCTAATGTGCTTAAACTTTGAAGAAAATAATAAAGGAGAGATTTTAAAAGGTCATTGTCAAAATATCTTTGCACGCACTAAAAGTGAGCAACTTGAAAAAATGTATGAAAAATTTCATTTTATTCTGTAGGTGACCTGGCATAGCACAAATGCAGTTTTGAATATAGGCAGCAAAGAGAAACAGCTTGGAATATGCAAGTATTTGGAAGATTTATGTCAGTCATTGTTTCTGTACCTCAAGTGACCTGTTGAAAGAACTCTGAGCTTAAATGGTTATCTATTTTTCCAGTTCCAGTAATGAAAAGATTTGCTTCTTTGTAGAAGTTATATATTTGCCAAGGAGTGCGAGGCATTCCTCCACTTTCTTCTTTGTGACACTGGGTGGAATACTGGTTGGAAAGCAGAAATGGTGGCCTTGGTTAAAGGAAACTATCCAGGCATGAAAATGACCTTCAGCTGACTTCATTACAAAGTGATGATTATACTCAAATGGCCTTTGAGGTAAGACGTTTTAAAACCACGCTTGCAGGCTGCACCACATTTTCTGGGGCCATAACCCAGGATTCTCAGTACTCTATTAAGCTGAGATATACCAGGTGAGTTCCTTTACAGTGAATGATGTAAAAACCTGTTTGCCCTTAGATGATGTAAAGATATGTAACATAAATACTAGAATTGGTACAGATGGAAAGACCTGCCTGACAGCACCAAAAGAAGCAATGGAGTGAAGTAGCAAAGCTACGCCACAATGGAAGTGCCATTCTTCTTCCTGTTAACATTAAGACAGGCCATCATCATCAAGATAAGTGACATGCAGAAGCAAACTGAAGGGGCATCAGCCTTGCTGAAGAGTCACAGAGGCAAAAAGATTGCTCCATATTAACTGTTGACTCCTAAAGGCTATACAAACCTGTCCTAACCTAGTTTACTGTTATCAAAGAAGAGGAATTCAAGAAATGCAGTGACAACCTGACAGCTACTCGTTGTTGCCATCCATATTACGTACAGGTGGTCCTGGCAAAACTGCCTGGGCATGTACATATCTTACTGCTTCCAAGTATGTGGGCATAAGGCTGTGAATGAATAAACTGACTCACACAGGGGATTGCAAACTAAAATCACGCTCTTCCAGCATATGGTCTTGTATTGCCTTTTCTGGCACTAATAACCTGCAAGGACGTGTACCTGTCATTGTGTAATGCCATGTTATGGATGTAGTTAATAGGTTTGCCTTCCTCTTGAGCAGTGGTTCACAAATCCCCATTCTGTTTGCCTAACGCTTTGTTCAGTAATTTCAAAATCGGTAATTAGGGGAGGACACTGGAGGATTTCCAATATATAGCAAGGGGAACTTAATTAATGGTTTTAAAAGTGGAATCTGTTAATCATAGATGGAAATCTATGTCATGACCTCTTACAGCAGAGTAAGAGTTGACTCTGATATTTCTGTTGATCCCTTACAAATCGATATTCTGAATTGAAGTGACCAGTTTGGATGCACGTGGCAAAATGGCTCTGTGAACAGCTGAGGACATGCATTCCTGTTCTAGCTTCTGCTAAGTCAGACAGCTTGAGTTAAAAGTTTAATTACAACTAGAGATAAGCATTAATTTAAAGGTAATATTCAGCAAAGTAGACCACAGGAAAGCTTGGTCAGAAAGGATACAGCCACTTTGTGTAACTCAATGGTCCGGAAGGGACAAGGATGACAGTCACAACACTCATTCTGGTGATAACTGTTGCAGATGAAAGCCACTATAGTCTATATTTAAGATGACAAAACTGCAACTGATTTAGCTTGTGGGAAGTATAAATCCTGCATTTTTAAGCTAGTTCTTCATTTCATTTATCTTTGCTCTGTCAAAACAAGGAGTAATTCCATCTGATGTCTATGAATGAATTAACACCCAATAAACTTGAATGAACACTACTGAAGGATGTAGAGTCCCTGGACATAGCTGAAACTCTCTACCTACCAGAACTGCAAAGGGAAGGGTCCTTACTGGAAGGTTTACAGAGAAAAAGACCATGATAAAATGAACTATGAATGCTGACAACATGACAGATACTATCTGAAGTGGTTATTGCTTGCCTTCATGCAGATTCCCAGGACAGTTACTCCTGCTTGCAGTGTCAGCCACAGATAACCTTTGATGGCTTAAAGGGTACCAAAAAAGGTGCTTAGGGAAAACATGTTGATTACATCTGTCTCTTGCTTCATCTTTCTGCTACACTGTTCTCTTCCCTCTACTTGCTATCTAAATGCTGGTAGGAAGAATTGCTATCTTTCATTGCGCAATATTGTATTGTGGACTTATATAACTTTTCTTGAAATTCTGATTTTGTTCTCATGGCTCAACCTTCTGCAAAGGGCATCACAAGAGATGGCATTTTTATTTACGGGAGCTCTGTTTCTTCCTCATTCCTTTCCTTGTTCCTTCCACCTCTGTGTCTTTTTAGGGAGAAACAGACAATTCTGGTGGAAAGCAACGCATACACAGATTTTATATCTTAGAAGATATAGAAATGTAGCTGTCAAATGACACAGCACTTACTGATGTATTGCCACATGCTGCCCTATCTTACCTGGAACATGGTTTTATACAGACTTAAGTTTATATATCTGTGTAAACAACACATTTAATGCCACTATCAGTTCCTTAGATATATACTCTCCAAATACAATGTTTTCTGAAGATTCAATTGTATTAAAATAGTTCTATTTTCTTGACATCACATTTTGGATTCTTTTGAAGAATGAATTGCAAGAGTGACATGATACCTGCAGTGTGGTTCAGTACTCTTCTATCCCTTCGTAAGAGTAAGGTTCTATGTTTTTACCTTTAGGCATGATTATTTTACCTTGCTATTGCTTTTAACCACCTATCTTGTTATTTATTTACATTATATAACAAAGGCTTTGTTGAATAAGCGCTTGTGATTTGCAGTGATGGGTAAAAAAAAAATGTATTACCCTTATTTCAAGCAGTTCCAATGCTACCTGTAACCACCCTCTCCATGACATTTTGTACATATTTAAGCCCTAAGACAGGGGAGGCTGCGGTTATCGTACCAGTCGTGGTCAATTCTGAGGGATGAACTGGGTTTCTCCTGTTTGGGGCCCTCATATTCCCTGTGGTTGATTTTGAGAGGGAGAATCATTATTACTTAACAACTTGTGGTAAATTCTTCCTTTCCCTCTCCTTTTGCCCATGTAAATGGAAGCAGGGTAATAGCTCCATATTTCTGCCTGCCACCTCATCTCTTTGCGTTCCAAATGCTACCTGAATATTTATCTTCTGAAGCATTCTGTAGGACCTGAAAATGTTCTAAGTATTAATAAAACACTTGACAGATCAGTAGTGTACTGCCCCTAGAAATTTCCACTGAGAAAACGAGGGGAAGAGAGACTGATGAGGGACTCTGTGGCCACACATGGAAAAGAGGGAGAAGTGTTTCCAAATGCTCTGTTGAGCCTGGACGATATTTTTTTATTATTATCCTAAAAGCCCTCTGAGACAGAATTTCTGACCTTCAACATCTTTAGCTGTTGTTTTCTTTTCTTTTTCCCACATGAACACTGCTAGATCAGTGCCACTGCCAAAATGCTGAGTAAGCATTTGAAATGAGTCTTCAATGCACCATTTTAGTTAGTGCTTTAAATGCGGGCTGTGCATTTAGAAACTTGTTCTGAAATAGGTGCAATTTCATTGCAGATGCTGAGCAAACCATAATGTTGCTACCTAAACAAATGCCACTGAGGCATCAGAGAAGACAGAATATCATCATATTTAAGAAGTAAAACCGAAGACCACTTGAAATTCTATCAAAAGCTGTACTGCTTTCAAAAATCTATAAAAGAAACAGGATAATTTTCTACATTAACAAGCAACGTCATGCAATAGGAGTGGATCTCTAGAGCAAAGCAATTGGTTTTGAGGAACTTGACTCCATACTAAACATAAGCGTTTGTTTTGCTCCCTACTTTTAATGTAGATTACATCCTTTGATGCTGTATTCCTGATTATCTGTTGGCAGTTGGAACACATTTCTTATTTAATTTCACTCAAAAGGAATCCAATTCATGTGCTCTGGAACCACTAATTACTATAAACCAGCGCACAGTAAGCAAGGACAATCAGAAGGTTTGCTTCAAAAATTCACTACTGATCCAAACTAAAATCCTAATGTTAGCCCCTGAAGATTTACTATCAGCGTCCTAAAGTAACTCTCAGGTAGGTAACCTAAATAAAAATTAAGCATTATCTGAAAAGTTATCTACCCTTTTTTTTTTTTTTTTCCTCACTGGATGCATCCTCCCTGTAAGCATTCATAAAGTCATAGAATCACAGAATTGCTAAGGTTGGAAAAGACCTTCAAGATCATCAAGTCTAACCTCAACCTAACCATATTACCCTAACTAACAAAACACTACTAAATCATGTCCCTGAGCACCACATGCAGACATTTTTAAACACATCCAGGGATGGTGACTCAACCAGCTCCCTGGGGAGCCTATTCCAGTGCTTAACAACCCTTTTTGTAAAGTTTTTCCTGATATCCAACCTAAACCTCCCCTGGAGCAACTTGAGGCCATTTCCCTTTGTCCTGTCATTTTGTGTCTCTTTCAAGTTCTCATTATAATTCTTTTTTTGCTACTGGGAAAGTTGTTACCATGCTGAGAAAAGAAATGCTCACCTATGATTGTCATCTTGGACAGCCCCGCTTTCCTCTATCCCCTATCCTCTATCCTCTATCCTCTATCCCCTATCCCCTATCCACTATCCTCTATCCCCTATCCATCCTCTATCCTCTATCCTCTATCCTATTGCTTCAAAATCTAAGAATAATAGAGATCTTCAGGTCAACAGTTGATGCATTCTTTATGATGTGTTATTAGTGCTGATAAAAACACATTCTGGCCTGTTACTGTGGTATATCAGTGCAAGCATAAAACATAAAGTTAGCACCCAACATACTGCATCTGGGTCACTTTTTCAAAAAAGAAACCAGGTTACTCACACCCTCTTTAATCTCTCACGTGCAAAACTTTTTAAAAAGTGAAAATGACTTTTCACACAGAAATGCGCTCTGTCCTGCCTTTGTAAGACTCAGCAAAAAACAGATCCTTCATAAGAAAGAGGGCAGAAACGTTATGTTTGCTGTCTTCCTACCATCTCCAAAATGTATCTCATAGCAGAAAACAAAGGAAAAACACAAAACAGTAAGTCCAAACATTAGCATTCTGGGCATGAGGCTAGAAACTTGAGCTAGGATTAGCAGTCAGCAGTTCTGATTCCCTGAATTGCTCTGGCCAAGGTGCTTAGGCTCTGTTTACATTACATTTCCAGCTATATGGAAATATTAAAGCTTAGATTTTTCTAAACCCCCTAGTGTTAGGGATTTCCTCAGCTGATGGATGCTTAGTCTCAGACACCTCTTAGAGAGGCTCTCTGCAGTACCTCAAATCACAAAGTGCTTTTAAAATTCAGGCTTTATTTGATTCGATCCAGTTGTGCTGCCTCTCAGCAAAGCAGTCATTCTGATAAATCTTTAAAAAAAAGAGAAAAAAGTCTTTGGAGAATATTGTAAATGCATGTCAAATAAGGACTCAGCCTTGTCCCAGGATATTGGGAGTCCCTTTACTCGTATTTAGCTCATTTGTCTTCCACTTAAGCCCTAGTTAAATATCCCATTTATAACAGTACCTAAATAGAAAATGTAAAGCCATCCTTCCATGCCAGAAAAAAGTTGAATGTGTGTGAGTGGAGTTTTCTCCTTCGTTCTCAGATTCCTCATCTGCAGAAGGCCGACAAGTGCTAGGGAGACTGCACTGCCCACTGGCTGCTGAGGGAACTGAACACATCAGACACTGCAGTGAACCGGTAATAAAGCACTTGTGCGGCCTACACGTGCAATCTCCAAGTTGAAATCAAATAATCTGGAACCAGAGCCTCAATGGGGCCATCTCTGCTCTCACCCAGGTTAGATGATAGGAAAAATTCCTTCTCTGAAAGGGCAGTGAGGCATTAGAGCGGGCTGCCCAGGCAGGTAGTAGAGTGACTGTCTCTGGAGCTATTCAAGAAAAGCAGAGGTGTGGCACTGAGGGACATGGTTAGTGGGTATGGTGTTGATGGGTTGCAGGTTGGACTAGATGATCTTAGTGGTCTTTCCCAATCTGAATGATTCTATGACACTCTCTACTTCTGCCCACTCTCTTTCCCTCACATGATGTTCCTAACTCACTGAAGTCATAATAAATCTGGCCCCAGCCTTTGCATCCCAAAGGAAAACGCTGGTCAGCCATTTAACATGCGACCTACCCTATGCCACTCTGTGCAGTGCTGTGGTTCTCAGTATTCCAAACCCTTCAAAAGAGAAGAGGATACAAAATTCAAGATCCCTAGAGCTTTCAAAGACTGCACCTGAGGATGACCTGCCGGAATAATTGAGCAAATCAAACAGAACAAACGAAAGTCTTCTTTACCACAGAAGCTGATCAGTGAGCTACAGCAGCTTGGCATAGTTTCTGCCTCAGCACGTTCACTTCCAAGATACCCAGAACCTTGATGATAATGCTATTATGAATTGCTTTGAGTCTCAGAAGAAAGAGTGAAGAACAAAGAAAGAAACTATATGGTGACCTCACAAAGGACTCTGAATAAGGAGACCAGATGGCCCAGGTGGGCAGAGACAATCCTACCGATCAGAAGGCATGTGCAGAGATCCCTTTCCTTCACTGAATACTCTTGAGGCTTTCAGACCCTAGAGTGGAAGACGAAGAGGAATTGGATGATGATAAACATCTCCTACTCACTTTCTTTGTCACCTCCAGTCACAGAAGGCTCGCATTTCCCTGCACTTCACCATGCTTCAGTGGATTGTTGAGAGCAGCATTTTGCCTGGACTCCTTCCTATATGACTGAAAATAGAAGCTTTTGGATTACAGCCTCCTCCGAGTCCCGCAATCCAGACACAGGCTTGGAACCAACACATCCCTGCTCCCAAAATCCGTCTCACAAGATTGCAAAGGGGAAGGGTCAAGGCAACAAGCAACGAGGAGTTCCACTGTGCTGAGCCAAACGGTGGAAGCTTCAGAAGTCAGACGTCTCCCTCCAATTCATTGAACCTCCCTTTTGCACTCATTTAAGCATTTGTACTTGTAGGAAAATAGACTGTTAGTTATATAAATTCACACACCTTTCAGTTCTATCCAGATGCCAAGTTCTGCAGAGCAAAATATTCTTTTCCTTTTCTTCTAATACCCCAACAGATCTACAAACTGTACATGGGAGCTGCCATCCATCCAGGCCAGTAGGCTGAGGAATCACAGCAGACTATGTGACAAAAACACACCTGACATCCCTTTGGAACTGTATAGCATGCAAAACAGCACAGAGTGCAGTGCTGTTTCACGAGATGACATGTTAAAAACTACTGACATACTCCATCAGTTCTACCACTCTGTTTAAAAACAATAAAAGCATACCGGGCCAGTTACATAAGTGTTGATATCTTTGTCTCTAAGAATTTACCTGCTGTTCTATTTGGAATCATTAAAAAATGCACAGGAAATGGCAAGCAAATTCCACAAAGTGCTGAAATAGCCCAGCAGGCCTAAGTGCTGAGGGAATACTGTCATATCCATGGCAAATAACAAAAAGTGTTTAACAGGGCAGGACTTATTAGTCTTGGCTTAGTGCCACTTTAATGTTCTTTTTCAGGATAGGGGGAGAAGAAAGGGGGCTTGCTATATGAGAACAAGCTTGGTTTGTATACTTGTTACTTTCAGTATAAACATACTCTACATCAAAGGTAAAGCACTGCATACTCCTGAATACTGAAGAAGTGCATAAGACTGGCAGAATGTTCCTTCTCGTTCTATACATTCCACAAGGGGCGGTTGAATGTGTGATACTTATGCTAATTACACAAACCATGCAGCCCATGAGTTTCCACGACAGTATCCAAATGCATAGAAACAATCCCACCAAGAAGCTGAGAACGTTACTCTGAGGTGCTGGATATAATTGCAGAGCGAGTCGTGCCTTCCCCTTCATTTAGATGTTCCTACAAACGTACTTTGTTCTTTGTAAAACAAAAGCTATTGTTTGCAGAGAATGTATGCTGTGTGTCTGGATGAAACACAGCCAGGCCTATTTAGCAGTGAAGTGACAGAAACATGCTGTCACTAGGCAATCCCATCCTCACGTCACTGGCAGAGAACAAGAAAGTCCGAGACACTGCAACAGCTCAGTGATCTTCTGTGATATCAGGATATTGGTTAGGTGAGTTTTTTTTTTTTTTTTTTTTAATGAAGAATTAATAATTACTGTGTAAATACAATAAATAAGTAAATAAAAATGCTGGATGAGCACTTGGAAAAAGAACAGTCACATTTCAGGAAACCGTGACTGGATGTTTCCACCAATTAATCTGAGGTGTGCTTTTCTTGTGATGGAAATGATGCTTTATTCCAAGCAAGCCCCAAAACACTTTGCAATGGTAGCAAATGCATTAGAAAATAATAAATAAACAGTGGGGCTGCTACTTTACTTCACCAGTGAGCATTTTTGAGGTTTTGTACAAGCTTGATCTTCTCTAAACAATTTTGTGAGATACTCATTCACAGAAACAACTATGCTTGCTCATGGAGTTGTTGCTATGAACATCCATCAGCTCTGCATAATATATAAGCATCAGCAAGATGGCTAATTCTTTTCAGAGTAATTAATCAGCACACGTCTTCAAGCTGAAAATTAATAACTGAAGATTATTTTTCATAAGTATATCTAGCAATTTGAATCACGATGTGGCACATACCACTGAGGATATAGAAGACAGATTTTTTTTTTTTTTACTGAAATGAAAATGCAGTATTTCATGCTTTGGCTTGAAAGGAGTATAGCTTAATAAAATAAATCTCATGATTCAGGTCACTGTTTTACTTCAGAACTAATTTATGCTATATTTTACACTATGATGAACAATGGCCTCGGATAATTACTTCCCTTACAAAGCGTGGGGATCAAAGGATGTGTTTTAGATGTGTGGTCACAGATATGGCCCTGCTGTTGAATTGCAAATAACCAGCCAAAGAGTTGATGATGCGTACTCCTTCATAGCTGTATTGTTTATAAACTGCCTTTCCCATTAATATCTCAATGTGAAAAAAGTAGTTAACACAAGGACTTCTGGTCTTCTGTGGATTTAAATGAAAAGCAAATTCGGCTATGTGCAATTGCTAACAAGGAAAACAGAACTGTGCAGATCACTCACTATTTTGATACATAGATGCGTCAGATTCTGTTCATCAAAAGCAGCACTGCTCCACTAGAATCCAACTCAATTTACAACCTGTAAAATTAGTGCAGGGCTGAGGAGCAATTCTAAAGTCATAGCTCAGCTAAACACTACATGACATCATTGAAAGACAATTTTTCTTATCATGTTCAAAAAATAATTCATGTTTTACTCATCATATTCCAGGTAAACAGTGACAAAAAAATACTGCTGTTCATAGCAAGAGGCACAAACAGCATCCCACCCAACTCTCGTACAGGCTTGATCCATCAATGTGCGATGAAAGCACACTTCAGTGAGAGCTAACAGAGGCCACTTAAAGCCAGGAAGCCAACAGAGACTTCCTTTATCCTCTGTTTGAGTTTTAAGTCATCAGCACACTATAACAACATACAGGCTCTGAAAAGTTCAGTCTTCACTCTCTAACATTTCAAGAAGTCCTCAGCACTTGGTAGCATTAGACACATACTTGGCAGCAAACACCAAAACAACTGGTAAGTATTGCCAAAGGCAAGCTGGTAACATATCCAGTATGGCCAAGGCTCTGAGTGTGTGTGTTAATGCACACACTGCCTGTCTAGCAGATTTTTTCACAGCTTCCAACTAATTCCACAAAAATTATGTTTTGAGTATGCCATGCATCGCTTTAGTTCCAGTTTGTGCAGGTTTAAGAGGAAGACTAATATACAGTTCTTTAGTCTCTTCACTGAAAGATTTCTGTTTTTGATACCCTGGCCAAAAAAGCAGTGGTTTGTTACAGAATGCTTCCTGCTGAAGAGGCCGGCTGCCTACCTCAGCCTCCTTCCCCAGTTCCCATGCTACAGCCTTTGGCTGCTACTCCAGCTCCAGTGCACGCCAACCTCTCCTAGGCATAAACATTTCCCATAACTGGATTCCTTGTTTGAAAAACTGGAGCTCAGACTGTAGAAGGCTCAGCCAACTGAGTGAAATTAAAAATGCTGGCTCTTTTTGGCTGAGTGTTTCCCTGCTGCCGAGCAGGGCTAGCTGAGCACAGCAAGCTCCACCACAGAGCTGTTTTCAGCCTTTCCTGGGGCTCAGGAGCACAGGATTCACAGAATTGCAGGGGTTGGAAGAGAACTCTGGAGATGTAGTTCATCTCTATGCTAAAGGAGGTTACCTACAGTAGGTTCAACAGGAAAGTGTCCAGGTGAGTTTGGAAATATCTCCAGAGGAGACTTCAGCACCTCTCTGGGCAGCCTGTGCTCTGTCATCCTCGACAGGACCCATCAGGTTCCTCTCTGTCCACCTCTCTATCCAATCCAGGTGCCACTGAACGACAGCACAGCCTTCTGGTGCGTCAGCCAGTCTCTCCCAGCCTCTCACCATCAGCACACTTGAGGGTGGACTCTGTCCACTCCTCCAGGGCACTGATGAGCTTAATATGAAGCCCGCAAGTCAGTTTGGAGGTGTCCCTTTGAATCTCCATGGGAATGCGGGACAGTCTGCCCGGGTTCCCAGCTGTTTCCGTTTCCATCACCACGCCAGGCTGCATCCTTCAGGGCACAACCCAAAAGCCCGCCCTCGCACTGCGGTTAAACACCAAACCCGACTTCTCGCACCGCCGCTACGTTTGCTTTACTTAAAGCCCCACCTCGCGGCGGGATCGCGCCCACACCGCTCGCTCCCCCTCCCGAGCGCAGCCGCCTCCTTCACCCTCCCGGAGCCGCCGGTCCCGCCCCTCCCAGCGGCACGGACACACCCGACCCCTCGCGGGCCGAACCCCTACGCCCCTCAGCGCCCCATCCCGCCCGAGCGCCGCGCCATTGGCTGCCGCTTCGGGTGGTGGCGGCGCATGCGCGGCGGCGCGAGTTGGAACTGGGCGTGCTGGCGCGCGGCGGCGGGAGGTGTGCTGGCTTCGGGTGTTGCTGTCTGCAGTGCTCGTTTGTTGCCGGCCCTTCGGTCGTCTGCGTATCCGAAATGGCGAGCAAGGAAGGTAGGAGACATCCTCCCGTTCCCTTTTCGCTAGGGCTGGGGTACGTGCGTGGGAGGAGGGCGGTGGGGCTCCCCTCCCTTCCCTTAGTCCCAGCCTCTCCCCCAGTGCTGGAGGACACGATGGAGGAGCGTGTCATCAGCGAGGAGTACAAGATCTGGAAGAAGAACACCCCCTTCTTGTATGACCTGGTGATGACACACGCGCTGGAGTGGCCCAGCCTCACCGTGCAGTGGCTGCCTGATGTGAGCAGGTGAGGGAGTGTTGCGGTCCTGGAAGGTAGTGGGGGGACTGAAGGCTCAGCAGCATCTGTACCTGGCTGTAGGCTGTGAGCTGGGGGTGGTTCCTTCTCCTAGTCTGTCTCGGTTTGTTCTGCTCCACCTGTCTCACATTGTCAACGTCACTCGAAGGTAAAGCACCTGAGGCTACAGTGACTTGCATTAGAATTACAGAATCATTAAGGTTGGATAAGTCCAGTAAGATCACTTAGTCCAACCCCCAACCCATCACACCATGCCCGCTAACCATGGCCCTCATGCTTTTCTCGTACACCCCCGTGTACGATGACTTCACCACCTCCCTGGGCAGCCTGTGCCACTGCCCCACTACTCTGTATGAGAAGAAATGTTTCCTAACATCCAACCTGAATCTCCCTGGCGCAACTTGAGGCCATTCTCTCCTGTCCTGTTGCTGTTACCTGAGAGAAGAGGCCAACCCCCACCTCACCATTACCTCCTTTCAGGAGTTGTAAGGTCTCCCCTGAGCTTCCTTTAGAACTCCCCTATGTAAGTGTGTGACTGTTTGTTCGACTTGCAGCACTCCAAACTCTTCAGGTATGCGGGAGTTTTGAGGAGAAACACTTCATGATGTCTTGAGGTGTGAGGAGAGAAATCTTTGGTGTGTTCTAATGCGTGTGTTCTTTCTGTCTTCTGTAGTGAATTCTCATCAGCAGAAGAGGTGTGCTTCCATTAACTTCCTCTTGAACAGTGTTTTTTACTGTAGTGTGTTACAACTGGCTGTTATGTGGAAGCTATCTTGTCTGTTTCTGTACTCTTTTGTTACAAGGTTGAACTTAAAGGGATACTGTTCTTATAAGATTGACACTTAATGTCCTGGTTTGTCCCTGGCTCTCTGTTGGCTTCAGATATTTTGATCTTCCTGTTCTTCCACATGATCCTGAAAGTATATGTTCACTACTCCATTCCTTAGAGAATTTTGGAGATGGAACTGCTTTCTGTTCATGTGTTAGCTAGCAGAGACTCTAAATGGTCAGAGTAACCACTCAGGACTCCATCAGGACAGTGGACAAGGCCCGCCTCCCTCGTGTTGTTGTGAGCTGGATACAGCTAGCTTTTAAGGTATCTTACATGCAAAGTTTGTGCAGTAATTCTGCCTTATGTAAATGATGCTATGCTTGGTGGCTAGATAATCAGTTCTGTATATTAGAATGTTTGGGAAAGGTGTTGAGAGATGTGAACTAATGATGGCATGGAGAAAACGGAGTGGGGACTCGAGGGTGTGAAGCCCTTATGAGGAACACTTCTGCTTGCCTCGTGTTTTGCAGATTGACTTAATGTTCAGTTTAAAACCTGGTATTTCCAGTTAATGAGTGTCAAAATCTGTAAGCCATTTAAGGCAAGGACAGTCCCTTTGTATGGCACCTGGCATGATGGGATACCTGTTCCTGATGCAAGTAAGTGTGTGTGCATTGTCTGCATTGTCTTTCACCCTCAAAATGTGTGATGATGCCTTGGAAATGGAGTAAATAATACTTACAGTGATTTATGATTGCCCCAGTCACACCTGTTTGCCTGGACTCGGAGATCCCAGATTGGTTTTGGCTGTTCTTTTTCTTGCTTTATAGAATGCAGAAGTTGCTTGTTTTTGGCTGTTGGAATTGTATCCTTTCAGAAATGAGTGATGCTGCCCCTCCCACCTTTTACTTATTACTAAATGTTGTGTTTAACTACCAGAAGAGGAATTTGATTGTAGTTAGGTAGGAATTGTGCAGAGTTTTAAAACGAGCTTCTGAAGACTCTAGTAAAATAGTAAACGCTTATAAGAGAAGGTTGCCATTTTTCTCAGTATTATAGAAAGTGGTGTTGATTGTTTTTAAAGTCAATATCATGCAACTGCTAGGAGGATTGAAGGTTGAAGTAGGTATTTGTATCACCCTCTAACTACTGTGCAAACTTTAATCATTTCACTCAAGCAGTAGTGACAGTGTTTACTGGCTTTTATTGTCACTCTAGTTTTGCTGGTTGTGTCACTGGATTGCATATTTAGAGTCTAGCTCATGAGCCTCTTGTGATAAAGGCTCTCTTAAGTCAGTCTTTTCTTTCCTCACTCTCTTAAGAAATTTGGATCTATTGTTGCTAGTTATCAAACTTCTAGAAGTGAGCATGCCTTTTACTGCATTAATTTATTATTCTAAACAGGCCAGAGGGAAAGGATTGTGCTCTACACTGGCTGGTTTTGGGAACGCACACCTCTGATGAACAGAACCACCTGGTTGTTGCCAGAGTCCAGATTCCCAATGATGATCAGTTTGATACTTCCCAGTATGACAGTGAGAAAGGAGGTGGGCAATGCATGCTTTCTTCAGTTACGTTTTAGCAGTAGCACAATGTATGGGAACTGCTGAATCACGGCCTGAACCACTGATGGATCACCTGAGGTGAGCACTGAGTCAGCCACAGGAGCACAGGTGAAGGCAATGCACTGTGTGACCGGAAGGGGTGCAGTCTGGCTCCACCTCTGCCAGACCCCATTTAAGGGCTGACCACCACTGGGGAAGGATCTCTTGTTGGAGATCCCTCCTGTGTGGTGTTCTGGGTGAGCCTCGACCATCAGTGACAGGTGAGCCTTTCTTTATTTACTGGTTGTCTGTTTACCACCTAGATAAGCCAAGCAAAATATACCATCCGTTCTGTTATTTCCTATGGATACTATTCTTTTGGGTTATTCACCCTACACATACTGTCTAGTGGTACTTGTAACGTTATTAAAAGCTGGCAAATAGTAAATATTTACAGTTCACAGTAATCTCACATCATTAGCAGCAATTAAAAAAAAGAAGTTCTCCCAGCATTAGAAGTTTCAAGTGCTGTTATGATATGTAGTCCCTCTTAGCATTTCTGCCAGATCTGTTAGTTGTGATGAAAGCTGATATACACCTATCTCAGGTAGGGATTAAAGCTCTGAAAAGGTTTGTGTGATAGATGATTTGGCATAATTAAAATGTTAATATTGTACCATGTGATTCTTAACTTTCATAGGCTTTATTGTACTGTTATTTTTAAGATGCTTACCATGGCTTCTTGGACTGGGGGAGAAATGCAAAATGCTGTTTAAAATCAGCTGATCTAAATGAATTATCAACAGGCCCTTTTCTGTCAAATGCAGAGTTTGGTGGGTTTGGATCTGTGACTGGCAAAATTGAAACAGAGATTAAAATCAACCATGAAGGTGAAGTGAATCGTGCTCGTTACATGCCACAGAACCCCTGCATCATTGCTACTAAAACTCCTTCTGCTGATGTGTTGGTGTTTGACTACACTAAACATCCTTCAAAACCAGGTGGGTCAGAGTACTTGATGCTAAGCAAAATGCTTCTGTTGCCGAGTTAAAGTTGCATTTAGCTGTAACTGGGAAGATAGATAGTGAACTCTGGATAAGGAAGCACAGATCTTCCATGACTTTAACTGGTCATGGTTAATACCATTAATTGGTCTTCGCAGAAGCAGCACTCTACTATGAAACTGGTATGTAAAATATGATTGTTGCAACAGAAACAAAGTTCTTAAGTAAGAAAGATGTTCTCATGAATGAGGTGCAAGATGAAGATAGAAGGAATTCCTTCTCTTTCAGACCCAAGTGGAGAGTGTAATCCAGATCTTAGATTAAGAGGGCACCAGAAAGAAGGCTACGGTTTGTCATGGAACTCAAATTTGAAAGGACATCTTCTCAGTGCATCAGATGATCATGTAAAAAACACTTTTTTTTTTTTCTTTTCCTCCTTTAAAAAAAAAGTGGCAATAGACAATCAGGGAAGAACAGGATTAGTGTAGCTTTACATTGTATGTCCTACAATATAAATGTATTACGGGATGTTATATGATGGTTGACTTTTGCCTGTAATTGGCCACCAGTTCTTTGGAATGTTCTGGGTGAAGTAAGAACAGAATGTTCTTACTGCTGGAAGAATTTGGTGTACCCTGTAAAGTCGCTCAGGTGCGAGGCCATAAATTAATAAGACTATCAATGATCAACTGTACTAATAGCCAACACATTTCTTTGAGCTTTGTTGGTGAAACATGATGTACTGGAATAGGGATGGTTTTGTAAATTGTTATCGTGATCTCGGAATAATCTTTGAGCCTTCATTTGCTCTGTTGATTTATTACTTATAACAGGACATGATTGTTATTTACAGACTGTGTGTTTATGGGATATAAATGCTGGATCAAAAGAAGGAAAAATTGTTGATGCAAAAGCCATCTTTACTGGGCACTCTGCAGTAGTAGAAGATGTGGCGTGGCATCTGCTTCATGAGTCTCTGTTTGGATCTGTGGCTGATGATCAGAAGCTTATGATGTAAGTTAGAGCAGTGCTGCTGTGTGCTGTCTGTGGACCAGTCCAAAGCACTTGAAATGTTGTTAAGAAATAAATGAATTCTGGGATAGTGTGATATAGCTCTCTAGTGCAATCAGTTGTAATAATGCTGCAGAGGCTCTGAAATTTGCATGTCATGTAATGTGTTCACATCATGTGAAAGTAAACTGTTATTAATACGTATATCAGGTTCCCAATGTAAACTGCTTATGTATGGTAGACAAAAGCCCTGAGAGGATTTGGGATTAAAAACTGTAGGTTCAGACCAGTTTTAGTAATATAGTAGTCTCTTAACTTGTACTGTGGTTAATAATAGTAACCTCCTATGAAAACTTATGCTTGTTCTCTTCCACTTTCTCCTGTCTGCTCCCTCCTCCCCCAAACCCCTCATTGCCACAGCTGGGACACGAGATGTAATACTACATCCAAGCCAAGTCATTCTATAGATGCTCATACAGCTGAGGTCAACTGTCTGTCCTTCAATCCATACAGCGAGTTCATTTTAGCAACTGGTTCGGCTGACAAGGTTCTCACTTGTGTTTCCCTTAAATTTGTAATGGTTTTAGTGTTGTCATTTAAGAATACCTATAGTAATAATGTCTTTTTCTTCTCCCAGACAGTTGCTCTATGGGATCTTCGAAACTTAAAATTGAAACTTCATTCTTTTGAGTCTCATAAGGATGAAATTTTTCAGGTGGGAAACTTTTCATGCAAGCTGTGACAAAAACTAGATGAGTAGTGAGTTGGACAAGAGCATGTGGATTTTTGTGTGATGACTAGCAGTAACAAATGAGTCTGTTAAAAGAAGAACTGAATTTTGGTTCTGTTAATAAAAGAGAGTTCTGCAGTTTCTATCCACGCTTGATAAATTGCTGCTAAAATGATACTGAAAGCCTGCAACTACCTTCAGTAAGAGTAGAAGTTACCTCTGAAAAGTCTCTCTTCGAAGAGAGCTTGAGTTCATATCTCATATTGTGAGCTCAGCCTTTTTAGTAGTGTGCAAGCAACAGGAATTTAAATTCATGGTATCTTAAATCTGCTGCACTGAAGTAATTTTAGCTGTTCAGTTTGAGAAGTTGTATGACTTTAAAGTTTGAGTTATAGGGTGTCTGTTGTGCTGGAATGAACTAGTTTGAGTCTAGTTGATGAGAATTGCTGATCAGGTGACAGTTATTCAAGATATGCCTTTGAAATGAGTAGTTGTGCTCCAGTCAAGTTGTTTTCTTTCATAGGTTCACTGGTCTCCTCATAATGAAACAATCCTTGCTTCGAGTGGCACTGATCGCCGGCTTAATGTGTGGGATCTAAGGTGATGAATAACTTTTCATTTACTAACTGGACATATGCTGAAGAAACAGCTGCAGACTTGCCTTATTTGTACAGCTCTCCAGCCTTTCTTGCTTAGCTCGGACTTTGTTATGTACAGCAGAAGCAGCATAATATTTCTAATGTTACTTTCCTATGAGATCTTATTGCTGACAGTAATCTGCTGTGTTTAGTAATTACTGATTTTTGCCTCAATGTGCTTCACAAGTAGGATTTTATCTCAGTTGTGATAAGGCAAGTGATACCTCAGGCTTGTAAATTTTTTGGCAGCAAGGGAAACCAAAAGCAATAGCAAATTCTTGAAACAAAGGCTAGGAGCTGGTAACTTAAATTGATAGAGTTTGGAATTTTGCTTGTTGATTAAAGTTATACACTACTTTCTTCCAGTAAAATTGGAGAAGAGCAGTCTGCAGAGGATATAGAAGATGGACCTCCTGAGCTCTTGGTATGCTTTTGTCGAGGTTATGGTCTGCTGGTGTGGTGACCTTTACAGTACAATGCCTTATGACTGTGCTCCTAGAAGTGCAGCAGTACTTAAACCTTCGCACTTAACCTTGCTTTTAATCCATGGCTCTGACTTGCAATAGGCTTCCTCTGCTCACTGCTATAGACAGCTATTTTTCAAAGCTGTACTGTACGTGATTTGCACATGTGTATTTTTGACCACACTTACCATGTGCTTGGCAGTGCTCATCTATAACTAGAAGCAAGTCAAGCCACCATCTCTGATTCTGTCTCTTATCTTAGAGACAGAAGAGGTCCTCTGTTGGTTCAGAATCTTACTGAAGGTCTGAACCTACAGAGGTCTAAAGCTTAGGTTTTGTTTCATTTCCTCAGGAAGTAAGCTAAAAATGCTTGTAGTTTGTTTTCTCAGTTTTCTGTGTAAACCCCACATGTGCTCATGTGATTAGATGAGAAAATGGGTATAAAATGTGACAGGCTTTTATATGCCAACCCTGCATGAAGGAGCACAGCTTCAAGGATGTCACTTGATTATTGCTATTAGTAAGTACGGGCTGTTGCTTTCAGCACTGTCTCAGGATTTGCTTCCATGTCTGTATGCAATGAATTGAGTGTGTTGTTTTACCTTCTTTGCATCTATGCTGTGAATCTCTTGTGGTAACCTTTTGCTTCTGTAGTTGCTCCCAAGTTAAATTCATTAGACTGAACTCAGGGGTTTTAACAGAGACAGAATGACTTACGGAAGTTTGTGTTCTTCTCTTGTTTTTTTTTTTTTGTTACTGCTTTTTTAACAGTTTATTCATGGAGGACACACTGCCAAAATTTCAGACTTCAGTTGGAATCCTAATGAGCCTTGGGTCATCTGTTCCGTATCTGAGGACAACATAATGCAGATATGGCAAATGGTGAGTGTCAAAACAACTTGTGAGTTGCTCTGAAGCTTGTCACATAAGTGAAACTGGAATGGCTCGTTCTCCCTAGAACAGCTTGCTTTGTCAGTGACTGAAAGCAACTCTCCAGTTAGTTCATATTATTTTACGTTACAAGGATGATTGATCAAACTCCTATAAATACTGGGGAAATCACTTTGCAATAACATAAATCCTATTTTTAATCATGGAAAAAGTTAAACAGACTTTAATTGGTGTCAGAGGTCAGCCTTTCAAGTTGAAGAACTACTGAAACTGATTTAGTCTGCTTTGGCAGGGGGGTTGGACTACATGATCTCTAGAGGTCCCTTCTAACCCCTGCAATTCTGTGATTTGTGTGCTTGGGCTGAAGTTGGAATATGCCCAAAAACTAACATGCTCACGTTGAGGAATTTAATGGCTAAGACTTATCCTACCAAAATGAAAGAATGTGGGAGAGCAAATGCTGAAGTGCAGCCACTGTGTGCATGTTCCTGAATTTGGCTGCTCTTTGACAAATGGCAGGGAGTGGTTCCCCTTCAGATAGGGGTTGATTTCTCTGCTACCTCTGTGTTACCATGTTGGGTTGTTTTTTTTTGTTGTTGTTTTGTTTTTCTACTAAGTGTAGTAGTTGGCTTTAAAATGTTCGTCCATCACTTATAACATAATGTTCTGTCTTCAGGCAGAAAACATTTACAATGATGAAGAACCAGATATAGCAGCAGCAGAACTGGAAGGTCAAGGAATGTAACTTTTCTTCCTTGAGGCAATACTGGATGTGAGAGAGTAATATAATTTGACTACTGTATAAATATGTTTTTTAAAAAAAAGGCATTGCTTCAAAACAAGATTATTAATGGGGCACAAAAAGTTTTGTATAGCCAAGTTGTTATGAGATACCTATGGTTATTTGGGCACTTTGAGCTATTGTATACTGTACAGCAGTTACTTTCTAGGGAAAATAGGAATGATTGAATAGCCATCTCTATTTTTAATCAAACTCAGTGGGTTCCTGTAGATCATTAAGTCCTTATTTCTCCCATAATGAAAGTGGAGGGGAGGGTGGGTAAAGAAAAAATCTTATGTAAAAGTGAAAAGCTCTTTTTACAAATTAATATAACACTTTTGACTTATCTTTGCATAATAAAATTTTGATAAAATATTTAACTATTGTCTGTTAAGGTGAATGCTTTCTTACCTGTATGCAAAATAGAATCAGAGTCATCAAGGGTGGAGAAGACTTCCCTGGGCAGCCTGTTCCACTCTTCCAGAGAAAGAATTTTTTCTAATATCCATCCTTAAACTCCTCTGATGCGATGTTGTCTCTTGTCCTATTGCTTACCTGGGAAAAGAAGCTGACCCCCCTGCCTCACTACAATCTCACTACAATCAGCTAATTATAGAGAGCCATTAGGTGTCTCCCCTGAGCCTCCTCTTCTCCAGCCTGAACAATCCCAGTTCCCTCAGCTGCTCCTCTTAAGACGTGCTCCAGAACCCTCACAGCTGTTTCCTCAATGTCTTTCTTGTAAGGAGGTGCCCAAAACTGAACACAGTATGCAAAGTATGGCCCCACCAGAGCTAAATAGAGAGGGATGACCACCTCCCTGCTCTTGCTGGCTCATGTTTTCTGATACAAGCCAGGATGCCACTGGCCTTCTTGGCTCATGTTCAGCCAGCTGTTGACCAAAACCCTCAGCTCCTTTGCAGTCTTTCTAACTGCTGCTGCCTGTGGTGGTGCCTTGGGGTTGCTGTAGTAGGTTGCTGGGGGTGCAGGACCTGGCACTTGATCTTTCTGAACTTCACCCCATTGGCCTCAGCTCAGCCCTTCAGCCTGGCTGAATAGTGCCTCCTGCAGCTACGGCTTACTTGATGTTTTTAATGTTCTGCCTGCTGTTACCACGAGCTCCTGGAGTTGGCGGTGATGGATTGTGATTGCCATGCACAGATCCATTTTGCAGCTCAGTAGGAGGACAGCTGAACAGCACTAAAGCAAGAAGTCAAAGCTACTGAATGAAGGACCAGTTAACCCCACTTAACTCTAGTTGTTGCTCACATGTATGAAAACCACTAAAACTTCTCACCCAGGAAGTGGAAGTAAAACCATGCTCAGAGAGCATGTTTGATTCAAGGGATAGATACCAGAGGGAGGCTGGGGCTGGCTGCTGTGAAATAAGTGCTGTAGCCTGACATAGGCAAGTCCAAGGCCATGTTTCTCTCCCTGCTGCCATGCTGACACCACCACCAGCCCCATCCCAGCCCTCCCAGTGAGGCACACACACCATGGTAAAGAAGAACCCAGAGTCCAATGTATTAAGCATACTTATTTACTTAATCTATACAGAATTGAGTAGATAAAATTTCAGATTCACATTAGTGAAAAATCTCTACAAAATGTTCTTGAAAAGCAAAACAAAGACTGCCTGTTCATTTATCATTTTTTTTCCTCATGAAAGCAGACATGGGTTGTAAAAATAAAGCAGTGTGTTTAGCACAAACTAGATTTCTGCATCACTTTTTTTTTTCACAGTTATTTCCATCTACAGTCCAAAGAGGTAGATTTTCTGCAACACCTGAGAATTGAACTGTAACATAACCAGGTGTAAGTGTAATGAAAGGAAGGACAAAACATCAGCTACAGCCCAAACTTCCTCGTGTACGCATACACATAACTGGGTCTTGCATCACTGTAATGCAGCTTTTTCATAGTTAAATCATGGTGAAACCATCAGTCAGGCCCCAGAGTTCTGATGACCAGATATACATAGTTCAGGCTACATCCATTTACAGCCCTGATTAAACAGTCCGTGGTAGTGGAAGAAAGGCATTAACACAAGTTTACTGAAAACCCTATTGGAGCCAACTTGGCTGCGGACTGGCAGTGTGAGAGCCTGCTGTGTGGCCTTAATATAAATTTGTATGTTTTGTTTTAAAACAACACCTTAAGCAATGCACAAAAAGGTACTGACTGGCTTCAGGAAGCAAAGTACAGCTTAACGTAGCCAAATGAAAAGTCGGGGCAGTGGGGGCACGTTATGGGTAGGAAAAGGATATCCCCGTTTTAAAAGCCTTTGCTTGGGGTGTTCTGCTTCATCTACAAATTAAGTAGGTAACAAATATATTGCTGTTCTATAAGTCTGTCGTGTCTCTAGAAGCCCTTTAAAGTATTCTTGCAGCAGGGTCCAAGATCCGCTCTTGCCTCCATACAGAACAAGCACTATGGAGAGGATCATTAAAAGATACAAATGCCCAAATAATAACTTGTAAAAATAGAAGACTGCATGTCCCACCTTGCCAAGGGTATGAGGCATCAGATACAAAGCTTTTCACTTTCCCTCAGGAAAAATCATCTCACGCTTAGTGTTCACTGAAAACCAGTTCTTGCACCAAGTACTGTTTCAACAGTTTGATTCTACAAAGCAAGTCATCACAATCACAGCTCTGGAATACTTCTTTCCAGTACGTTTAAGCCTTACGGTCAGCATGATTCACATTTGAAAGCTCTGAGTCTAACCTGCCTGCTCACTACCTTCTTTCCTTCCTGCCTTGTGCTTGGGCCACAAGCACAAAGCCTGCACACGCCTGATACCACCAGCCTCCCGTTCACTCTGCCAGGTAAGAAATGTCAGTTTCACACAGTTCCTCTCAGTGCTATGAGCTACAACACATTTATCAGGCCTCGTGCAACCTTACTCTCTTTAAGAGACAGCTACATTATTTCAATGTACATCACTACAGAAAAAGGATCAGGAGCTCAGTGCAGCCTGAACATTCAAGTAATTTAGCCACTAAACTGTTAAGGGCAGTGAGGGTGGGAAGCTCATTGAGAGATGTGCTTGATTCAGAAACCTCCTCCCAAGTAAGTGCAAAGGACTTTAAGTACCAGAAAAGGCTACACATTTTCACCCTCCTTACAACGACAGCAACCCAAACTAGAAGGTAAATACACGTGAACTAAAATTAAAGGTAGCATGTCATTACTTCATGCATTACCTTGCAAAAGATAATGCTGGTCCTAGTTTCTCTCAGAAAAGTCAAAATATGGATTTTATTTTTTTAAAGGAAAAGCCAGTATGGTTGAAGCTCCTCCACAAGGGAGCTTTGCTTGTGGCACATTACTGCAACAATCTGAAGTACCATCCTTCCCAGATAACCTAACTGGGGAGGCACCCCAATAACTGGTACAGCATCCAGGTTGAGAGAGCAACGTCCTCCACGTACACTTGAGGAGATGTACTGGAATGGACACTTTAGTTACAACAGTATATGCTTACACACAGCGCATACATGGCTACTAAAACCCCTATGTGCTGGAGGCTCGTGTCTTCTACACTTCAGGCAGTACAAGTTTTTTTCACAGCTCTTCTGATAATCCGCAGAGATGGGTCCAGACAATGCTGGATCTCTCTAGGCAGCATAACTGTATGTTAGGAACACACTGCAGCTAAGAGGGAAAGAACGAGACCAACTTCTGCATTAACAGGATACCCACCTGCAAAACCCCACTCCACCGTGTTCGCTTCACATTTTCCTCACACGTGGGGAGTTCACCACGTTCACAGGTAGGGCAGACAGTCCAAAATCACCTTTACAACACAACCCTGAGAAGTCTGAAAAGAAGTTGTAACCCTGTTTCACCAGCTGCAAATTAACACCTTTCAAAGCTGTTTGTTTTTTTTGTTCCCCTCCCCCCCTACCACGAAGTATTTAAAACCCTTAAACATACATTTTACTGTAACCTGGACCTTTTCCATTCACATACATGAAAACACACTAGAGGGGAAAGCTGACACTTCCACTGGCCAGTAGACATCCTTGTATAGACAAATTTAGGAAAAATGCTAATCTTTACTCAACTTAATGAACCAACCCAGAATGGTGTTCCTTAAAGCAAGAAGTGACGCGCCGTCACTGCTTCCCCCAACCATGTTCTATCTGCACAGTCTTCAGTGACAGTGATTTGTGTTGCAGGGGAGGAAATGCACATGCATCTTTTCATGGAAAAATATTTTCTTTTAAAAAATGAGGCAGATGTGCAACACAGTTGTGGAAAATTTATAGTTTAAGCTATTTAAAGCTGCTATGCAGCTTCCTGTACCACATAAGTCCAGTAGTTCTAAGAAAATACAGATATGGTAGAAAAAGTAAGAAAATTTTCACCACAAAACCAATAGTTACCACCAACAGAGAAAGTTATACACAAAATATATCTCTCAGTACAGTGTTTACACTTCATTTTAGTCTACGGATTCAGTGCCAGGAGCAGGACTTGTCAAGACAGTCTTTTCAGAACGATTTGCTGCGTGTGATTCAATGTTGGGTTGGATTCCTGGTTCTGTGTCAGTGGGACTTTCCAGCTCCTCGTGGGAATTGAGAGTACAGGACTGCAACACCTGCACAGCCAGATCCACATCGGCTTCTCTGAGAGAAACTTGCTCCTTAAGGACTTCCACCTTCTCATTCAACTCGTTCCTCTCTGTCTGAAGGGCCCTGCACAGCTTCTCCAAACGCTCCAGTTTTATCTGAAAGCCCTTGTATTCTTTATCTCTTACTGTTTTCTGAGGAACAGAAAACAAACAAATACAACAGATTTTTATTTTTATTTTTTTAAATTAATGAAAAGAATCACCATTATTTGATCCTGAGAAATGTTACTTCATCAGATAGGTCAAACCTAGTTGAGAATACTTGACACTATACTTCACATGCTTTTGCCAAGAGTGACAACAGACACCTTTTGAAAGGCAGTAAGAGCCACGGAACAACTTAGTGCTAATTATGGGATCAGTTATCAGCAAAAATGCTGATATGAAGTCCTACAGAGCTAACAGCCAACCCTAACACTGGTAACAAAAAAAAAAATAAGGTAATGCACGTGGGAAGCCTACAATTCAGCAGCAGAATCCAGGTCAGAACGTACTATATTACACGGAATTCAGAAGTAAAGCAGAAAAACTAAAAAACAGTATTCTTATGTCTGTGTGAACACTTCGCTCCTTTCCTGGAGCTTAATTGCTGGACTGCAATTAAGTAATGGCACCTCATGACAGCAAAAGCAGCATCAGTGCAGGAAAATAAATTGTTCCTTACCTACAGATTATTTTCTTGTACATATTTAGAATGGATCTCCACTGCAGCACTGACTGAACTTTGTTTAGCATATTAAAATACCATCCATTCACATAACTGGCACGGTTTCATCATACACAGTATCCAATCAATCGTGGGCAAGGTGGGCAAAAGTGAGCAAGGAAAGATTAAGCTTTGTTTTCTTTTTTTGTGTGTGTATCATGAAAAGTTGTTATCTAAACTCATTTTCCATCATTTCTGGAGCAGAGTACTCTGCCATTACACGAAAGAAAACTCGGGAGACAATCCAAGAGGAGGCTACAGTTTCTCTTCGAATTATCTAATACTGAAATGTATCAATCTCTCTAGAACGCAGACTGTAGCACAGCCATTCTGCTGCTTAAAAGATACAATTACCTCCTCAGCCATTTGCAGAAGAGCCTTGTTATTGTTTTCCCATTTTGTACGCCACACTATAGTTTCTTTTTCCAGTTTCTTGATCTTCTTAGTCATCTACAACAGAATAGAAGACTTACTTCCGTGGATTGTTTTGCAACACGGGTAGGTAGGTATACACCAAGAATCTGACTCTTATAAAGTTACTTTCAAAGTCAGGTTTGAACAAATTCTTTTATAGAAAAGTATTTCTGCACAAAAGTAACCCCACAAGTTCCAAGCCTGCTTCCAAACAAAACAAGACTGGTTCCTTAAAAGGAAACGTATTACTAACCTTCAAGAACAACTAATGAAATTCTCAATAAAAGAAGTTAAAAACATAAGCTCAGTGCACTAAACTCACACTGCAAGTCTTTGGTAAAACTGACACTGGGACTCAGATATACCAGGAAACAACTGCACCACAGAACAGAATTATTCATTTCTCTTTCACGACATGAAAAAAATATCTATTCTCTATTTTAAAATCCATATGAGGTCTCAAAATGATCACATCTTTTCAGAAAGCAAACACTATTTTGAGATCTACAAGGCATACTACTAACAGCATGTGTTTTTCTATTATTTCTGATACTCTAAGTAATCCCATAAATACCTTCTCCATTTCTTGCCTGAAGGTTGTAAACAGTTCATTGCTTTTTGCCATGGTAGTCTGGAATTCCTCAAATTTATCCATGTAAAGAGAGAGCTGTTGGTAGAAGGGTGGAAACATTAATGTGAACAGCTGCACACAAATACAGAAATATTCATTAAGGTACAAGGGAAAATTGGTACAGAAGATGATTTTGTTATTTTTTTTTTAAACTCTCACACTATCCTGCAATTCTCTTCTGAGGAATATGCAGAGCTTGTCTAAAAACACACTATTCAAATTATGCATGAAAGGAGAGTGACGTACGATAACATAACAATAATATCCTAAAGAAAGGGATATCGTGTTTAATTAAACGTTTCAAGTCACCACATTTAGTCATTGCCAAACAATTGCTTCCCCACTGAGGAAGAAAACCCCAAAAAACCCAGCTACAATATAGAGGAAATTCAGCACATGGCAAGCAAAATTAAGCTCAGAAAAGACCTACCGTTCCACTTAAACCAGCCAAAGCTAACAACCAAGGCTGGGAGAAAATAAACATGACTGAATCTAGAATTCAAGATGTATATTCATTCAACCTACAAAATCCAGCCAGTGAGCAAAAATTATGGGAAGTGAATATTGACAAGGCATTCATTCAATAATGAAAAGTCCTAGTTTAATAACTGAAGAGCATTAATATTCAGTCACAGAAAAACTTCTTGCCCTGAACCACAAGGTCAGTCATCACGGTCAGCAAAATATTTTAATTAGCATAATTTTCCCCCAAAGGTTTTAACACGAAGCATTTAGTGAAAAATGCATTACTCTGAGCACATAATTTGATGTTTGGAGAATACAGAAGTTTCAAATGCCAAGACTATTTACTAGTAGCTTTTTATCTCAAGTGTAAGAAGTGAGGTAACTGGTTATATCAGGGGTTGCATGACCATAAGATTCAGGACAAACATAGATTCATAGATTCATAGATGCATTAGGTTGGNTAAGAGAAAAATTCATAAAAGAAATGTCTCACTTTCGACCTGTAGGTTATGACTCTATGCCTTTAATGTAACTGAACTTCCTAGCTCATCTAATTCTACAAAAACATCTGCTGACCACAGAAAGCCACAAGTACACCCACTGCTACTATAAAAAGAAAAAAAAAAGGCAGTAGGATTTTAAATAGAAGGTAACTTATTTGAAGATAAAACAAAATTCTATATTAAAAGAAAACTACCTGGGATGAACAGTAAAAAAAAACAAAACATCTATGCCCAGATTCCTCCAAACAAGGGCAGTTCTAGTGGAGACACACAAGTGTATTTTAACTACACATATATATACACTTCAAATCTAAGTGCTTGGAAAAAAAATAGGTAGAATATAAAGAAAAAAATGGCCATAAAAAGGCATGCCAGGAGACTTAATACAGAACTGGACATCAAAGCAATAAGAGGCCCACAGCAAAACACCTATCTGCTGCTTTATAGATGCTGCTATTTTAGCTGACCCTACCGCTTCCCTTCACCTCATGGGCTGAGCTCACGTGTAGCCAATGACTGCAAGTGATCCAGAACAGCCGTACAGAAACTGTGGCCCAGCTCTCCACTCACAGAGAGGATCTGGCTGTTGCATTTACAGCAAGTAAACAACTGAAGACTGTTTTCTGGGGACACCTAGCTTTAGGTTAAAAACTCTGAATATTTATATGATATACAAAACACTTCTTGCTTCCGTTGCCCCACAAAAGGATAGAATGGGAACAGTAAAGAACTAATCTAAAAACTGACATGGGTAAAAACCCACACCCAACTCTACACACAGAGTTACAAGGGTCTCTCTGGTACTGAAAAACTACAGAAATGACAGAATACCTTTGGAAGGGAGCAGTTTCAAAATAAGCAAAGACATTCACTTTCTAATACTCTACTGAGAGGTTACTTGATGAAAACAAATTTAAGACTTTAATTAAAACACCAGTATTTTTCACAAAAGAAAACACTGCAGCTGCTGAAGATGCAATTATTTTTTTCCATGAGTTGCATTACACTACACTGCAGTCATAAATCTCCTGATATTTATGTTTCAGAAACCCTGTTATCAAGGAGTATTCCATTTTAAAAATACCTGCTGCTTCAGCTGTGCTTCCTGTTGCTTCATCTGTTCACATTTGTGTCTGGACTCGGTAGCTTCTTTCAGCAGCTAAAAAAAGTGCATAAGGAAAATGTTCTTTAAGCTATTCTTACAAAATTTCATCTATGATGAAAATGAACAAAGATTAATATCACTTAAGGGCCATTCAAAAACGTTTCCTCACACATGCACTTTTTATTGTTTTTTCGTGGGGCTTTTTCTGTTCTTTAATTATTACCATGCCTCAATATATATACTATTTAAAGCATGTGCTGGCACACACAAACTTTTTACTGAGGCTTTTTTTAGATAACAGCATGATAAAATTTATGTTCCCATTTTGGTAGCGAGATTGATCTGCGAAAATTATACAAGTTGATACAAGTTATACTTTATTAGTGATCTATACGTAACTTACACCTCTTTTTAAACTTCTGTAACTTATTTTCCACCTCCATGTCTCCTGGCATTAATAATACCTTCACAAATCAGTTCAAAACAATTTTGTGTTGACGTGAGAGCATTTTGTAGATTTATCCTTAAATTGATTTTCATCAACTCTGGATTCCAAAATGATTTTTTAATACTGTATATACAGTCTAACAGTAGACGATCACTTTAAGATCATTGCTTTTTCTGCAAGTTACAGCTCCATTAAAAAAAAAGCAACAAACTTGTAAGACTATTATTTTTAACTGAAAGCTAACTTAATACGGAGTTTCCTTGCACTCTCTCAATATCAACACAGAAGTGAAACATCAGGCATAGTTTTGGGGACAGACATTCAGACAAGCAGACATTTTACTCTATTTTAGTTACCTCCTATTGCATAAAAATGGAACTTATAACCACATGACAGAAAGGAAGTACCTGTGATGTTTCAGATCAAAACATTACTGAATCTAGAAACAAATTTTAATGATATTCAGCCCATTTACTGACTAAATGCAAACAGTAACACTATTTGCCCATGTATATGTACTTTAATAGTGTACGCATCATACACCCAGAACTTACATCACAGTCTTGACACTGACAAGCTATTCTAACTTTCAAAATACATTCCCATCCATTTAGCGCTTGCTGTATTTACTTTAAATCATATATCTGTTTCAGCGTTTTGATTCCCTTCTAAAATGCATAGAATTCACTTACAAACTCTCTTTCCCGCTGATGCTTCTCCTCTGCTTCTTTAATAAGTTGTGTCGTTTGTTGGAGTTTGGCATCCACAAGTTGCTGCTGCAATTCTTTGTGCTTGAACACTTTATCAATATGCTAAAGGAAAAAAAAAAGCATTGGTGAAAGATAAACAGTACACCGGTCAACAAAGCTATATATGTGTATGTGGAAGGAATACTCTTGAGAAGTTTTATTTTTCTTTGCAAAAGAAAAAGCAATCCATATTCCTTTTAAAAATGCATTTTTCCCTCTGTCCCTTAGAAATAGACTGTCTTTTAAAGAAGCCTAAGTTATACTTGTTAGAATAGCATCACCACTTTGCACCTGTCATTTTTAGATATGCAATAGCAAGTAGTCTGCTATTTCTTTTAAAGCTTTCAAATTACTTTGAACATTTCTTCTACAAGCTCTAGCCCCAACAAATTTAAAAAAGCTCAAAACAAGCAAGGTTTGCAAATAGATTTGTTCAATGAAACTCCACAAAACAACAATTATACGGTCTTAAATCCAAGCATACAGTTGTACAAGGCAACTTGCTACCATTTGTCTTCTCCAAATTACCTCAGTTTATATATGTATTTATATAAATATTCCACGATCACAGAAAATCAGGAACAAGAGTCTACAGAGAATTTTCTCAGTGATGCAGATTAGAAAAAAAAAAATCCATATTCCAGCTCTCCAATGCCAACTAAGAACTAACTGTGCTTAGACTGGTTAGTTTATGTACTGGTTGCAATTAAAACTAACTCAGCACTAAAATACAGTCATTCCCATAACTCCAGTCCAAATATATTCTTAAGGCATGACAGCTTAAGATTATTCAATATCAACAACATGACTTACAAAATAGCTTGTAGTTCACTGAGATTTTTTTTATCCTAGTAGAAATAAGACAGAATGAATACAATTTCCTCTCACCATATAATGTGAAATTGCACTTCAAGGAATTTAAAATATTAATGCATATTCACATTGGAAATAACTTTTGGAAGTTGTTTAGTCCAAATGCCCACTGAAACTAGAGACAACTTCAGTGATCTGGTTGTTCTGAATACTTGCAAGGATAAAGAAAGATTCCACCATCTCCAGACAACTTCTTTCTCTTTGATGACCTTCACTGTGAAAGACTGCTTATGACACACCTTGAATATGAAGGATGCAAAACCACAGACACAGCACAGTGACCCAAACAATCGTGTCACTTTTTAAGGTGGTGAGGTAAAAAAGAATATTTTAAATCACACATACGGTGGGTGTAAAGCACTAGGGTTTTGGCTCCCTTGAAATAATTACTGAATCCTTACAAGGAACTAACAGCATCCCATCAGAAGCATAATGTAAGTACCTCTTCTCGCAAGGCATACTGCTCAATTAGCTTCTTCAGTTTCTCCCCCAATTCGATGTTTTCCTGACGGAGCTTGGCATTATGTATATCATGCTGCTCCAGCTGAGCCTGAATTTCATTCAGAGTAATCTGGAAGTGTGCAGTTGCTTCTTTTCGCCTTTCCTCTTCTTCACGTGCCTGCTGGATGTTTTCCTCCTTTTATGAGAAATAAGAAAGTAATGACGTTCAAGCCAGACCACGTGCCTTTTCCGTATCTTCTAGTCAGCAATGATGGCAGTCATTCACCTTTGTACAGTTTCAAGTTATAAATTGTTACCATAAGCTGCAATTGTAACATTATACTGATCTACCCCTATGAAGTATCTGGAAGTTGCAAAGCTTTTAGAAAACCTTGTACTTATTCCTACTGGCATTTCAAGACACTGCACGAATACCTCTGCAAGAATAAGAAATGAAACCTAAATGTTAAAAACAGAATTGACACTATAATGCAATCTCCTACACAGACTACAGATGAGAATCTCACAGCTCTTCCATGTTACTCCTAGCAACTGTATTCTGACATAATTAAGCCTTTTTTTTCCCTGACACATTGACATTTCACGCTGCTGTTATTTCAGTTGTGCTATTTTTTTCAGCAGTCATCACTACTGCTCCCAGAAATAAACACGACAAGACCACAGAGTGCAAGTAATACGACCTATCAACCGGTTTGAGAGAATAGTTCAAAGCCAGTTGAACTATCCTCATGGCCTACCTTTAAAAAAAATCAGGCACGCTTACATCACATGCTACTTGACATATACAGATGTAGGTAATATACACATGGGATAGAGCAGTAAGCAAAACGCAGCACATTAACTTTAACCAATCATCAATAAGTGAGATTTTCACTACTGTGTATCATAAATTATGTCAATCAACTAACCTTTAAGGTCTTGTTATGACGCTGAAGCTCCCGACAAAGAGATTCCAGTTTGCTGCGTGCCAAAATGGCCTTGCTATGCTCACTCTGCAAGTGGACTTTCTCCTTCACAACTTGTGCTTGCTTTTTCTGCAGTATCTTCATCTGCTTTTGAACATTCCGGCTCTCTTCCAACTAACATTAGAGAGTGCATTATGAAATTAATATAGCCAAGATTGTCTCTATGCATCTACAAAAACAGACTGAACTTGCAAACATTTCATATGAAAGTAAAGAAATACAATAATTTTGTTATTTGACCCCCTACCACTGATCTTAAAAACAAACATCCAGCATCCTACTGACTACTCTAAATATGTAAGGACAGAAGAGGAAAACATACACATTCCAACTTGACGTTTGCCATTGAAGAACATGGACCACAGACCTGCTGACCGTGGACAATCAGCTTGTGTTCAACTACAGGGGTAGGACTAGCCCTGAGAAAGGAGGATGCAGCAGATACAATTAAAAGCCAGCCGAGACTGGCATTTCAGCGAGCAACAGTTCTTTCCACTCTTATCTGTAAATTACACACAACTGTTTATCCAGCATGCCTTGTTTTCACCATCAAAAAGAAAATCATGAAACTGTGTTCCTGTCAGCAGGTGCTCCTTCTGAAGCAAGAAGTAGTTGATAACGTTTTGTAAAACACTAAGTTACTTCAGAAAGGAACAGACACAGTCAGCAGCCCTGACACAAATCAAGACAAACATTATTAAAGCTGCACAGCCCAGGTTTTGGTGACTTACAAGATCTGTAGCCTGAACCATGTGGTACAAACATTTGAAATCATTTTCATTATACTATCTGGATGGTAGCTGTCACTGCTAAACTTTGTATCAGGGCAGAATTCAAAATCTGCTTTATGAACATCCAACAAATTGAAGAGTTTCCTGCAACAACACCTAGTCAAGAGCAAGTTCCACTGCATCATCTGCTTTTTGGGCTCCCCAAGAAACCACATTATTTAGGGTTTGATCTATTGTAAAAGTGGTATCAATATTAAGTGGAATACTGCTCCTTATTTAGTGCCTCAGCCTCAGGACACCGCCAGAAGAGAAGGCTGGTAACCAGGAACATCACCATGATGGAATATAACAATGGTTTTCTGAAAGAGCTCAAAACAACGCTGAAGCTCAGAAGAGAAAATAAAGTTAAGGATCACCGTGACAGTAGCAAATAAAATCTGTATTTCATCTAGTTTGGATGAAAGCGACCTTAAGGAAATATTTTGATATGCAAACATGAAAAGCCTTTTTCTTGGTTGGACAGAAAAAAAACCACTTTAAGTGTCCCTACTGTCTGCATGCCCACGAAACTTCAGGCCTGTAAAAGTATGCTAGTTTGAGATGTATCACCAAGGATGCAAACCTTCCTGTATCACAAACTGATCTTCTGATAGATTCCAAAATAGGAAAAAAAATTGTGGAAGATCTTTTGCCAGAAGAGTGGCATTCCTACCTTTATTGTACAGTCCTTTTCATGAGACACCACTGAAAAACCTGACAGTGAGCTTTAAAGATGATGAATCTTTAAAAAAAGAAAACAAGCATTGTAGGTGCACTGTCATAAACTGTCAGTTCAAACCTCTGCTGGTATTACATCTGACACCTATGCCAGTGGTTCACCACCATGATCATGAAGGAAAGAATGCATCTTAAAAGGAGCACAATCAGATCAAACTGAACCTAAGGGGAACAGGGCACCACTAAGTACTAACACTAAGCTACTGTTACACTTGCATGAGCTCCCACCCAACTTCCCACGATGCTGAGAACTGCTGGGGAGAGCAATTGGTTCTCTAGCTTGGGGATTCTAACAATAGACTATAGCTCCTTTCCTGGAAGAGGCAAAAAAAAAATCATGACGTGAACAGGTCTCTCCTGATTGCCAAGCTTCTTGAAGGAATTGACTATCAGTTCCTCAACTAGCTTGACATCTTTTCTTTCAACAAGAAAGCTCAAAAAAATAAAGATGGTGCAGACTGCTCTCTCTCAGAAGAATTATGGAATTCATCCTAACCTAGCTTGCACGCAGGCCATCATCTCTGACTAGACATGAGAGCTGTCTGTTCAAATAGAAAAGGTACCACATGCACAATTACTTATAAATTCCAACTCATTTACTGTATTTTCTCTCAATATCCTTGAGGTGTACCACATAATTGTTATTGTTTCTTATTTAGAAGAAAGTGATTTCTTAGAGAAGTCTGTTTTAAAGGGAATTCACTCGTGTGAAAAAGAACACACAAGTGAGAGAAAGAAAAACTAAGCAAAAACATGGCAGACCTCCAAGGAGGACTCAGAATTTGGAGAAGAAAAAAAAGGAGCTAACCTACATGTATTCTTAAATAGTTATCACTTCTGTGTCTAGAAAGTTTATGTAGTAGCTCATTAGCAAAGCTATGCAGACAACATTCTCAAAAGAAAAAAGATTACTTCAGAAAAGTTAAGTCATGTAGTGTAGCCATTACGTTTATTATGCAGCCACTTTCAGAAACATTTTGATACATACTACACCTGACAACAGGACAAGGCAAGCCTTATAACTTTTTCAAGCTGTTCAGTCATTTGCTTTTACTTTCATTTTGCAGCTACAAATATGGTGGGAAAACCATATTTCTATTCTTGGCTGTCCCCATCTCAAGATGAATAAGTGCAGCATCTTTCATCTCCAGACGCATTCAGGAAGGAGAACTTTTTACCCAATTTCCCCACTTAATTTGTCATCAATTAATTTAGAGAATAAGTTGCCCTATCTGTTATTTAGAGTGGGAATTCACCCTATGATCTGATTTTTTTCAGATGCCTAGCAAAGAATGCTCTTTACCTTTACGTTAAAAGGTAGCCATAAGCTAAGAAAATACTTCCAGATCTTTTCTGTTAATCCTAATGTTATGATTCGGTACCAGGTTGTCAAAAAGTTATTATAATCTAGTTTTTCTTCAGCTTTAGACACTCTTTTAGAGGTGAAAAGACTAGATGCAAATTCTGCTGAAGCAATATTCGTGAGAAGCCTCTGAGTTCATTTTTGCCTATCAACGCTGTGAAGCATTCAAAATCATTAACCATCCTGTATTAGAAGTTATTGCATTCCACTGTTGATTTTGACACATGAATAACTCTTGCCATCTTTACAAATTACTTACCAGATCAGCATACTTTTTGCACAAAGCTGCCAACTTTTCCTCTGGAGTAGAAAGTGTGTTCAAAGCTTGCATTAATAATAGTACTTCTTTTCCTATTAAAAGGAGGGAAGACAAACCTTACTGAGGAAAAAAAAATACCTTACCAAAAAAGCAGCTCATCTTTAAAAGTAAAATATAGAAGCATGAGAAGTTAGTGTGGTTTAAGTTGTTCTCTGGTTTGATCGCTGCATAATGGAAAGTCACCACAGTACGAATCACTTTTCTTGACTGTATGCCATTACACTACTTGATAGCAAAAGCTACTTCAATCTTAAAATCACAAAAATGTTTTTGTTTGACTTACAATAGGAAAGAAAAAGCTTAATTTAAAAGGTTAAGTTTAGCTAATAAAATACATTCACAAAAGTGCTTTTAATGCGCCTTTGGAATTCAAATACCAGCAGTGAGAGCACTAGAGACTGCAATCACAAATTTAAAAATTAATCCAACAACCAGGAAGTTAAAAAGCTAATTAGCAATTTAAAAAAACCTGCTGTAAAAACAGCAATATCAGCAGAGGTACTCTTACATATGCATTAACAACTGTTTTTTTTTCCTAAGCATACATTCTGCTGTCTTCAACAGAGCACTCTCAGTTGTTCTGGCTACAACATAAAGATGAGACAGAACACACCTAAAGTTTTCTCTTTGTGCTTTTCACTCTCTGGATCTTGCTGGCCGTCAGGTGGGTCAGTACGGGTTTCCTCTCTCCCAGGAGTCTCTTCACGAGACTCTTGAGAGCAGCACGTGGAGCCTAGGAGCTTTCTGTTCTTTGTGACATACTCAGTTCCTTCCAATGCATCCGTGTTTTCCAGGCCATCACAGTTGGGCTGCATATGCTGTAACACTGTGTTAGACAGTTCATTGCACTTGCTGTTCATCAGCTGATCCTGGCTATTCACTCCCGTCTCCTGGGATCCAGCTTCTTCCATTGCACCAACAACCAACTTCAGAAGTGAAAGGAAAAAGCAGAAATCAGAAGTCAAGCAGTGTATTTAAAATGGAAACTTTCACCTTTATTTGGCACAGACAAAAAAGTAGTCCACTGTTATTCACATTGATCAAGGTGATACTTACTGCCATAGATAAATGTCAACAGAATAATCCTAAAGAGCAATGAAGAAAACAGCACAACGGTCCAAAATATTACTTTTTCTATTATGAAACAACCTCAATAGATAGTCACTGCAAAAATATTTACATGGAGATGTGCTCGTGAAGCTCCACAACAAATGTGATGTCATCTGAGTTGTTCAATCACCCAAACTTAAATTAAAACATTTCTCCACAATACTTCTTAAAAGTGTACCTCACAAAAGTCAACACTAAGCATAGGAAATATTAAGTACATGAAAAATAGGATTCAGAAAGTGAAACAAGGACATATCGTGCTTAAGTACCGCTTTATTACATACTAGCTTCAGAGAACTGAAAGGTAGCAGTTTTAAAAGAATTCAAGATCTGTACAAAAGAAACATCAAGAAATTCACAGAAATACATTTTTTCCAAGGATAAGAGCTTCATCTACTTCAATCAAACACTACTGTAGACTTACAATTGGAGTGAACCTGTCTAAGAAGAATGATAAACCAGACTACGAGCACATTCATTTTCAAAATACTGAAATTCACACCCATTAAATCATCCCCAAAAACGTGAATATTAGCTGGCTTCAGATTTGAAGACTTACGATTTTTTAAACTGCATTTCTGCCCAATTAAACGGAACCATCTTGAAATACTACTTAATTCCCCAAATGTTTAATTGTTTAACCAAAAGCTTAAACATCTCCAGTTGTTGTAACACTGCAGCAGTACATCCATGTTTTGGAGCAGAATATATTCTGAAGCCACCGTATAGCTTAAGGAGAGCCAGGCTCCTCCCCCAAACAGCCTCATCTCTACAAACATTTCAGAGCAATGAGAATCACAATGTTTTGCCTGATTTAAACAATAGAGGTCAGGATGTAGGGCAATACTTAAAAGTGATCAAGTGTTTTTTGCCTTTCGTTTGCAATCCCTACAATATACATAGATGGAGGATGATAAGCAGGGTAGAATTCACTCTACCTACACAATGAGGTGATTATTCCCACTAACTTCATTTTCAGTGAACTTGAAGTAAATTTTCTTTAAAAGTTACAGCACAAGCAGCTATAGAAACAAGTCTTGTTTATGCACAGAGCAATGTTGTTTACACACAAATTTCAGATTAACATAATTTTTAATAATAAAATATAATGTCTAAAACCAGTTGACATTGGGTTGTACATTCTGCGTGGATGGATTATGTTCCCCTTCAGAAGAGATTAGCTAACACCAAAGGAATACAGCCAACACTAGTAACATATTTTGAGATACAAATACCATTATCTTTAGCAGGCTTGGAAGTAATTTGAAATCATTAAACAAACACGCATTAATATTGTTAAAAATACATATATGAGAGCTTAGTTGCTCTCTACAGTCAAGGCAAGTCCTCTGTTTCAGACCTGATCTCAAGGTAGATTCATTCTTGTGAAGATGGAATTAAAGCAATGCATTTCAAGAAGGACAACAAGCTTTGCAAATGCAAATCACTTGTACAGACATTAAGAAGCAACTTTTGACTTATCAAAGAAGATTTTCAATCTGCACTGCTCTTTAAAAATGTAGAAAGCACCTGCTTTATGGACAAGCACTGCAGCTTTGTCTTCATCCAATCATGGCAGTCAATGTGCTAATGAATGCCTCTAAAGGTAATGCAGGGACAGAAGTGCTGTTATAACGAATCCATAGTAACATTTTCTTAGAGGTCTAAAACACATTCTTTCTTGTCTTAAGCCTGAGACTTCCATTAGCATGGGAAAGGCTCACTACTCCAAGTTTAGCAAATGGGAGCTTCCTCCTAAAAACAGGATGAAACATGAAACATGTATAGCTCAATCAAAACTGGTGAAATGAACTTTACACTCGTGGTTTAAAATAGAGAACAGGGCTTCTCTATGAAATACAATTTGTCCAGAAGCTGAATACAGAGTACTACAGAGCTCACGTTACATTGGCTAAGCAGGAAAGTTCAGAGGTATCTCAACACTCCATGAAAGTGAGGCAGAACTGCAGCACCAACGCAACAGCTGAAATGTGCTGTTTCCCCGTTACGCTGGATGTTGGCTGCTAGCTCAGATTCTTGACTCTCAAAAGTCTGGTAAGAAGCAGGGGTTTGCCCCAACCTCAGAGTTTCTGTGCAGCGGCGGCTTATTCAGGCTTACTGAAATTCATGACCAGCCTCAGGAATTTCTTTTAGAAAGCAGAGCACAGAAGTGCCAGGTGCTCCAAAAAGCAGCAGGGAGGCCTGGCTGGCTGTGAGCATGCACTGAGCAGTGGCAGCACTCAGGGAGCACTCTTGCAATCACTCCTCGTTCCCCTCTTTCATACCACCTCTCCACTGTGCTGGCAGCAACATTTGTGCAACTTGTTCTAACAGAGTTTACAGCCAGATCAGTCCCTCAGCTCAGTTCACTGCACAGCAATGGGCCATTCTGCCGACAGCACAGAAGAGCTTGGGATGGCTGGAAATCAGCCAAGATGTGAGAGACACTAAAAAAAGGTCAGCCCAATCACAGCCAGAGCACAAGGAACTAAGCCAAAAATACCTGATCCTAACCACAGATGCACAGGTACCACGGTCTCCTGCAGCTCTGGAGCACCGTCAGCAAGAAGGCATCCACAAGGAGCTATTTTCATCCGTGAAAATTCCTCCCCTTCTGGGAAAAAATGAAAAGCTATTGCCAGGGTCATGGACTGAAATACATCCACTCCACTAGCAAATTACCACAATATCTTAAATATCCCTCGTTTCTGAGCTGGCAACTAACACACAGCAAAGCACCTGCGATTTTCACTGAGCGAATACCACCACCTCATTAATTCAGCAGAGCTTTTTCTAGAAGTCAAATTAGGTGTCAGTTCAATTCTTTACTGACTATAATAACTTCCCAACTCTAGGAGCTCCTCTATTCTTGGTTAAAGAAAAAAAAAAAAGAGGAGCAATTTCAGAACATCAGATTCATTCTCCCAAGTCTAGCAGAGAAGGCAGCAGTCACCCATCAGAAAACTGAAGACCAAGATCTGTGTGCATGTACCCTGTGCATTTCAAACAGACTTCAAAATAATAGCACTACGTTCCCAGTGGTGGAAGAAAACAACTACCGAACATTTCAACCTTCACTTGATTTCTTGGTTTCCCAGTGAATATAGAACAAGTTGAAACTTACTGACAGGCAAGCCTGTTCCCTCCAAAACTAAAGCACAACATGGTAGGAGACTATTTTGGTATTAATATTTGATTTTCTTATCTTAAATGCAATCAGGAACTGGTGGTCATGGGCTAGAATACTGGGGTTAAAGGAGGGGTTCTACCAACACCAACAACCTGACTGATTACATATGAGAGTAACTAAGAAAGCTCTAACCCCATCAAATCATAGTCCATAAATCCTAGTAGAACTGACAGCAGCAGGACAACACAGTAAAACTCAAATGCATTCAACCTAAATTAGAATGCGTTTATTTTTCATTTTAAGCACGGAGAAGACTATTACTGCCTGACAGGTGCCACAAACACTAACAGCTAGATGACCTCTGGATAATGATTAACAAGGTTTTCTACACTAGTGTTGCAAACTGTCACTTTAGATAGCAGACATCCAACATTTTGGCTTGCCTGGGCCACACTGAGAGAAGAGGAATTATCTTGGGCTACATATAAAATATATTACACTGCTCATGTATATAAGTTAAAAAAAACTTCTAATATTTTCAATTTAAAAAGACTGCAACAAAAACCTAAGACTTGGGAGTTGAACACACATGTTTTAGATGTTAAAAGTACAACCAGCAGCAACCTTTTTAAACTCTGCTCTTCAGACACGAACTACAGATAATTTCAGATTTGGCTGAAGTGTAGCAAAAATAAATGTCACATTGAGAATACTACAGTCTACACTGTATCAGTATTGTTGAAATTGTCTCCCTTACTGAGGGAACAGACAGAGCAACCCAAACCGTCGCCTTTTTCCCTCCAAAATTCATGCTAATCAGACAAGCAAACTTCTCCATTTAACATTCCAGCCAGAACAGAGCATTTCCAACAGCACATTGTATAATAGTGCTGATTCAGTACTGACTGCATAAAAACAAAACAAAGCCACCCCACCAAAACCCAGCTACTGAAATCACTACTACGTTTTTAGCTGCTACCATGGTCACTCGGGTTCCAGCCAGCTTCCAGGCAGATTTAATACACATGGATTAAAATCTGACAGACCTGAGCGAGATTGTAACATACCCAGAAAGACTTTCCATAACAAAAGATGTCCTGTACGGAGGACACAGCATTTTATACTGTAAGATCTCAAGAGTACTTATCAAAATACAAACCTCTTCCATTACATAATAAGATAGGTGCTACATATGTAGCTGTGAATCCACATATTACGAGACACTGATACCTCAGAACAAACACATCCACCTTTAAGCCATTTAAGACAAGGACAAGTGGCTTGAGAATGCCTGTAAGAATATTATTCATGACAGCACTCCAGCTCAAATGCCCCAAAGTTTCAGGTCAGTAGTCTGCTCTATTTTCTCAGCTTGTGCCTTCACCAGACAAGTGCACGTCAGAATGACTCTACCACCTAGCTTTGCACCTAAAAGGTGAGAGTACAAACACAGACAGTGTTGTAAGTAGGATGGCTATGACCACAAGACATCAAGCCACTGTTATTCTGTGTCAAATTCTACCTTGCCACTTCAGTCATGTTACCTACACAAGAAGGCCCAGACAGAGCCTATCCTACCAACATAACAAGGGCATTATTTCTGTTACAGTACCTACTAAATTTGTACCAAGTTTTTCTATCTAAAAATAAGGTATGCATACTGTTGGGTACTAAGCTACCTACACTTTGCAGCTCTGCACCTCTTAATAACAGATTCTAATTAGCAGCTGACACAACTTCCTGTTTTTCCTAAATGTTAGCAAGGCACCCTAAAAAAATAAAGAACCAAGGCACTTCTTTCATTCCCCATAGCAGTGGATGGTCTGCCTTCATAGCCATTAATGCTTTCCAAAAACATCCCAGAAGCTTCAGGAAGAACATATACACATAACCAACCAATTACATCTTGAGCCAAGAAGTATGCCAAGGGTTTACAAAGTAGAACACATTTTAGGCTTTTAGTATCCCACCAACTTACTTTTACTTGCTAACACACCAAAACTTGATTTGATCTGTGCTTGCTCCTTTCCAAGAAAAATAAGCTTTTTGGTATGCCACTAAATTGTAGCTTGAATTTTAGAGCAGGTGCACTTTCATCCACAGGTCTAACAACAATAATCCAGGCGCTCATGTGACCACAGGACTAGTTTATTAAGTTCGTTTCTCCATACCATACTTCTGTATGCTGTGCTCACTGACCTAAATAACCGTGCAGTTTAATTACAACTTTATGGGAAAAGAAAAACAAAAACCAACAATGGCCTCTGAAGTGGCCTCCCCTCTGATCTCAAATCTTAGCTGTGAGGTCATAAAGTCATTTCCAACAAGTACTTCACCCTGTCCTGTCATTACATTGTAATGTATGTTTTCAGTACTCCTTTATCTGCTTTCAGAACATTGGACTGAGGTCTCCTCCTCAGCGTTACTCATGATCACTGAAAGGTGAGGTGCCCCAGCACAGCAGGAGGAACACTCAGAAAGAACTGCTTGAACAACAATATGTTCTCTTTATAAATATTAGAAGTATTATGTTACTACTACTGTTGGCCTTGCATTCAAGCCTTTAATACTGGCTCAGACACTTCTATTTTCACATACCCCAGCTCATGATCCTTGCTTTGGTGTCCTTTCCATTTCTTCCTGCATTTTTCTCTGTGGCCTTGCCACACAGAACTGCTGCTTTCAAAAAATGCTTTTGTATCTCATAGAACCATAAAGGTTGAAAAGAAGACCTCCAAGGTCATCAAGTCCAACCAACAACCCACCACACCATGCCCAACAACCATGTCCCTCAGAGTTACCATCTACACGTTTCTTGAACGCTACCAGGGATGGTGACTCCTCCAGTGCACTCTTTTTGAGAAGAAATTCTTCCTAATATCCAACCTGAACTCCTCTTGGTGCAGCTTGCGGCCATTCCCTCCTGTCCTACCACTGTTACAACCCCCACCCCACCACAACCTCCTTCCAGGAGATGTAGAGAGCAATGAGGTCTCCCCTGAACCCCCTCATCTCCAGGCTGAACAATCCCAGCTCCCTCAGCTGCTCCCCATAGGACTTGTGCTTCAGACCCCTCACAGCTTCACTGCCCTTATCGAGACACTCTCCAGGGCCTCAACACTGATTTACCACAAATGTGGCCTCAAGCAAAAGAGAATTTGCATCTTTCTCTCTAGTGCCCTGAAAGCACGCTTTTGGTTTTAAAAAACAAAACAAACAAACAAGAAACCATAAGAAAACATTAACTGAAACTTTAGGAAAAATCTCACGGCAAGAACCCAAGGCCTAAATGGAAACTGTCGCTGCATTTAAATGCAGGGTGAGCTGCTGCACATGTAAGCACTGCCTTTTAATGAGAGCACCTAAGACAGGTGCTAATTAAAAAAAAACCAAAAAACATTTAGTACAGCGTGAATCACTTCCCCCAGAGCTGCTCCACTTCCTCCTTACTCTAAACTTAATTATTTTTCTGTCATCATCCGAGCGTTTCTGCAGAAAGCCGGTGGACAAGTTCTTAAGTCCCAAGAAAGCACGTCTCAAGGAACTCACAAAGAAAAGCCGCCTCAAAAGGGGCGATACTCCCACAAGAGACCGATTTTCAGCTCCTGAAAGATACTCCAAGTAGAAATTACACGACGATTCGAGGCGCTCGAGTTCCACCCCGCGACGCCGCGCTTTCAAACAACGAGTGCAGAGCTAGGAACGCTACCTGCCTCCCTGCTTCCGAGCAAAGAGCTCTGGGGACGGGGCGGCGGCCACACCCCCCGCCCGGTACCGGCGCGGAGCCCCGCCACGTGCTGCCAACAGCCCCCGCGCGCGGGGAGGCAGCGCCCCGCCCCCACCCGCGGCACCGCTGGGGGTGAAAACGCTGGGGGGGGGTCGGGGGGAGCCACCGTAAACCCCGCCCCGCGAGCACAGCGCGGCGCCCACCCGGGGAAGCGCGGCCTCCCGAGAGCGGCGCCGCCCCCACGGCCCGAGCGCCGCAGAGCGCGGAGGCCGCGTGGGGCCGGAGAGCGAGGCGCCGCGAACCGGCGGGGGCAGAGCGGAGCGCTCCCCGCCGCGCAGCTCTCACCTCGGGGCTACCGCCGGCGCCCGCCGCCGCCGCCGTCTCCTCCTCGCCGCCCTGGCCCTGACCGTGGCGCCGGCTCCGTCCCGCCGCGCCGCCGCCGCTGCCTCCTCCCCGCGCCGCCTCTGCTCCGCGCGTCGCCATGATGTGACGGCAGCATCCAAACAAGCTGCCCTGCCGAGCGCACCGGAAGCTCTCCCGGATGCCCGCCCCTTTTCCGCCGGCGGCCAATCGCCGCGCCGCTCTCCGCCTCACGTGGGCGGTTCGCGCCCTCCCTGCTCCCCACCGGCCCGAGGCGAGCGGACTGCGCTTCCCGGCGTGCTCCGCGCCCGGGGCCGAGCACGGCATAGCGGGAGCGGCCGTCGGGTGCGCCGCGGGGCGTGCCGGGAGATGTAGTCGCAGCGGTGCACTTTACCGCCTCCAGTGCTCATCCTTCAGTCTGTATGCATACCCAAGGCTGCCCCTTCCCAGGTGCAGAATCCAGCATTTGCTCTTGTCAAACTTCCTGTGGTTGGTGATTACTCAGCTTTCGTGTTTGTCCAGGTCTCCGTGCAAGACCTCTCCACCCACTCTTCCATTGACTTCATTTGGTCGGGACTCTGCAGCAACTTGGTGAAAACAGAGCCTTTTCAGTGTTTCACATCACCTCAGCCATAACGAGAACAAAATGTTTAGAAAACTTACCAACTGCGAAATAAAGGCATTATTTCTTTTCTTACAGCATTCTTACAATGTTTAAGATGGGGAGGAAACTGTTGAAACGTAGAAGAAAATTTGGTTGTGTCCTTTTTGCCATGGTTACTGTTCTGACTGCTTCCATTGACTTTTTCAAGTAGCTATGGACTACCAGGTTCTCCATTCTCTCTCTTCTTAGTATGAAATAGAAACTGGACTTCTTCCTATGTTACTTTTCACAAAACGACCAATCAAAAAAGAAAATGGAGGAGGGAGACAGAAGGAAACAAACAAACAAACAAACAAAACCAAAAAACAACAACAACCAAACAAATCAGCACTCCTTTACTTCACAAGATTCTAAAATTAAATGATGACAATTAGAGAAATTAACCTATGGCCCTACCTGGACAATGCTGCAAACGTGCTGGCTGAACATACAGCTGTAATTAAAAGAACAAGCAAGATGTCAGGGTGCACAAAGAGCAGGATGAGGAGTAGTACAGAAAAACAAAAGCTGCGTGTGTCATTGGAGTGGTGTGTTTTCCTGTGTGGTTCATGCTGATGTCACACTTCTATTCCTGAGCGAGGGCTCCAAAGCTCAGAGGCAAGACTGAAAGAAGAGCTGGATATTTATAGTGGTAAGAATGATAGCCAGTTACAGGTTATTACACATGGTTTTTGAAAGAGAATGCAGATGTCTTTCACGGGGGCCTGAAGGCAAATCTTCAGTTGTGCCTGAGTGGATCATCAGTCTGGGGATCCTATTAACCGTGCTCTGCCTGAGCTCATGATGTTTTTCACACCTGCCAATACTGAAGTCCAGATAGCCAAGGTAGATTCCCCATCACACCCTAGGTTTTCAGTCTCCAAAGACGAGCAGCTCAGCCACCTCCACTGGGAATGACACAGTGGCCAGGAACCAATGCAGAGATAGCTAGTTGGCTCAGGGCAGACATCTTCATGAGTTTTCCCTGCAGGCACTCAGGGCCAGCAGGAGCTCAGTCACTGCTCAGCTGACACAAGACACAGAGACCAGCAGTGTGCCTGCTCTGCCAGTTCCTCCACCTTACTGAACTGATGCTCCAGTATTTCTGCCTGCTTAGGCAATGGTTCCAAGTCTTTCATTCACATTCCCACTATTTGAGGCTGCTTCCCACCAAGACAGTTTACTGTTTCCATATCCACACTAAATGTATGCCAGGGCTTCTCTCCACCCAAGTAATACTCTCAGAGAAGCATTTTTCATCCACCCAGCACACGATGGGCTTGAAAGTCCTGTTATGCGTGATACAAGATGCAAATTGGTGATGATACAGCAAAAGCAAAACTTTGAAGTTTAAATTGCATGCATCAACATCACAAAAGACTGCACAACCAGCATCGACATTTCTGAAATCAGCAGGAGAAGCAGATAGGTGTAATCGACGTATTCACTGGTCATTATTTGACTGTTAAATTGGGTCATTTCTCCTCAGAGGACAGAAAACAGAGTGACAGTAGTTTTATCTGGCTCAGTGTCCACGCTGAAGTACGTAAACCATCACTTAAGAGAATAAACAAAGAAAAGCAATTGCAGAGTTAAGGTTTGGTGCATGCTTACAATTTAAAGAATGCATGCTAAACATGTTTTATTTATAGCATCATATATCAAAGCAGGTATGAGATCTTTATTTTATATATGCCCCTTAATTAATCGCATTTCTCTTCTGCCTTTCCCTGCTTTGTCAGGATCACCAACACTGAGAAAAAGTAACTTTCCTACCCGTGTAGTTTTGGATTAAGCACACCTCCTAGGTACATCTGGAAAGGTTTGTCATAGCCTCATGAATCCCTCAATTAGCAAAGGAAAACTATTCACAGTCTGTCCCACAATGAAAACCACGCTTTTACCAAATGAAGCAAGTGATTCATTCTTCAAATGAAATTCTGCAGGGTGCTGTCTCATTAAAAATCAGTGACAAACTAATAATAATTATTTTGGTTGCTCCTCCTCTTGCACTGGTATTTAGCTAGAAGTAACAGCTTCAAAGTACCTTATAAGTCCCTGAATATATTTAGGCACAGTAATACCTACGTTTGTCTTTGTGTGTTCTACAAGTGGGCTGTAGACCTAGGGCCCAGCATGGCTGCTATTGCTTCTCAGGGCACTGGTAACTAACCAGATGCACTTCAACTTCCTTTATGTAACAGCTGTTGCAAAGTAGGAAAGTCAATAGTGTTGGCGTGTCCAACAGTTCAAGGATGCACCTCCCAGTCAGGTGATACGCTCCTCCACATAAGGTTATTTTCGTAATACAGGAGGTAAAAATTGATGTATTATGCTGTACTACAGTTTCTTCTGAAGAAAACTGTGCACAAAAGTTTGCTTGCTTTTCCTCTATGTTTCAAAGGACTACATTTTTTGTTACATTATCTCTACAGCTTAATATTCTATTACTTAGTTTCACAACCATCCATCTCCCTTTGGTTTCCTCTTTGATTTCATACTGTTTTCTTTTGCTGTATTTTACCATCTACACAATGACAGTGCTTTTAAAAAACATTTTAAAAATGGCTTTGGAAATAGATATATTTGGGTTACAAAGGCCTACAAAATTTACCATGAAAATGAAGAGATCTACCCGTGTTCACCTTGTTACTACAGAAGTGGAATCACAGAATCACTCAGGTTGGAAAAGAACTTAAAGATCATTGAGTCCAACCACAACCTAACCACACTTCCCTAACAGACACTTTCTCTCCGGTCAAGTACTACACCTCAGTTTGCGGCCATTTCCCCTCGTCCTATCTCCACACACTGCTGAGAAGAGTCCAGCCTCATCCCTTTGCCTCCTGCTCCTTAGATATTTATTGATGTAATGACGAGATTGATTTTCAAGAAATCACAAATCTGGAGCAGTGATACTGAGCCCTGAATCATCCAGCGAAAATCTGACAGTGAGAGAACAAAACTACTGGGATTTCATAAGTTGTGGCAGGTGTTGGTGTCAAATGGTGAAACAGATATCCTAATGCCTCCAGCTTAAATCTGTAAGCATTTGTCAGAATATGAGTAAACATTAAACACTGAATAGTCTAAATATTAGTGAGCATAGCAGAGTCACCATTTGTGGTCTTTAGTTCCTGATATAAGAGAGATCCTAATCTACCTCCTTATTACCACAGTACCACATGATGTACTTTGTATCTGCTAATTAGAAGGGAAAGTGGACCTTAAAAGTGAAAAACACTGAAAATAAACTGTGCTTCAGATATCTGTAGTTGGGAAAACGTACTAACAAAATGTAATAAAACCAGTTTCAGAAACCAAACATTTACATGTTTGAAACAGTCTTCTATGATGGAAATTATCAGAGGGCTTCTTGTTAAAATTGCTTAAATTAACAACTTGGACTAGTACTTTCTTAGTGTAACTGCAGTTAAAACTACTTAGTTCTTCTCAGGATGAATGCTGAGTGAATAATTACAGCTATAATCTTTATCTCTTCACAAAAGTTTTCTGCAGAATTAAGTCGTTAAGACAACTTTCTGTAAGTAACATGCTTATAATTCAGCTGTGCCTAATGGACCCTACTGCATTTTACCAATTTTCCTTTGTATTCAGGACTTCATGAATGCTTTATCATAACTGATGACATAGACGACAAATAGAATGTTAGATTTTTCATTTAAGCACCTAAGAAAATTGATTTAATGATAAAACTACAGGAAATATTCATGTCTAATACAAATTTAAATAAGCCTTTTAAAAAAACTATTTTTATTCCAATTCCATGTCTTACACGCTGTGTGAAAGTATAGTTTTGAAATCTGCACGTCTGAAATGTTTTCCCCTCAATACACCCTCCTTTCAAATAAATGAGTCAATTTTATACATATCTACAATATTTAATAAAGATGTCCAAACCAGCCAAAGTTCTACATAAGTGTTTCAGCACTTAAAGTAAAGAGAAGCATTCAGTTTGCTCTCCTTCAGCAGAATTAAATGGAAACAAAACAGTCATTGAACAAAGGAAGCATTAAAATCAATTCTCTCTGTTGGGGAATGGCAATACCTTAATACTATGATTTAATAAAAACAATGTGTTAATTCAAGCAGATAGGAACTCAGTTCTTATTTAAATGCTTGAACGTTTGCCTACAAATGGTATCTGATCAATAATAAATCAGCACTTCTTTTGGAATCTGAATTACTTCTTTTTTTTAAACATCAGAAATTATTTTTGGAGTCTTCTATACATTCTTTGGCTACATATATCAAAGGAGAAGTTAAATACAATGAAAGCTACTAGCTACAAATGACTTGAAATAGTACACATTTACAGATTATACAGGCATCAGAGTGTAAATGCGTAGGAAGTTATTTTCAGGGACAGAGTTATATACAACATCCATTTCTACATCCCAAATAGAAGGCTGTAGACAAACTTGAGATTCTTAGACTTGGAAATCTTGCAGAGCTTCTCGATCACCTAAGAATACCTCAAACTAAACTGTTGCTTTGTGTTATCGTTTTTACTTACTAGATATAACCTGCAGTGTCTGTCTCCCTTTTTTTTTGTCTCATTTAAAAGAATGAAGAAGTTCAGAAACTGCTCATATAAAGAACAGAAATACTGGTTGTATCCCAATATGGAATTACAACAATTCTATATTTTCTTGTCTTTTGAAGAGCTTTAGGAAGCAAAATATGAAAGTGGAAATTCATATCAGTTTCCAGGAAAAGTCTGGGGTTACAGTAATTTTGTGTAAAAGCTTAATTTTCTTCTTGCAGCATTTCTTCTATTTCTTTATCCCAGTTTTCATCCCGTTTCTCTGATTCTGTCACCACTTCATACTCTTGAAGCTCTTGTTGTAATTCCTTCTCCCAATCAGCAGTCTCTTCTGCAAGAGATAAGCAACATCTTATACTATCAAATCGATCGTCACACAGTTTATTCATATCAATTAGAAACCTGAATAATTTGCATTGTCTCTCTTTTCTCTCTTGAACGTTACAAATCATTCTTCAAAGCTAAAGAAACTTCAAGATGGTAAATTCCATCTTCATCTTCTGACTGACCTCAGATAGGAAAAAACAGTTTCATCAAGTGTCCCTTCGCCAACTATCTTTCTACAGACTTGCAATTTAATATGAATTGAACCTCACTTTGTGCCTTTAAATCTTGTGAGGGGGGAGGGGAAGGCATGCTATTTGGAAAATAATGGACATAATAAGTTCGCTGAATATATTGTTAAGAAAAAAAATCAGGATCAACTACTGAGGATAATTTTAAATGTAGCCAGTATTCTCCTCACTGACATTTGCAGCTAGGCAAACTCATTTAATCCAGGTTAAAGGTAACCATAATTCATACCTCACAGCAAAAAGAAAATGAGTCAGAAGGCACTCCCGTGCTGTTAAGCTGTTTAATTAACTCTGCTTGTGATATGAAAAAGCACAGGGCAGGAGATAGGTTTTTGATGTGTTACATGTTGGTTAGTACTTAAGCCTAGATTTGAAGGTGGGTAAATCCACAGTCCAAGACAGTAAGGCCAGCTGAGATTTCTCTGAACAAATTATTCTTTAATGACTTACTGAAACATTTCCATAATTTCCTCAAGGTTGGCTATGTATTAGAAAAAAAATAACAATTTCAGAAAACAAAGATTCTGCAATGTCCAAAACACACTGGAGAACAAGTTTTGAAAAATATCTACTGATAAAAGTGTCTTCACTGTAAATAGTTCATTGTGTACGACCAGAGCCATTATAGACTGTTTTCATCTCTTTGCCACCAATATTAGTTCTTCTGAATCACTGTTTCAGAATAAGCAATATTTTTTCCCCTCATTTTTCTCAAGTTTGCTAATTCGTAACTGTTGCAAATGCATGCATGTAAGCCTTTTACAACAAAGGCACCAGGCAAACTCAATCTGGTGCAAATGCTGACTAGTTTAACAAAATGCCCGACTCCCAAATTATGTACTTTACTCACAATTAAATAAAGAAAAATTATATGCAGATAAGAATCTGTCAAAGAGGAAAAGGAGGAGGAAGGGCAAAAAAAGTACTTCCCTGACACTTTTATGAAAGAGCCATCTACAAACTGTTATTTGGACTGGAACTCCTCACAAAAAACCTTCAGTAAAATACACTGATTGAGGAAAGAATTATCACTAATTTCTGCAATATTTAATTGCAGAATATTTCATTTTTGATAAAGGGCCACGAATCTACTTTCCTAAATGTAATTACAGTACAAATATAGATATAATATCTTAGAATTACTGTATTTAAGACAGAAAGAACTAGTAGTTTTACCTTCTACTACTGAGGTCTCTTCTCTCTTTTTGTCTAACACCAGTTGTTCCATTTCTTTTCTTAGGTCTTCCTGATTCAAATTACAGGCATCAAAAGCATCACTCACAAATTCTGATACACCTGGACTTGTGGAAATTTCTTCCTCATCCTAGAATAAGTTAGTTTTATATAAGCTTATCCTAAAAGTGGAACACAGAATGGCACCAATACGAACTTTCACTCATGCAACTGACTGCCTTTCAGTTGTAGACCAAAAAAAACCAAACCCAACCAAACCAAACACATTACTCTGCCAATTCTTTTCTTCATAGACTATTTTTTCTTTATTTTTCACATAGTCAAGAATGTTCTCTTAAAAACGAATTCTGTTTTTGTATTGTTGAGAAACAATAATAAACTCCTAAGTAGCTTAGAAATGCACATAACGGACTGATATTAAACACTGGCCATAAGTCAGTAATAGTTTTCAACACGCAGAAAAGGGATTGAGAGGACCACTCTTTGGAAATCTTCCCAGCCTAATTCAGTCCATCGCATATTACTGCCAAGTCAATACACAGCTCTGCATTTGCCATGAGTGTTCTCTGGCACTGATTTCACAACCCAGAAAGGAACAAGGGTCATTAGGTGTCTAAGTTAATGGCTTTGCAGTACCAAAGCTACTCCTACTGTTGCAATAAGGTAACATTGCTATGGCAATGTATGATTTAGATTTCCCGTGCTTAAGATTGACACTGGACAAAACACAGCACACGTATATTTTTATGAAGGCACCCCTTGTGTTTAAATATAATGCAAATCGTCCTCTTGCAATGTTTTGGAAATGTTCCTTCATATTAAAAAAACAAAACAACATCTTTATTATTACAATGTGCAGGATATTAATGAAAGTATACTTCAGATACATTGCTGTTTCTACTACTGAAAATGAGTATCACAATAGAACAGCAGTACATTAACACCAGACTGTCAGATATTATTATACTTTCATCCCACAACTTATTCAATAGGATGGATAATTATTTTAGAAATGACAGTTTCACATAACAAATATCAAACAAAAACATAAGCATTTTTACCTCTTGAGATTTTCTCTGAGGCTTTATTGTTACAGGTGGTGTTTTTGGCCGTATTGTCTCTAGCAAGAGAGAAAAAAAGGTAATTACACTTAAATATTAAAGATCTCATTTATTCTAAATAGCTGTTAAGTATATAAGGAGACATTTTATTTTAAATTTTAAGGCAATCTGGTGGTCAAAGGCTGAATTCAGCAACAAAAGCAAAAATGGAGGCACAAACGTATATTTTTAATTAAGTAAGGCAAATTCAGCAAATCATTTTTGTATTATGAATCCAAAGTTAAATTACGGGAACCTTCCTGCCCCACTAAACAATGCAAAGAACCACAGAAATAGGAAGAGCTGGAAATGGAGAAGAATGCCATCTATAAGATGCTCAAAATAGCATCCCATGCTGCAAGATCTTTGAAGTTACAAAGGTGTAGGCTTGCTCAGGAAATCCAGTTCTCACTTACTGCAGAACTTCAAACTCCCTCGCCTGTATAGTTCTGACATAGCCATTAGTTAGCTCTTAGCTAACAGCAGACTATATCTGCATGCATACCTCTAAGCCACACTGCAAGGTCTTACCTTATTTCACACAGGCTGAAGTCACTGGAACAAACCCTAGAAGCTGATCTGAATTTTCAGATTAAACTCACTGTACTTTCTTAATTTAGTAGCATGGTACAAAGGAGACACTGACTGTTTACAAAGATTGATATATCTTTTTCTCAGAAAAAGAACACCTCAGGTTTTCTGCCAACGTGACTAGTCAGGTAGAAGAATCACAGTAACGAGCCAAGTGACTTCAAGAACAGTTAATGTGCAGGGCAAGTTGCAGTCCTAATGGAGTGCTTGCTTAGTAGCTTATCTGTTTAAACTTGCAAAACAGCTGTGAACTTGCAGCTGTGTTTATTGCAGGTGGATCTTTCCTACTTACCCAGTGATTTTTGAAGAGGAACTTTTTTCAGGTTTAATTTCCAAGATAGTTCTAATTAAAATAATTCTCTAATTGGTAGCTGTTGCTGCTTGTAAAGATCACCTACTCAATGGCCACTGCCCTGTCATATCCTCTTTCCTCCTTCCCCACCCTAATCTTCGTAGGATTTGTTATTGCATCCAACACTGTGTCCAAAAAGGCTCCACTATTCCTGGTTGGGGGAGGCTGAAGAACATGGCACAACACTTTTTGCTCTTCAATGGTGAGTCCCAAAACACTGGGAAATAGAGATGCCTCAAGCTCTATTGCCTTCTCTCATGCAGTTCTGTGCTGGGCCAGGCACCAATACAGTGTCACTAACACATCAGCACTGCTCTGGACTGATGACGAGACAATTACATTCCCAAGTAAATGGTTCTGCCAAGAGAAGGAGCAGAACCCAGCATTTTGTTACAGAACAAATATGCACATGACTTCTAGGTCAGAATATGGAACGTTTTCCACTTGTTCCTTTTATTTCCCCTTAACTATTATGACTGACGTGAAACTTTGTGAAAAAAACATGCAAGGAGGAGACAGAAATAAAATGGAAGGCAATTAATTCTATTTCATAGACATCAGTCAGCTTTGGGAAAATGGTGAACATTATGAGAAGTTACCAACAGGCAATTACTTCTAGCTTTAGCTTCCAATTAGTGAATGCAACCTTCAAAAAGATCACATAAAATATAACAGATAATTCAGAGCTCTCCAAACCTAGGCAGAGTTGAAATAAAACAAACCATATATTTACTATAGTTTGTAAATATATCTTTGCCATTTCATAAAATATAGTCAACTGGGGTAGTAAATCTATATGCAAATCCTATACTGGTCATCTGAATCATGTGAGATCCTTAGCAGGTCAAAAGGTGATGCATGTTTTTTTTTTTTCTAAATGCAAAAATGCTTCATTTTCAGTCATAATGGTAAGTTCTACTAAAACAGCTCTTTAGGTATTATCCAGCAACTTCAACTGGAAATTTCCAGGTACTCCATCTCTCCTGTAGAGTTGAGACACTTCCATTAAAACAGCTGTGGTTCAGCAAATTTGAGTACTGCACTGTTTAAAAAGCAAGGCTCTAGGAACTCATAGTTTCAAGACTTTCCATTTAAACACACATTTAACTTGTGTAAAGAAAGCGTTCCGCATTGTATTCAATGACAAAAAACCTTCTATGTGACTAGACCATGAGCCACAAGACTAACAGCTTTCTTTTCTCTCTAAAATCGGTTTACCGAAGCAATGAAATGCAGAAATAGAAATCAAATAAAAAGCTCAGTAAGGAGAATACTAAAAGTAAGCAGACTCCTCAAGTAATATGTTTACAAACAACAGTGAATGAAATCTCTTCTGAGAGACCTTACATTTTCTGATTTTTCCAAATGCAACCTTTTCCACTATATAAAGAGGACTTAAAGACAGTAGTAAGTGAAAAGATCCAAAACATAAAAATCTACTGTAAGGCACTAAAAAAAAAAACAAACATATGACAGTCACTACTCTACAACACAGTCTGTCAATTGGTGTAACAAAAAATCCAAAGGAAACAAAATTCAAGAAAAGAAGAAAACATACACAAACCAAAATGATCACCGTAATCTCTAACTAAAATTAAGAAAATCAAGAAAGAAAATGATATAAAGACATTTAGAAGCCTGTTAAGTGCAGTCAGTGAGAATCCCAGTGATTTTCTGAGTTGGGTGGCACTTGCAGAGGGTAATAGTAAACAAGTGTCGCTCATAGAGGAAGACAAAAAAGGGAGATGAATATGGTACGTTTGTAAAAGGGCTATGACATGAACAGTTAATTGGGAAACAAGCTTAAACACAGCCTGACCAAAAGGTAAAGAAAGAAAATGTCTGCTCTGATAAAAGAGTTAGCAAAGAGCATTAAAAAATAGTTCTTTTACACAAGGGAAAAAAAAAATTGCAGCCTCCAGGAAACTTGAGCCTGGTGAGATTATTCCTAGTTATGCCTGCTAAGAAGTAACTGGATGTTGACATCTTCCTTGTGTTTAAACTGTTTTTTCCTCCTGTACTCAGACATCAAGTTATATGAAAATTGTAAAGAATTAGCATTTTTATGACTGATTTCTTGAATTATTCACATTTCTCAATCTAGTCTTTATAACTGTTGACCACTTTACCATTCCTGAAAGAATAGCCTTCTGGTCCACATTTTAAAAAGCACAAGACCTGAACAAGCACATGAAAAATGTTATGAAAAAAATATCAGAAATACTAACTAATACTAGTTACCAATACTACTACACATCTTGTTTGATTTCCAAGTACTGTAATTAAGTATTAAAAAAGGTCAGAAAGAAGTTCAACTTGAAAGTCACTTAACAGGTAAGGATGAAAAAATAAAGAAAAAATGTGAGCGGATTAGGACAGTAGGATTAAACCAATAAACAAAACCAAACAGCATAGAACAAATGGGCAGGAGAGTATCTGCTGAAACAGCTGCCACCATCCCATGAAGGCAGGAAAGGTGGAAACAAAGACAGCACCATTAGCAGTGTCAAAATCATCAATGAGAATACAACTATGGGAAGAAGACTCCATCAGCTCCATTTCACTTTGCTCATTCTAGATGGGGATCCTGCCTATGCTAACACATTAACTCTGACAGAACTCATGAGAAACAGAATGAGATAAAATGATAACATAGGCAATCATTTTAAAACAAAAATTCTTGAGGAAACTACAATCCTTTTTTGAAGAAAGTATATTCTGTGCAACATCCCACCCCAGCTCTGTTACCCCTCCCAATAACTCCCCCTTCACCCCAAGGTTCAGCTGCCTGTATCCAAGGAACCAAGGCCCAGCTGAGCAGACTTGGTTCAAACTGCACAGAAAATTAGGAACTTGTGCAAAAGGGCTGTGAGAAAGTAAATACAAAAGTAAGGTGAAATTACAGACTGAAGGAGACTTACAAAGATGGGATCAATAGCAGTGCAGGACTCAAGAGGAACAATGAAAATATGGAAAGACACAATATCTGAAAGAGGGAAAAGGGAGTCAGCTTGACACTGATCAGTCGATTGACAGTCAAGCTGGCGATGTCATCAGGACACCAGCACTGGTGATTTGATGACAGTTTTTTTTGATGTTGGGAGGATTTGTAAATCTGTTCCAAGGTAAAGCAAAGGCTTCCTCCTCCTACCCAACACCTGCCCAACCTGCAAAGATTCCTCAGGGGGTGATGAGTGTACTCATTAGACTATGATTTTACAAACTATGACTGTGTCTTAGCCAGACTGCTTTATATTCTAAAGCTGTTCTTATTCCTGCTTGCATAATTTATTTTCCCATAGGTAAAGATGCCCAGTGTCTCAAAAGATGATTAGTAACTATATACTGTATAAATTGATCAGTATAACTGAGAAAAACTACATTAAGTGGCTTGTCCATTTCAAAGCTGAATCTCAAGTAGCCTTATGTACCCATCTTACTCCAATTATTTAATACACTGCATGCCTTTCCATGTCCTACACGTCTGCCTCCACCACCACAGTAATTATACCCCCATAAGCACTACCTTATTTCCATCTGGCATGAGGCTTATGCAAAAAAAACCCCAAGTGCTTAGACAACTGAGAGCAAAGTGCATGCCAGCTGGCTGTGTTGGCTATTGCCTTCTACCTGACAGGTGAACCAAAGCTACCTCTGGCTTCTGACAGGTCAAAATAGAGCACCAGAGACCACTAGTGGCTGAGATGTGTTACAAATCAAGTACAGTATCTCGTCTCCTGCGACTTGCACCATTATGGCAAAATTGGCTGAAATTGGAAAACTGGTTAGAAAGCACTCAGAACCGCCTTTTCCCATCTGAACAGACTAAGCATGGTGAGAAAAGTCCTGATTTCACATAAAATCCAGGATAAAAATCCTGGCACCTGATACATATGGTCAGTGGACATATTAAATTAATGAGTGGTGACAGTACAACCCCCTTCCATACCTGTCAGTTGACTATCCTCTTCTCTGCCTTTGTTTTCTTCTTTTCCTACTGCTTGCTGTTGAGCAGCAAGTGCAGTGAGTTGTGCAGACTGTTTAATTAGGGATACTCTGTAGAAATAATTTCTCCAGAACACCTCCTCCTTTACACTAGACAGAACAAACAGATATTGACTACTACATATGAAAATACGGTTCCTCTTGCCATCTACCAATTAACTGAAAGGAAAGATGCAGAAAGAAGGAATAAGCAGAACTGTCACAAGTAAGAACTTTGACATATGTGATATAAACAATTAAAAAAAACCAAAATCTGTAAAAATTAAAAAAAAAAAAGAGCATTTTTTTTCCTCCTGTTTCCATCCTCCCACATGGAGACTAATACTGGGAACTCCTAGTTATCAAGAATGCTGACTTGTGAAACAAGTTTAGAGAGCAGAACCTTGGATGGTACAAGGAGAACAGAACTGGAACAAAACTGGGATCAAGAAGCCAGACTGGAACAGGCTATAAGTACTGTGATGCTTAAAGATATTTTAGTTGGGTCTGCTGGAAGGTGGTTACAATGAAGAACAATTTTCCCTGTTCCTTTTGCTTACAAAAGTACTGGTTTTCAATTTTTTTTTTTTTGCCATTTCTCTAGGGGTCCTCTGACCATCTGTAATCACTTCTTTGAAGTGTGAATTACACCACTTCGATACAAAAAACAAACAAACAAATCAAAAAAACCTGTTGCTGCATTTACCTTTGGTTGGGAAATAAATTTTCCATTTAACAGCAGACCTAGAAAAAAATTAAGACCTCTCCCATACTGAAATCAAAGGGTCCTTAGTAGTTCTGAATTTCTGACTTCTGCTCCTTCCCCTAATTGTTGAACTACAACACACATGCAGTATTTTATGCATTTGAAATGGGTAGACACAAAATACAGAGGAAGTAGATACCAAAAGAATTGAAGGAAGAAGACAAAAAGAGTACTATACAAATACACGCAGACACACTGAAAGTGCAATGATAATATTCAGTAAAAAACTACTTACTGTTTAGGAACGAGATCAAACCTCATCCTATTGAGAAGCTGATCTTCTTGTAACATCACCATTGCAACAGGGTACATTTGATCAAAGTCAAAATTAAACTGAACACCTGCTGGAGGATCCCGCAGAAAATTTCGTTTATCCTTTGAAAAACATATTACAGTCATTAACTGACAACAGAAAAGGGATATCACATTTCCCAAACAAGACCAGCAAAGCTATCTGGCTTCTGACAAAATTCTGTTATACAAAAAAAAAACAACCAAATCCTTCTATAAAAATGAAAAATCATATTGTTGATCTTAAAGTAAACAAAATACTTACTGCTGATAAGGCCAGTATCTGTTGTTGAATTGTCTCTTCCTCATTGCTGTCTACCCAAGGAGGAACTGCTGCTTCTGTTATTGAAAGGAGGAAAATATATTTGTGTTTGTGCAATTTAGAGGGAAAAAAAAAGTCACAAAAATAAGCAGACTTGCATCACTAAATTAGTTTATTGTTTCTTTTTCCTAAACTAAACTCAAGTCATAAGATGTCCATATGATCGCTCTGGGCACAGATCCTGATTTAGCAGAGGTCAACAATACTTTAAATAGTTGCTGGCTTTTATCATTATAAAACAAAATCTGGAGGTTTGTTCCCTGCATGTTCAGCCAGAACTTAACTGCCTCCTAGTTTAATTACTGTGGTAAAAGCTATGTAACTGGGTAATCTGGCTGCCAAGAGCAATTTCTAGATTCACTTGAAGCATGCAAACCCTGCCTAAATTAAGCTTTCAAAATAATTTACTAGTATTTTTATTTTCCAGCACTCAGAGGACACCAATTCTTTACTGAAGGAGAAAAATAATTTAAGTTTATAATAAACTACAGCAAATTAAACATGGAATAAATATACTGCAGTTGACCTGCTTTGTACACTTACAGATACTTATAGAATATTTCTGTAGGCTGTACACACACACAAACTATCCTAGATGTATAGAAATCTAAAAATCTATTCATCATCAACGTAAATTCAGCCTGCAGAGATACTATAACTCAAGTGAACCAGTTAATAAATAACTATTGTGCATTAAACTATGCATTTTTGCCTGTGCAGCTGACATAAGCAAGTTCTTACACACACGGATTCCCATGCTGATGATTCTTTCCATTAGGGCACCTGTCTCCCCTTTACTGTCAATTCAGCTACGTATTTTCATGAAACATGTAAAAATATTTTAGAAAATGTCAGGGTTTACTGATAGATACGACATAATGACAGCATGATAACACAAGTGGTATTTCAAGAGAAAAGTAACTAACATACTAGCTACAGACAAAATGAAAAAATTTATCATGATCCATTTACTATCAGCACATTTTCCAGATTAACACTAAAGCCACTGATTATTCAAATTGTAACATCATTGTATGCAGTTGCACATTAAAAAAGATTAACCCTATGATAAAGCAAACAGAAAAAAGTGCTTGTTTTGAAGTTTTAACTGGTTCACTGATTTCAGTAGCTCCTAGGCAGATAATTCAAAGGATCTAGATCACAGATAATTACAAAGCAAATGAGGTATGGGAAAGCAGAAGAGCAATTCTGCCTTCAATATAAACAGCACAACTATTCCTACAGCGTCTCGTTAGACACTAGAATGCAACTCCTAACCCATGTTCTCTATTTCATTATGAAATCGTGATATGATTGATAAAACTCAAAGGAAAGTTAACCAGCATAACAGTTTTCAGTAAATACAGACTTAAAATTCAAAACAAGCATAAGAGATCAGCTTTGCCAGTATACTGATCTTCCAGTTGATTTTAAAAAGCTGAGTTTGGTTTAAAAAAAAAACAAAACAAATCTAACCTTACTAGATAAAGTTTTTAAGCAATGTCATCGTTACATCATCTTCCTATCCCACAGGATAAATTAAGTTTGGCCATACAAATGTTTCCTTACACAGAAATGTGATGGGTTGAGCTTAGATACAGCTCAAATATCCAGATGCATATAGCATTTTAGTTTCTGTTACATCACGTGTTACTCAAAATAGTGTACATTACCTGATTTTTTTGTTTGCTGTTCTTGGACAAATTTCTTTTGTTCCTTCTGAAAGTCTCCAATAATTGTCTAAAATAAAAATTAGGGATCCCAGTAAGTGATATATATATATACACACACACATACTCTTTCGAAGTAGTATTTATAGTTTTACCAAGTTTAGTAGATGAAAAACAAAAAAATCTCACCTTATGGACTTAACTTAAACATCAACATATTTACCTCTTTGCATATGAAATAGAGACAAAAACTACTGCCTGCTTTTACCAACACTTAAAGATACCCTTGGCCTTGTAGTAAGAAACATATCCACTGCAATAAATCAGACCTACAAAATAGTTAAGTATGACTTTCAGAAGGCATACTTAGCAGAAATCAAATAATTTCTCCATCTATTATGTTGATGAATGTACATCACAAGACTATGCTCAGGAAACATCCTATAAAGAAATTAACATTGAAAAAAACGGGTATGGTCTCAGAAGAGTTATATGCTTGGTGTAAAACAGCATTGTACATTTTACAGTGAAATGTTTAGGGATTTCAGAAGCAGGAATGCCATAATCTATATAACAATGCAAATACTGCTCTGTATTTGAAAGCACAGAAAGGAAAAAAAAAGGAATGATATTGGAAATCAGATGCAAATACTTAAACCTACTTTAAGACACCATAAGAACATTTCATTCAAGGACCCAGCATTCTGGCTTTATGTTAACATCAATGAGAGAACTAATGTAATGTCTATGATAAGAATAGATCACTGTGGTTCCCTCTGGTTCTGAGTTACCTGTATTTTTATTATTTACAGAATAAAAATTTTATATGTTGTAAGAGAAAAGCATTAGGATGCTATGGAAGCTATAATTCTATCTTCCCTGTACATACACATTTTAGTCAAGTTAGGGAATTCACATTACCTGAAGAACAAAAATACATGATAACAGTATTTTAGGCATGAGAAACTGTGCTAAATACCTGCAGTATATTTGATAAACATTATTGCTTCTATTGCAGGTGGAAGAAGTTGGCTCCATCCTGCATTCTGACACTTGAGGATGCACACACTCACCACACCTGGGTTGTTTTTGTCCAGTTCCCTTCCCCTTCCAAGCTACCTTTGCTCACAAACAGAACACTACAACATACTGACTGCTTTATTTTCCCCTGCCAAGTTCGTGACTAAAGCACCGGAAGAACACTTGCTGCAGAATTTAAACAATTGGAGCCAACAGCCAAAAGCTCAGAGAAAACCAGATAAATGCCAGGGTAGGGGAGAACAGCATCACAGTAAACTTTTTAGTTGCACACTGGTCTTACTAAAACAGACACGTGTAGCTCTAGGGTCTCACTATACAATATCCACAAAAGTGATCTAATTCTGAATCTTACTTTAGAGATGCATTTAAGACACAGTGGCTATAACAATTCTTCCCTCTTAAATGGAAAATGAAAATTGATTACATCCAGGTATCTGCAGTCACCTGTCTCTGATTCCTTCAGCCTTTCATCTGATTTCAGCACATTCATATATTTTGTGTTTACTAATTTTCTTTCTCCAGTACATCTATGTCTTGAAGAAAATGAGCACTGGTGCAGCACTGACTAAAGCAGAGTTGACCACCGTACTTTTACCCTGAACAAACATTTTGGTCACAGCGTTTATAATGACAGGAGACACCTGCTATTGAAATACACAGTTCCTAAAGCCAGCTTAAAGAAATTTTACCACATGCCAGACTTACTACACAACAGTAAGCAAGCAGATCTTCCAGATCAACAGTTGAGAAATAAAATACCTTATCAATGATACTGTCGATTTTCCCTTCTTCTACAGATTTCTTAATGGTCTGTGCTGTTTCGGCAACGGATTCAGATATCTTTTTTGTAGCAGCAGTAGCAAAATTGAAGAGGTAACCTTCAATATAGACAAGAAGAAAAACAGCTGAAAAAAGATCTCTCTTCATCCAAGACTGGTACTAGATTTTCCTATTTGAAGTCTTCCTTCTCAATTAGTTAACTCAGCTTCTAAACTACAAAGAACACCTATTTAAAAACACATCTATCATTTTCTAGTTCACATGCTCTTTAGTGATGATCAAACTGTTAAGCTGGACCAAAACTTTCTATAAATCAAATCATTATACTTGAACATTGATTACTAAATCAAACATTCCTAATATCTCAATACACTGTTTCCCATTATATTTTCCTGAAACAATGCTTCTTTCATAATTTCACTTATTTCTGTCTTCAAGTAATAGTACTTCAACTTCTAGCAACAGTACTAAAACAATTATATTCTGTAGAAAATCAACACACACAGTAAAGTCTCATGAAGTGAGACAACAAATGCATGAGAAAGTTTTGGTAAGGAACACTTCAGATTCCTTTAGAATTCTTCAGATAGAAGCTTGCCCTTCTCTACTTTGGATTGTCTTCTTTAGAGCTCCATTAGAAACAAGGTGATACTCCTTATTCCTCTGAACATGTTTAGAACTAAGTAGCACAGGCAGTTACCCCGTACTGTTAAGTTTTACTTAAAGGAGTTTGAATGAACTTGGGAAGGTAAGCAGCAAGACCCCTACCAGGAGCTTTTAGAAATAATAAATATCAGTATATTGATACAGGATCTTAAAATGACATTGTTTATTTCTCAGATAATAACATGATGCCACAAGCACTTCATTACATTTAATCAGACGTATTTTTACTGTAATGTCACTGTTACACTATAAGTGCCATAGTAAATAATATAATGCTAGGGTTAGAAGAAATGAAGAAGAAATAGAGAATCTAAGCTGCACAAAAATGTGAGTTCCTTGTAGGTTAGAAACATAAAAAATGACCTTAAGATGTTAAAAGCAGTTCAATTGTTCTAACACATTTGTTCACCACGGGTAGAATGAGGTTCATTCATGTCACCTTCTGGAAAGCTGACTGTTGTTCTTTGGACCATATACTCTTCACGTTATCACCAAATCAACACTAAAAAATGCAAAGGTCTATCCGCGTCTGCCAGCAAGCCATTTTTTTTTTTTTTTTAATTTATAAACTTGTTTCTGTCACAGATTTGTGGCAACTAAAAGTAAACTTCCTCCTAGCATTTGCTAGCAACTTTATCTGTTTATCAGGCTTTACGTCTCATCACATGCTTTCTTTTTCTTTTTTTTTTTAAAGCTTATCTTCTACTTTTTACATAGACATATATAGCACCACCCCTCAGAACAATAGAGAAAACAACAGCCTACTGGGCTGTTTCCTCCCCACAAGCTTTTATTGCTTCTTTTATGTATCCCTGGAATCTTTCTAATATTCGAGAGCTTTAGGTGCAAAAGTTTCTGAAACATTTGCTGCCTGGCAACTTTTGGTACCATTGAGCACAGATGTCTGTGTCAGTCCTGGAAACAGCCTGAAGAGCAAAACACTTTCTTTTCATTAAGGAAATTGATTTATTTCTGCATATTCTTCTTAAAAAAAAGTACTTAGAAAGCCCCAACAAAAGGTGGTACTTAGCCTAGAAGAACAGTATTAGTGGTAGAAAAACAACACTTCCACATCTGAACGCACAAGAAAGCTTCATTCCCTCTTAGAAACCTACTAAGAATGTATATCTAGCAATATTTCTATCACTAATTCACATTGATGAACTCTTCTAACAATTGTGATGATATAATAACAAGCAGGAAAAAAAAAGTATATAAGGCTTCAGTTTTACCCACAAAATTTATTATGTGCTAGAAGAGTCTCACTCACAGCTACCTTGGCTGCCAGACGTACAGATGTTTCTGGAGACATTATCTGTTACAAAAGCAGCCTCCAAATTCATACAAAAAGACCTTTCCAGCACAGCCTTCTTTGGTGACACGGGCAATGAATACACACATCACTGTACCAAATTCTTACTTCTATAGCAAACTAAGGGATAGATGTTTTTGTCACTAACACCATATTTTTTCTTCTGAAAATTCAAAGTGCCCTCCCGGGCAATCAGAGTAGAATAGGACCTACTTACAAGAACAACCAGACATCTGACTGATCCATACAGACAATTTGCTGCATTTCAGAAAGCTCAAGATAACTACATTAAAGAAACAACTCTGACTGATGTCTCAGAAGACCCTGAGAATTGGTTAAAAAACAAAACAAAACAAAAAAAACACCCTCAGTACGGAGCTACATTTTGTATTAATTTTACCTAAGAATCTGTACTAGTAATGCAGAATTCTCACCAACAGCCAACTATACTCCTACCTCACTATAAATGAGTTCAACAAATAAAATCAAGAACACATTACTTTCCTATGAAGTATTACAGAAATGCCTACACCACTTCATGAAGTGCATTACTCCATATGCACGCATCATTTCTGTCGTAGCAACTACAGAATGGGTACTTAAAGAAATGCTGTTCGTTTAGTAAGAGATGATAATCAAAGGGAACACCTGAAGCCATTTGCTTGTTTATATTTCAAGCATCCAACAAATTTTATACAGTGGTTTTTGACACCCAGGGAGGCAGCATCATTTAAAACAGCAGAAAACAGACAGCAGGTCCCTCTTGTTACAAGTAATTGTTAATCTAAAGGAATGCCTGAGAAAGAAACAAGCTAAGTAGCGTATCAGAGCTGATACCAGAGGAGTAGCACAGTTTCAAACTTCTCGCTTTATCAGTTATATAGGATTGCTTGAGAGCTATGGAAGACTAGACAAGATGTACAGAAAACTCAACCTTGTGATTGATACATACATGTATGACCCATTAACAAATGGCTCTCCTAAAGGAGAGATGCAAAATAGTGACTCAAGAAAACATGAAATAAAACAGATCTGTGAAAATGACTGAGATAATTTCTGATCTCGACTAACCTGACCCAAACTATCATTTACATCTGGAAAGATATGCTTTGGGGCTTGTTTTGCTCATTTGTTTACTTTTTAAGTATTCTGGTCACCCTGTGTTTACTTTGCATCAGAAAGCAAGATACATTGGGGTTTTAACTACCGACAGATAAGACAGCTCTTTACGTTTAAGCTAAAGCCTACATGCAGTTGTTTACTTCGGTTACAGCTCACTGCCAACAAGAAGCACCAGGGGATCGTGCTCTAACCATGCACTAAGCAGATCTGCCTTCACTCCTGCAGCTATTCTGCCTTACTCTCACCGTAACACGGGAGATTCGCTTCTTTAAGGCTACGTTATTACTATTTCCGAGCAGACGCATCGTTGCACTCCCGGGACACGTCAGACAAGAAGGAAAGCTGTTTTTTCAGCTCAGCCTTTCCCTAGCACGAAGCCTCCCACACCGCCCTGTACGTGGGCCCAGCAGGGTGGGCAGGGACACTCACTGCCGAATCCCTTGGCCTGGTTGAGCAGAGCGTCCGTATCCTCCTGCGGCTCCGCCCGCTCCTGGCTCTGTTCGGCCGGCTCCGCACCCAGCTGCTGCTGCCCCTCCAGCACCTCCGCACAGCTGCTGCCCTCCTCGGCCGCCAGCAGCTTCTCTTCGCCCGCCCGCTCCAGCCCCAACCAGCTGCCTAGGCCGCGCAACATGGCGCGGGGCGGCCGCGCAGCCGACGCTTAACGGGCGCTCCGGCGGGTAAACCCCACTCTCCACACAGACACCCGCACAGCCCGCTCCTTTCCGCATACGTCACTTCCGGTTGAAATGGGGCGGGGCTTTGTGTAGGGGCGTGGCCAGGCGTGGCCGTGGAGTGGGAAGAGTGCGGTGAGGTGCGGTGTGTGGGGGGCTGTGCGGCTGCCTGTTCACCTTCTCGCGTGGAAGGTAACGCTCTGCCGGCAGCTCCGCGTCCCTCGGCTCCGGAGGAGGAGCCGCTTCTCCCCTCGGGGCTGTGCGAAGCTCTGTGGTGCGTCGTGGACCCGCCCCCGTCCCACGTGGGGCTGTCGCAGGCTCTGGTACGGGGGGAAAGCGGGCCTGACGGCCGCCCCGCGTGCTGTGTGAGTACAGGAAGAGGAGCTCCTCGTCAAGGTGTGCAGACACAGGACGAGGGGGAATGGCTTTACGTGAAAAGAGGAGAGATTAAACGCTGGGAGGAGTGAGTCTCGAAGTGGCACGTATTGAAGGTTTATAGTTATCATTTCTTCGTTCCTCAGTTTCTTGCTTTATGTTACTTTGAAGTTGTGTCATTATGTTCCCACTTTGTGAAGGGAAATGAAAGACAACTTCCTTCTGTTTTCTTCTTCTGCTTACTTAGTTTTCGCTTTGGTGGCTGTGGCCTCCTTATTGTTCACGCTGGCAAAGCAGGAATACTCCATTAATTTCCTGCTATCCATTGTAAAAGCATTAATAACAAGCATTGTTACCTTCATGACCTCTGCCAGCTGCAGGTCTAGATCTTATTTCCATTAATTAATATTATCAGAGGAGAAGTTATTAACTCGAAGAACCATTCCAACTTGATTTATCATGAACACTTTCAGATCACGCTCTGTTGCACGTTGTTTTGAGCAAATTGCATACTTAGGTAAGGCAAGGTTATTTTTGACCCTAGGACTTTTGCTTTGTGGCATGTTATGCTGTCACTGTGTAAGAATTACTCCAAGGATTAGCCCCTAGATTTGCCTGAATGTAATCTAAATGCCAGGATGGATGAGTTGCATTCAGCATTTGTTTATTTCAGGTGGGCTGGATAATTATGCTATAGGTTTTCACATATAATCTATATAATCTGCTATGAATTAGGATGGTTGGAGCAGTATCAGTTCATGCCTCAAAGCTGAAGTGGAGCCTTACCACTCTCTTATTAAAGAATTTTCTCCTCTTTTCATTTAAAGCCATTCCAACTAGTCCTGTCACTACACTCCCTGATGAAGAGTCCCTCTTCATCTTTCCTGTATGCCTGTTTAGGTCCTGGAAGGCCAGTATTGGGTCTTTCCAGAGCCTTCTCCAAGCTGCACAATTTCAACTTCCTCAACCTTTCTTCTTAAGAGAGGTGCTCCAGCCCTTTGATACCTCTCTGGACCTGTTCTTCTAATGAATCTACCTCTTTCTTAGTTTGAGGGCTTCACAGCTGAATGCAGTACTCCTGGTGGAGTCCTGTGAAAGTGGAGTAGAGAGAGAGAATCATTTCCATCAATGTGCTAGCTGTACTGTCATGTTTTTCTGTTCAGTTTTTACCACTACTCATAATTGCAGTTACCCCTTTTAAAGGGTCATTTATCACAGAATCACAGAATTGTAGGGATTGGAAGGGACCTCAAGAGATCAAGATCATTTATTTATCTTTGTTGTCTTGGAAGCTAAGATATGGGCGAGTTGGACAACTGAAGGCCACGTGAAAGGGCTCTGTGCTATGCAAGGTTGCAGTTCTGACTTTATGTTCCTATTGTGTGTCATAACTTTGAATGCTTCTCTAACTCTGAAATTTAAAACCACTGTAACACTTTTGTTCTAGTACAGCATCAACTTCTACTCTACATCATGATCCAGAGAAGCTAGGTGATTTTTCTTTAGATTTTTTTCTTCTCAGTAATTAGTTGGAGAATGGGAAGATATGTGAAGAAAGACTTCTGGGCTCATGGTTAATATGCTATCACGTAAATGTGGATGTTTTTTCTTCATTTTTTCTGTCTTGGTCTTATAGTCCATTGATGTGTAGGGTATTATAAGACCTTTGGTGAAGTACTTGATATGCTGTGAACTAAAGAGGAGAAATCTTCTGAAAAAGATGATACAGGATGCTGATTTTATTAGATACCAGTAGCTATAGACTCAAGTTTTGAAGGAGAGAACGTGATTGTTTTGGCTAACGTAGCAAGGAACAGTCTTTGAGCTAACTTCTCACAATACAAATGAAACAGTCAATTTCTTTAATTTAGAAAGAGTCCAGGGTAAATCAGTCTTGTCTAACCTGTGGTTCTAAAAGATGGTTGTCTGTTCCTGTTGTGTTAGAGAGGTCAGATAGATGAATTATACCTGTCTTTGGTATCTCCACAGGGCAGTGTTTCAAAGTAGTGTCTCCGTTTTCTTACTGACTCTATGGAGTATTGAGGCATCAAGCTTAAAAGTCATGTATAAGATGGGAGGGATTCTGAAGTGGTGATTTTGTTGTCTGTTCCTGCAAGTTGTTTCAGTTTTGATTCTTTACATAGTGAACGAGACTGTTATTCCCTGGGGTGAATTTGCCTTAATCAGATGTATCTCTTTTGTCATTTTAGATTTCCGGCTTGAAATCTGTGTGCTTGAGCTCATTTTCCAATGAAGTACATCCTTGTAACTGGTGGTGTCATCTCAGGCATTGGCAAAGGGATCATTGCAAGCAGCATTGGCACCATACTGAAATCATGTGGTCTGCGTGTCACTGCAATCAAAATTGATCCTTACATAAACATAGATGCTGGAACATTTTCACCATATGAACATGGTATGAAGGACAGTTCTGTTCCATCTTGTAGTAAATATTTGTGTTTGTAATCATGAAAACACGTGATAAAAAACAAATTAAACAAAAACCAGTAGCATGGTAGTTATTAGTCATTTTATTGTCTGTTTGGCAATGCAAGCTTGTTCCCTTCTGCGTGTTTTCAAAGGAGTTGTCTGGTCTAAGTAAAGAGAAAAGCCTGTTGGAAGGTACTTCTGTGGTTAGAGGCTCACTTTCTATAAAGTTGTACTTTGTTAAGAAAAATCCTAACTGTGGACCTTGTCCAGTGTATGCTGTCATCTGTTCAACATGAAAAGAAGTATTGGAATAGTACAGCAGAACTTATTTGAAACTGTACTGCAGGGCAGTTACTTGTGAATGCTGCTACCTGGGTATCAGTGTCTCTAGTGTGTGTCTTCATGAGATTTGGGTTAAACTGATGTTTTAGTTGATGAATATCAAGTCAAAACCATCAGTGCAGGTTAGAAAGCTGACTAGTCTTACTATTTTGAAATAAATGCTTGGTTTGGTTGGCTTGTATTGACTACGCTGATGAGCTGCAAAACAAACTGATAAGCATTTATAATGCTGAGCATTTGTCTGTGGTACATGTTATTAGTATGTCTGTTAAAAACTGTGGTTTTCAAAGTTCCCAAGCATCTTCAGCCAAGAGAGATTTCTGATTTTTATTTGTCAAGTTTTCCTTGCTTAGTTTTTGTCTAGACCAACATTTTTTGGAACTGAACTGAAAGTAGCACATCAAACCTCTCTCAAAGCCAAACTGATCTAACCCAATACTCCTGCACTTTCAGAAGTGTATCTACTGCTACTGAGGCAGTTTTCCAATAAATTTCTGCCTTTACTTTTGATTATTTGACTCATGTAATGACTTGAGATTTTGAGAATTTTTTTTTTTGTTGGGAGTGTTTGTTTGCTTTTGTTAAACTGATCATAGGAGTGTTGTATCTAGAGGGGATATATATTTTCATAGTCTACATCATATCTTCAGGGGAATTCCTTCTTTTTGTCTCTTGTGCAGAGCATTAGATTTCGTTAGTTTTTTTGCTGTATGCATGGCAAAACAAATACATGAGGTGAAACAACTGAATAATAGTGAACACGTTTGTAGAAGCATTTTATGCTCATCATAACTTTACTCCTGATTCAATTTGTGATAATTGGTGCTTAGAAAAGCACTTTTTTTTGACTGTTGCATTAAATCGGTATTTTATTTGTTGCTGATTTATGATTCCTGGAAATTACTTTCTTCTGATCAGGGATTATATCAGGCCATTGAAGTACTTGTTGAATGTTTTTAAGTCAATTAAAATATTTTAACAATGTTACTTACATGTTTTGTCAGAACATTTGTGACTGATAGACATTCAATGTAAAAGTGACAACTTAATATGAAGTCACACAATAGATTCATAGATACATTAGGTTGGAAAGGACCTACAAGTCCATCTAGTCCAGCCATCCTCCTATCACCATCCCTACCCACTAAACTACTAAATCAAATCCCTTAGCAACACAGATAATAACAGCACAGATCAAGTTGCAGCATGTGTTCTATTGATATATCATTTCAGTATGTCTATTCATTTATTTTTTTCTTCAGTTTGAAGATGAGGTTCTCGATCTGATTTGTGCTTAGTAGATTTTGGATGTTTTATTACTTTACTATCTGTTATTTTCTTCCTAAGCTTTCCTTATGTTATTTTTAATATTTTCTTTTTTTCAGGAGAAGTTTTTGTACTGAATGACGGTGGAGAAGTTGACTTAGATTTGGGAAATTATGAGCGATTCTTGGACATTAATCTTTATAAAGATAACAATATTACCACTGGAAAGATATATCAACATGTTATCAATAAAGAAAGGCATGGTGATTACCTGGGAAAGACTGTTCAAGGTGATATTTTCAGTTCTGTGGTATGCTAGTCCATTGTCCGTTCAGTCTCCGTAAAAGAGTGACTAGAACAAGCTGCTTATTGCTATATCAGCTTATTCCTTTCTCCATTCTATGAGAATGCTACTTCTGCTTTGTCTCGTAGTTGTTCCACACATCACTGATGCGGTTCAGGAATGGGTAATGAATCAAGCAAAAGTTCCTGTGGATGATGACAGAAAAGAACCACAAATCTGTGTAATTGAGGCAAGTATCAAACCTCTCAGGTGAACACAAAGAGCTAGCTTGTTCTCTCTTTGCTATTCACTGTTTCAAAAAAAGAACTCAGACTAAAGCTTTATGGAGAGCAGTAATACAAGGGCACATTTTGTATTCTTGATGATTTGTTTTGAGAATGACAGGAATGGCTGTATCCCCACTGGTTTTGTTAACGTGTCTAAATCCTGCTGGAACTGAGCTACTTAAGAGTTTACTAGTTAACAATAAATGACTACTTTAATTTTATGATGTGGAGTATCTTTTTGAAGACACAGATGTTTGACTGAAGCTATGTACTATAAATAGTGTTGAGGGAACGTGTAATATCTGAAATGCCCTACAGTCAGTAGCAGAGCTTATACAATTTTTACTATCCATGTGGCTTCAAATGCTCCATCTTGCTGTTCATGGTAGTATTTGCAGGAATATATTTAAACATTATAAAAGTTAGTTTCCTACTTTTTAGTTTTGTTCTGAAGATCTCTGTAGGTAACTTTGTTAATCACTTACCCTGTGGTGTTCTGCACAATAGATCTAATGAGTTTCACTTGCGCTTAGTAGTGCATGGTGACAAACTGAAGAAGGGCAATCAGTAGCTGGTAAGTATTAACGTTACAGTGGAAAATTCAGGAAAAAATTTATACCTGATAATCCAACAGAAGAATGTGTCATAGATTTAATACCAGAAGCCACCACTATAGTCACCAGTGTGATAAACTTTTATGACCCAAGATACTGAGTTGCTCAGCACTTACACTAAGCAATCTTTCTTGAGTAAAATATAGTCTTTTATATAGCTATAGATTTTTTTTTAATGACGTGCGCTGTGAATAAAGCATTTAATGCAAACAAAAAACCAGAAAATACAGAATTTGTACAAGAATGTTAGTAAGTGATGAGCTTGATGAGCTTGTCAGTCCTTTAACTCTGAAAATACTAGTGTTTCTTCCGTGTAAAGGTTTTTGCATTATAGTGTCATGGACATATTTCTCCTTAGGACTGTAAGGGTAAATGTATTTTTTTGCCTTTGTAGTAAAAGTCAGAAGGCACTAGGGTGAATACATGTGTCAAGAACAATTGTAAGAAGTTTTTCTGGTACTGTGTGAACACAAATATGCAACTCTGTGGAAAGCCACATGGTGGCACAGAAGGATCATTCTGAAACATAGCTATTTCACAAGACTTCTGTGCTAAACTGCTTCACTGAGCATTTGCTATAGCTCTTTGCATCTTGAAAAGATACCTAATTCATGTCTTTGAATTAGGTTTATCATGGAATTGGTATTGGACTTCGGTTTGGTACTAAGTATTCAATTAGTTTTTAATTTGAAATATTATTTTGCATTGTTCCTGTAGGATTTATTGGTATTGGAAAACTATTATAATATTGTTAGATGTTGGCACCTTACTAACTCTGACTGCTTATTAATTTGGCAGTCAGGAAAATGTAGTTTCTCTATATAGACACTGTCAGCTTAACTATTAATTAACTATTGATCACCACTTTGAAAATAGTAAAAGCGTGTATTATTGTGTAGGACTATATCTCCGTATGGAAAATGTATTCGGTGTAAAGTGAATATAATGAAACTGGAAAATTGTTTTGTGGTTTCAGTGGGAAACAAAACACACAGAATATATGAGGATTCTTTGCAGACATGCCTGCACATTTCATTTGCCATCATTGTTTGAATGTGTAAGAGAGAAACTCTTTAAAAAGTATTTTTCTTTACTTCCTGGCATTGACAGATTCAAGCTTTCTTTTTCAGCTGGGTGGAACTATTGGAGACATTGAAGGAATGCCATTTGTGGAAGCATTTAGACAGTTCCAGTTCAAAGCAAAAAGAGAGAACTTCTGTAATATCCATGTCAGTCTAGTACCACAGGTAAATTATTAAAATTATACATACTTAATTAATAGGTAATCTTTACTCTGAATTGAGCTTTATATTTGTTTATTCCTCTGATTAAGAAGAGATTTTGGAAAGTTTTAGAGATTGAATGATAAAGGCCAAAAGATGGCTTCTTAATCAGAGAAGACCAGCCTCATTGGGATGAATACAATCCTTGATAGAGCACTGAAACACATTGATAAAGTAATTTAATTACCAACAAGAAGTTTATCAGTGCTAATTTGTCTAGAAGCCTAGGTATGGTTCTGTTTTGCACTAGAGAGTGCCACGATATTATGATCCCAGTAAGGAAGGCACCCAGCTTCTGTAGGATATTATTTAAAGTTCTGTTTGTTAGAGCTGATGTAAGGTGATGGAAACACCAGGTGGTGTGGCCTTAAACCACAGCAGCATGCTGCATATCAGTCATTTGACCTATTATATGATTTTCTTAAAGGCAAACAACTCTGTTTCTGCTGTTAAGCAGAAATGATGTTCTTATCAAACTTGCTGCTGCATTCCTAGATACAAAGAAGACTGTGTGGGTGATGTGATCCCTGGTACCATGTTAGAGCTGCCTGCAGGCTCCTCTGGTACCATGAGCTGGCTGAGTTTATCCTGTGGCTAAATATATCCTATGTCCATGAGATTTGTGTGGAATGGAACAACCTCAAGGCCAGGCTGGATGTGCTGCATAGCACAGACCTGTATCCACTCAGGTTAACTGTTAAGTGGAGCACCAAGTCCTTGATGTGCAGTGTTACTCCAGTCAGGACCACTACAATTTGTAGTATGGGGCTGAAAGTATTTTACAGACTTAAATTTAACTTCAGAAGGTTTTTTTCAGCAATTTCACTGGGAATTTTTTGGTAATGAAAGGTTAATAATGTTGACATGATCATACTTTGTATAGCTAAAAAGATACTGTTAGCTGCAGTGGTTAATATTAAGTTTAATTCTGTGTACTATTTACTACATCTGATTATTTCTGAGGACTTAAGGCTTTATGCTGTTAGATGTTTTCCATTTATTAGCAGAACCCAAGAAAGATTATTTTCTTACCCAAGTCAATTATGTTGAAACTTCTCCTTAGGAAGAACTAGACAAAATAAACCTGACTTGGTCATATGTTTCTTCACAGATTTTTTGATGTATATAATAACTGTGGTGCAATTTCTGTGTCTGACTCAAAATAACTCTGTTTCAGTATGCTTACTTCCTGCAAATATTACTACTTGCAATGACTTTTCTCTTTTAACTCACAACCTCTGTGTTAATATATTTTACATGCTATATGAGCTTTCAAAATATGTCCTTCTAGCCTAATGCCACTGGAGAGCAGAAGACAAAGCCAACTCAGAACAGTGTTCGGGCACTGAGAGGCCTAGGCTTGTCTCCAGATTTGGTGAGTTCAGAAGTCAATAAATGCAGATTTATATTTACAGGTCATCTACAAGTGTCACTACAAAGCAAGTGGTCAAAAAATGAGCCTTAGTCTCCTATGAGAGACAAGAATTTTAGAAGAAACGCAACATATTTACTGTACTACTTCACTAAATTAAATTGCTCAAATTTGCTCTGAGATAATGCAATTCAGTAACCCTTAGCATAATCTGGGGGCTCTAGCTATGTTCTTCTTCCAAAGGGATCCAAAGCAAAACCATTCTGCAATGCTTAAAAATAATCTGAAGTTCAGATGTATCATTATACTTTGTGGAAAGACCTAGGAAACCTAGAATTATTCTACCTTCTACCATTCTTTCACAGATTTATTTTTATACAAATTAAGGAAAAGCAATCCAACTTGAAGTTCAACCTTTAGAAATATTGCTGTTTGGAAATATGAAACATGTTGGTAAATCTTAAAAGTAAGGTTGCTCAATTACTTTATTTTGTTGGGCTTAATACCTCGTAGTATAGACAGGGCAAAACCAGCAAGTTTCACTTTGTGTGAGTTGGTAGATGATGATAATGCTCAACTTCCATTCTCTCTCCCAAGTTCTCTAGTAAGGAGTATGTGCTTAAATCCCAGATTTGCCAGTGTTTGCCTCACTGGCACTTTACCTAAGGAGCAGAGAAGAGACATAAGTTAATTACAGCTTCCTGTGGCAATTCCTGTCTTCCACTGAGAGACGTTAATCTGCTTGTACAAGTGGTGCTTGCAATGAAGTCAGGGTAGCACAGCTTCAAACACCAATACAATCCCAGTTGAAACTTACAGTTCTTATTTTTCTGAGCTGTAGCTGTCATAGCCGAAGGAAATGCATTTCTAGTTCTTCAGAACAGAAGAGAATTCTGCTCTTTTATGTAAGGCTGCTGAAGTGTAAGAATGTTTTCTGTACTTAATTCTGGAAGTCATTGAGTACTTTTCATTCTCATCAAATCCGCTGGAAGAAATGTCTTCCTACTTGGCCTGTCTCAGAAATGAAAGAGTAGTGAGCATAGTCACTGATTCAATATGATGTTTGTATACTCAGAAAGAAGTGATTTTTGAAAGGAGAGTTGCACAAATGAATTGCATTGTATTTCTTTCTGTAATTATTATTTTTTTTTTTGCCTTGATATTTTGCAAGAGTTTATTTTGGTATACGTCCTTTTCTAGTGTCTAGACATTTTAAGGTTCTCATCTTGTTGCTACTTTCTGTGGATGAGTACAACCACTTTAATAACAGAGGTCTAGTGGGAATTGTTGCCATTTAAAAAAAATGAAAAAAAAGAACCTTTGTGGTACAATTTGCTCCATCAAGTGGAAAAAAAGAGAGCTGTGTAAGTTCATTCTACCCCTTTTCACAGTTTATTTATTTATTTTTTAATCTTTACAGTTTTCTTCAGGACTGGCCTTTGTTGAGCAGGTTTGCCTTGCAAAAAGCTGATTGAGTATCCAAAGCAGGATAAATGGGCAAGCTAATGATTAAACAGTGTAGGCAGTCTGGGGTTCAGCATGGTCCTGTGTAATGCTTGGCCCAGATATTAATGCGCTCGCTAACACAGCACTGTGAATGAGAACAATGAATCTAATTATGAGACAACTTTGTGTTGATAACATTGTAACTTAGTAGGAAAACAAAATTACACACGTTGTTTATTTTCCCTCAAGATTTCAGGAAGTGCCAACCAACATTTTTACTGGTGATAGATAAATGTGAAGTTTTTATGCAATCAGAAAAGGTAACCTGTTCTCATCATGAAAATATTTTGATACTTGTTTTGCAAATAGTAATTTGTGAGGTCATTGATAGTCTTCACATTATCAGATGTAGCCATGTTTGTACTATGGCACTGTTTTCAGATAGCTGTATTTGCAATGGATGGGGGAGAGCATGGACTTATTTACTCACATTTTCAAGTTTTATAACGTAAGAAGTCTTAGCATTTTATCAGCAAACTTGTTTTTAACTACACATACAATTGTTTTTATAAATAAGGTTTGAAGGCTGTGGTGGGTAGCTTCAAACAGTTTTCACCAGGTGAATGTATCTTTGTGGAGGGAAAGTGTTTTGTAAGTGCAGTGCTGCTCAGTATTACACTCTGAGCAACTCCTTTTGACTATGTCAGTAAGTTGTCAGGGCAGTGCTTTAAGAGAATATAAGTAGTTGCTGTCTTTTTCTTGGTGACATCTGGGGAAGATCCTAGTGTGGCAGTCAGGAGAGCTTCCTTCATAAGCTATGTTGCCAGTCTGCCTGGTGTTAGCTTGCTAGGTCTATTCCTGTAGGTAGCTGCAGCCTCCCTGAGGTGCCTTGCTGGGCTGGTCTCAGCTGTCTGCATACAGGAGCCTTTCTGTTTTCCATGGGGAGCACTTAATGAGCACACTGACTGTGGATTTAATGGACTCTGTTGCATTTAGAAAGCTGATTGTATGTTTGTCCATGCTTCCCTATTTGAATTGTTCCCATTGTCTTGTTTGTATTATGTTGCTTTGAGATGCATCTCAGCTGCTGTTATTGCATTTTTGTGTTTTCATGCTGTTTCTAATTTTTTATTTTTAGTATTTTTTTTTAATTTCTGCGATATGAAAACTAAAATTTGTCTCAGGAGGAAGATAGATTTACAAGAGGATTTAATCATGTGCTTATACTATCAAGATTTATGAATCGTGTTTTCAAACAGAATTCAATTCTTCAATGTAAGCTGTGCTTAACTGAAGAGAATGTACAAATCGTTGCTTTTTTTTTTTAATTATGATTAGGATAAGCAAAAGTTTTTCCTTATATTTGGTCTTTCTTTCCCTGATTCTAGAAATTTTTGCAAGGGTAAGGGAAGTTATTTAAGACTTCATCAATATATCAATATTAGTGTAGCTAAACTGCATTTTAGCAGTGAGATTGAAGAACATCTACTGATTTCTAAACAAAAAGAGGGGATAATGCATTAGGTAGTCGTGTACGCTAGGAAGATGTGGAATTAATCTTTTAACAGTATCATCGTACTTGGTTATTCTTCAAGCTGAGAAGGTCCCAGTGCTTTTGTCATTCAGTGCACTATTTATACTTTCAGACCTGCATGACTTTACCTAAGGAGTGTTATGATAGTATTTACAAGAGATGAGAAAACAAAGTACGTACAGAAGGTGCCAAAAAAAAAGATAAAAATGGGTCAGCGTGGGCAGTTAACTGAATACTTTTGACTTCCTAGAAAATATTTGTGAACTATTATATTTTGTGCAACTCCAAAAGAACACAGAAAGGTAAAGTGTATTTGCATGTGATGTGCTTCCAAGGGAAGTGAAACTCTTCATGAACAGTACAGAGGATGTTCTGTTGTTTTTTTTTTTTTTGGGAAAGATTTAAGATTTTTTTTTTTCTTCTGTTATAACAGATTGTCTGCAGAAGTGCAAAACCTATAGAAATGGCAGTGAAGGAAAAGATCTCCATGTTCTGCCATGTGGAGCCTGAACAGGTCAGTACTTTAGTTACCATTACTTAAGTATGTAGGAAAGCATACAAAAACACCTGTGCATTTCTGTTTTCAGATTATTTCATTAATATATAATTGTTTTTCTCATTCTTGTCTTTGTCATGTTAATATTGAAGGTTTATATGTTAATTTTCATATATTGAACAGCAATTAAAAATTTAGTGCATGTCATGTTTGATATAATTACTGAATGCACTGTAAAAAGTTGATGAAAGGAATAGATTTTGAGTATATAGTTAATTAACTATATTGTCCTGAAAAACTATGCAGTTCCTTGCATAACCAGTGCAGTTACTATGGCTTGTTATTGTCCATAAATCATCTAAAATGCTTATGATAATGGGTAAATGAAGCCATCCCTAAAGGTAGGGATTTTATTTACGTACAAAGATTGCCACAGCCACATGAATATGAAGGCAGACTGGGAGCTGGGGTTGTTCAGCCTAGAGAAGAGAATGCTTTGGGGAGCTCTACAGCAGCCTTCCAGTACCTAAAAGGAGGCTTACAAAAAAGATGAAGAGGGACTCTTTATCAGGTACTGTAGTGATAGGACAAGGGGGAATGTTTTTAAACTAAAAGAGGGGAGATTTAGGCTGCTTATTAGGGGAAAATTCTTTACTCAGAGGGTGGTGAAGCACTGGAACAGGTTGCCCAGAGAAGCTGTGGATGCCTACCCCACCTCTGGAGGTGTTCAGAGCCAGATTGAATGGGTCTTTGGGCAACCTGGAAGGCGTCCCTGATCATGTTAGGGGGGTTGGAACAACATGATATTTAAGATCCCTTCTAATCCAAACTATTCTGAGATTCTTGGATCCTAGTTAAAGCTAAGGGATGGAAAGGGGGAAGTTTATAGCCTTGGCATTTGCCTTCTCAAGTAAAAGTTGGGTGATGAAATCCTGCTTTCCTGGAAATAGGTAAACATCTGCCTGCTGATGGAAAGTAGTGAAAGAATTTTCCTGTGCATGTTATTCTGCTGTACCTATTAAACTATTTTAACTTAGGAGTTTTCTCACTTTCATCTTTCTGATTCTCTCACTCTATCCCACAGGGATGAATGAGTGATTGTGTGGCACTTAACTACCTGTTGGAGTACAGTAACTGCCTTGCTCACTTAAAAGAAAATTATTTAAAAAAGTAGAATGTATGTAGATTACAAAGTGTACATAGTATGCAAAAATAGAATGTGTGTTACTATGAAAAATATTTAGGTAAGTCTTATGTGCCTTTTTTTTCTTTAGGTGATATTTATCCATGATGTTTCTTCCACTTATCGAGTTCCAATCCTGTTGGAGGAGCAAGGCATCATTAAGTATTTTAAACAGAGGTTAAATTTACCCATTGATGACCAACCAAGTGATCTTTTAATGAAATGGAAGAAAATGGCTGACAGGTATTATGAATCCTGTTGCTCTTTTGAAAAGTGTTTTAAGTCAGGTTAGGTTTTGAGCTGATGGATCAAACTACATTGGGGTCAGTAGCATGCTGCTGCTGCTACACCTGTGGAAACTCTTGGTTTAGCAGCATTGGCAGTTTGGGTATTTTAGAAGATGTTTTGTAAGGTTAAGCTAAAATGGATGTGAAAAAGGATGTAATAATCCAAAAACTTGTTTTTGTCAGATATGAAAGGTTGCTGAAGGTGTGTTCCATAGCTCTCGTTGGCAAGTACACAAAACTAAGTGATTGCTATGCATCTGTTTTCAAGGCTCTGGAACACTCTGCACTGGCGATTAATCACAAACTGGATTTAATGGTGAGGATTTTTCTGGATTTTGCTTTCAGAAGTGTTTTGAATATACTTTACTAACTACCATCGTGTCAAGCAGCTTTTATTCATATGAAAACTAGAAAATGAAAAAACTGGGTCTCAAAACTGGATCTGATTATTTGATTTACTGTTGAAGTTTGATTTCATTTGTTATGGGACTGCTTGTTCTGTTAATGACATTAGCTTAAGAAAGATAATAGGTAAATTGAAAAGCAATTTATTTTCTTATTAAAATCTGCTGTCAGGAGCTGCTGTTCATCATTTCAACTAATATCTTGAGAGCAGTCAAATTTATCTTAAGCAGGGTTCTAATGAAATGAGACTTGGGCCAGAAGTAGTTCCTTGAATAAAGTATTGTGTAAGGATGAAATTTATCTTATTTTAATAAGAATAGAAAGTTGAATTACACAAAAATTGTTACCAGCTTTCTTACTGCTGTAACTACCCATATCTATTCCAGGGTTTTGGTACTGGGGGTGGAAAGGTATGGGGCAGAGCAGCAGAGTGGAAGTGTATTAATGAGTGGTTGCAGAGAATGTTTTGGCAACTTGCAATAGCAAAATAGTAGTAAATAGTTGCAAAGTATCAGCATCAGTGTACTGGTTTAGTGTGATTCAGGAAGAGATGTGAGATAGATTGATCAAAGTGGGCAGTTGAAATATTTTTTCTGTAGGGCTTCTTTGAAGAAAGAAGTGGGTTAATGTTTCATACCAACTGAAGAAACTGGAGGAAAAAAAACCAAAACACATAAATTGCTTAATGACTTTTGTAATGATATGGAAGATGAGATGGAGTGTGCCTGAGGAAGTTTGAGGATGATACTAAATTGTGGACAGCTCTTGGTATGGGGGCTGCTGCTCTGAGGAACCTTAACAGGTTATGGAAGTGAGCTGATGGGACCCAATGTTGTAAAGTTCAACAAGGGCAAATGCTAGTCCTGCATCTGACCTTGAGTAACCCCATTAGTACAGAATGGAGCCTGACAGGCTAAAAAGTGATTTGTGTATTTGGAGTTCCTTATAGATGACAAGTTGAGCATGAGCCAATGGCGTGCCCTCGCTGTGAAGGAGGCCACAACATCCTGGGCCGTACTAAGCAGTATCATGTGATGCTGAGACAAACTGAGGATAGTCAGTCTTCCCCCTGCTCAGCATTTCTGAGATTGCGTATGAAGAGTGGTATTCAGTTTTCATCTCAGTATAGGGTATGTGCTGACATAATGACTGAGTCTGAAGTAAAGCCACCAACATCAGAGGGCTGAAGTGCATGCGTATGAAGAAAGTAGACTAAGTTTCTTCATTCTGAAGGAGAGAAAGTTTGGGGGGGGGGGGGGGGGGNAGCAGGGGAGGGGTTTGGGGGGGGGGGACGGGAATCTTATTGCTGTTTGTATCTGAGAGAGTGAAGGAAAAATCAAGTCAGGCTCATTTCAGAAGTATGCAGTAGGAGGTTGAGAGAACACAGGCACAATTAGGAATGTGACAAGTTTTGACTTGATAGAAAGAAAAAAAAAAAAATCATGTGAGTGGTCAGACCCTGAAACAGCATGGCCAAAGTGGTTGTGAGATCTCCATCCCTGGAGAATTTTAGATCCTGACAGGGAATGACACTGAGCTACCTGCTCTCATTGAACTGCATTTAATGGGGATCTTGTCTAGAGTCTTCCAAAGGCCCTTCCAATCTATGTAGTTCTGTCACTCTTAATAGTGTTTCATGCTAGCAGTTGCATAATGGGGAATTCTTATGATATGTGAGTAACTTTTTTTTGTAGTAAAATGTGCCTAGTCTTGCAGGTTCATGGTTAACAAGGCTTACTTGCACCTAAAGCTGAGTTCAGTGGAGCTTTTGCATTAACAAGCATGGGAATGACATTGCTAAAACTCATTCTGACTTGGTGCTGAAGTGTGCTAACTGTCAAGGATTCCTGCTGTATTTATCTGCATGCATCAGCCTCCTTATTTTTTCTTCATCAGAAGATTCTATGTATAAACTTATGTTCCGAAGGAACTACTTAATACTGTATGTGGGATCCTGCTTACAACCTAGTATCTGACATACATGAATGATAAAATGTTGATGTTGCATGAGTATGTTGCTTAGCTATGCTTGGCAGGGAAACTACAATTATCTTTAGCTGTAGTGAGGTTTTTTCCCCAATCTCCCAATGTGATAAAGCATCATTTCAGTTTGTCTTCTCATGCCAGTGTAAAATAGCAAGGTCCATAAGCAGTTATTTTTCTGTTGTAGTTTTGATGCCTTTTGGAGCATGGTAAAAGGAGAAATGTTAGCTAGGAGGCAAGTCTATCTGGAAAATTATAGGTGATCTTTATAGCTGTTTAATTTTTCCACGCACAAATGGATACTGTCATTTCAAATAATCTAGTTCTTATGGTGCATGACCTCTATTAACTATGCTAGTTTCGGACTGTGTTAAAACCATGAATCAAACTCTGATATTTTGTCCCTAATGCATTATCTAACTGCCTCAGTCCCTTACTCTAGTGGTGCCTCAAGAGCCATGCTTATTACTGGCAGTATTGATTCTTGGGCAAGATCTCTGGTAGGACATATACATACAGAGCCAGGCTTGTTCTCTACAGTTCATGCTTTCGAGTCAACCCACAAGACTGTGTTTCTTACAGGCTAGGTAATTCAAGTTTATCCAGTCTTGAACTAAGATTAGATAAACAGTGGCACCCAAAAGCTGGACACCCTGGCCACATCTCATTTGAATGTCAGTATGAGGTCAACACCAACCTTTGGTGCCCAGATTTTCAGAGAAACTAATGCTGGGTACAGGGCTGTTGGGTACTCTAGCAGGACTGGCTACCTGGGAGGTAGGAAAATGAGGACTGGAGGCAGGCAGAGCTCTGGAGCTAATGTGCAAAGAAAGGAGCATGACGTGCAGCAAATAGAGCAAATATTGAGGCTTTGGTGTAGTTGCTATAGATTTGCTGAGAAATTCGCATGAAGCTCTTAGTAGTCATGTTATATAAAAGTTGCTTATATAGAATGTGCTGCTTTTTCTGTGAAAAATGCTTTTTTATTGTATATTTTTCTTTCTTAGTACATAGACTCAACAGAACTTGAACGTTCTACGGAAGTGGAGAACTCAGTGAAGTACCATCAGGCATGGCACAAGCTTTGCAAAGCAGAGTAAGTGTTTTGTATCTTGAGTGTGGTATTTACTTAATGTGATGAAAACTATTTCAGTGAATCCTTTCTCAGGGCATCCTAACTTCTGTTTCTTATGGAGCAGGATAGCTTTGCATGGCTGGTGACAAGCCAGTTAAACATAGCAAATTATAGAATTGCCCTACATCTTCAAACTCTGTTTTAATCTCTGTAGATGAATTGCAGTTGTTAGTTGTTTTTGATAGCTAGTCAAAATAGTTTTGTTATGGTACAGGTCTGTTTGTCAATGATTTTAGTCTGTGGACGTGCATGACAGTGAAAAGTAGCTAGAGAAAAGCTTAGTAAATACTCATGCCACTCTGAAAACCTTTTTGTTATGAGTTGTTGGGCTTTCAATTTTTATTTGTAAAACATGTAATTTGTTGTTTAGATGCATTCATTTTTTCAGTGTTATTCAGTGGCCACTGAGTTTTGGTTTTAAGATCCTGTAGTGGTGAATGTGCATATGCATATTCACTTAGTACGCAGCTAATAGCTGTAGAAGGCAGTGAGAACTTCACTGTGTAGTAAGGGGTCAAATGTGAATTAGGATGGATGTATGAGACAACGCTCTACATTTAAATTCTCTGTGGTAGTACAAGACATCTTTTGTGTGCACTGTTCTTGTTCTTCCATAATTAAAAGTCTTTCTCAGATTGTGTTGACTTCTTTTGGTGGCTTGATTTTTAGATGCTTAACATATGGCTGTCATTACAGTGGCATTCTTGTCCCAGGAGGGTTTGGAATTAGGGGAACAGAAGGCAAACTCCAAGCGATCTCCTGGGCAAGAACAAAGAAAAAACCTTTCCTCGGTAAGATAATTACTGTCTTTAATTATTGTGTTTTGGAGGTGAAGAAAAAGCTAATTGATTTGATATTTAAAAAAAAAAAA
>VXAB01008509.1:88304-243136 GCA_013399175.1 Odontophorus gujanensis
TGGATGCCTACGTGTGCGACCTGGTGTAGGGAACCTGCTTTGGCAGGGGGTTGGACTTGATGATCTCCTGAGGTCCCTTCCAACCCCTATGATTCTATGATTCTATGAAATCAGTATCATTATGCTTATTAATCAGTGTGCAGAAAACGTGTCTTTGGACTCCTTTGCAGTATTAAATATTTTTTTGTTGATTTACTGGTATCTGATTACAATAATGCTTGAAAGTTCTATATGGCCTGTCATCTAAATGCTCTTTGTGTAAATCCCTCTGGAGCTTTGGTCCTCACTCTAGATTTGTTACAGTTCTGTAACAGTGGCTACTTGGGCTAGTTGCTAACATAAAATTTGATTTTGTTTATACCCAGGCTTTCNCATTACAGTGGCATTCTTGTCCCAGGAGGGTTTGGAATTAGGGGAACAGAAGACAAACTCCAAGCGATCTCCTGGGCAAGAACAAAGAAAAAACCTTTCCTCGGTAAGATAATTACTGTCTTTAATTATTGTGTTTTGGAGGTGAAGAAAAAGCTAATTGATTTGATATTTAAAAAAAAAAAATTGTCTTCCCAGTCTGCTGGAACTGGTGCGTGAACATATACTATGTTGTTACTAAGTAAAAAGAATGACAGAATCAATAGAACACTAAGAAATTATTCTGCTTTAGGATTGTATACATATTGTTTGGAACATGTGCCTTATAAATGATGCCTAGGGTCATAGTCATGTACTCCAGCTGCTACATAAGGAAGGAAGAAAAAGGCCATTCCTATTCCAAAAGCTTTATTGGCTATGTTCACATTTTATGTGGAGAATGTGCATCTCAGTGTAATGAAATTAAACTGTGTCCAGTTCTGGGCTCCCCAGTATGAAAAAGACAGGGATCTCTTGGAANTACCCAGGCTTTCTGCTTTTGTTTATCTTTGCAATAATTATTTGGGAAGACGATGGGAGGGGAAAACAAAAAGAGCAAGTTTTTGAAAGTTTATGGCATATATGTTTCACAAGTATTCACAGTACACCAAGTCTGAGGAGTATGCCATTTTTGTTCTAACTTTTTGTTAAGTCTTTGTGTAGACACAGGGTACTAAGGTTTCTAACAGTCACGTCAAGATGTAACAGTAAGTACCTTGTCTGCCCTGGTCTTTGTGCTGTTAAATTCTGTTTTTTGTTTGTTTTTTTTTTTTAATTTCTATTTTCATTTTTATTGTCGTTCTGTCTTTTAGGAGTTTGCCTGGGAATGCAATTAGCAGTTGTGGAATTTGCGAGAAACTGTTTGAATTGGAAAGGTGAGCTCAGAATGTTAGTGTGGATATGGTTTGTATAGATGGAGTATTATTCTATACATGAAATATGTGTCTATTTTTAGGTAGATCCTAGGATTATTTTTCAAAATGGTTATGTTGCAAGAGTTGAGCGCCTTGTGTGCAAAGGAGCAAGAACTCCTGTTATGTGGATTGCCTATAATTTGCTTCCTAACTGAAGGAGTGTCACTGAAAATGTGCTCATGGTTCACCTTTGTAGTCTTTAGATGCACTGTGCAAGTGTAGTGAAGAGTGAAAATGTGAGATTAGGCTTCCTCACTTGCTTTTGCATACTTTGTTGTAATAGCTAAATTACAGTCATTGCAGCAGTTAAATGAAGAGGTTTAGCTCACCAGTGAACTACTACCACTAAAATGGAGATGTAGAAAGTTTGAGAATTGGTGTATGTGACTGAGGTCATGTAAGAGTGCCTCAAAAGAGGCACAGTGTGTCTTTCAACAGGCAGAACTGAAGTGGAGATGCAGACAGTGAAATTTCTAAGAACTGTTCGTATGAGTCTGTAGTGCTTGTAGAACAATGGTGATGTATTGTTTTGAACTTTTTTCAGATGCAAATTCTACAGAATTTGACCCAGACACAAAAAGCCCTGTTGTAAGTACTGATATTTCTCCTGCATCTTTTGTGAGCATGCTTCTTGTGTCAAAAAAAAATAAGTGAACTCTAAGATAAAGCTGATCTATATTTATATGTGATGGGACATGAAGTGATGTCCACCGTCTGTACTCAGCATTACTTCAGTAGGTATTTTATTTTTGAGTAGTTCCTTGCCTTCACCTTCTCACTTCTGTAATTTGCTGTTACAGTATTTTATTATTTTATTTTATTATTGTTATTGAAGTTTTGAATAGATTCCTCATCTGCAGGCAGATGCTGGGAGTACATGATAATGTTGGCTTTCGTGGCAAATAAAAAATAAAGGGAAGCTGGATAATGTAGAACAAAGCTATTAACAAAATATAAATTTATACAGAAAGAGATTATATATGAAGCTGTTGAAATTTTTCTTCCTTTATTTGAATACTATAAAATAGACACTCTTTCCTGCTGCCCCCACCCACCCACCTAATGCACATGCATCTCAGAGTTCTCCTTTTGAGAATAATTTCAATGCTGTGGGTGAGGCAGGGCTCTCAGTATGGGTTGCCAATGGTAGAAGTTTGAGGTGGAGTTCATCTGGGTGTATGTTCTAGTTCAGCAGTGTGGTATCACGTTATCCGTAATGGTAAAACTGACAATTGATCAGTAAGGAAGAGTTTGTAAAAATAAAATAGGATAGATAAATACACGTGGAAAACAAAGTAGTACTTTACTGCAAGATCCTTTAGTGATAAATTAAGTGGATTGTTCATGATACAGAAGCAGTAGTTTATCAACTTCCTTCAAAAGAATTTTATTGGGATTTTTAAGTGAAATACTTTTTTTTTTTTTNTGAAAATTTTTTTTTTTTTTTTTTTTTTTTTTTCCCCCACATCTACCTTGTCTGCAGCTTTCAAATAGGAGTTTTAAAAGTATTCTACCTGTTTGGCAGTGTTGTTGACATATATGGAAGAGATAATCCAGTCTGAGCTTTTGAAGGTTAATTTGAGACCATCAGAGTTTAATTTGTTGTGAGACTTCGTCCTTCCTGAATGTATGAGAAAACGTACCTTTTTTGCGTAAGGAATCCATTTCGTAAATAGTAATATGTTGTAAAATGTGAAAGTTGTTGTGCCCCATCCCTGAAGGCACTCAAGGCAAGGCTGGATGTGGCTCTGGGCAGCATGGTCTAATGGTTGACAACTCTGTCCATGGCAAGGGGGTTGAAACTTGATGATCTTTGAGGTCCTTTTCAACCCAGGACATTCTATGATTTGCTATAATTGTTTTGGGGAGCAAGAGGGATAATACAGAAGACTGATCCTGGGGTATCATTGTTTTTAGGGTCATTTAGTGATGGTTCTGTGTGTGCAGGATATTTTATTGTTATTGGGTAGAATGGGGCGCAGTTTCTTCTTTTGCCACCTTAAATTTCTTAGCTGCCAAAAGTGATGTTTGTGGCTTTTCAAATTTTTTTTTATATTTATTTTTTCTAGTAGTTCAAGGTTGGTAGGAAATTGTTATAATGCTATTAATGCTGATTTTTTTTTTATCCTTTGAACAACTGATATACCTTGCTTTCTGTGGGTCTGAATTACCTTCAAAATAAGAATTTTGAATCAAATTTGGATTTTAACACTAGTAATTTGAGTTCATGATTATCTTTACATTATCAACTGTGGTCTTTTTTATTTGCAGAAACTCTGCTATTCCATTCTAACAAAAATCAGTTTTTTGGCTGGTTAGTACTGCCTGAGTTTTGAGACGGAGAGCTGGTGGTTTAAACTAGGTGTGTACATCTCACCACAAAAGTGCAGCTTGCAAACAGTGCTCCTCCACTTCACGACATGATGTGAGATCCTTCTGCCTGGTGCAAAGTAGGCTCATAATTTTCAGGAACCTGAAGTCAAGGAACGTGGAATGTATCTTACATAACTTAATATGACTGAATTTCAGCTGGTCACCTCAGATACCTTTTCAGGGTGCGTTCAGGTCATGAAGCCTGCTTGAGGAAGAGGTGGAACTGCCCATTTGCCTCCTTTATTCTGAGGATTGTTTGCAGTAGCTCTCAGGTGTTGGGCTGGTTAACTGAAGTCTGAAATATAGAAGCTTGTCTGCAGTGATATTAGCAGTTTCTTTCATTACTGAAATGGTAGTGTGTATTAGTATAATATATATCTGGCAAATTTTATTCCACAAGTAATTAACCATGTGATTTGCAGTTAACAATCAAAGGCAAGCGAGGTATATATTTTATAGAGAAAGCTATATAGGCATTAAATTAAGAAAATAATAGAGTAAATGTATGTGTCATAGAAGATTAATAAAGTATTCACAATGGAAGCATTATGCTTTCAGGATGTATAACAGATATTCGTTTGTTCCAAGCTAGGGTTGTGAAATTATTACTGGTTATGTGTCAGCACCTTAATCTGATCTTTGACATCTCAGTTCTGGGTGAGAAACAGCCGTAAATTGTTCCAAAGGAGGAACTATCAACAACAGTTAAGACTTTGCTAAAACAGAATATTTAGCTTTATCTTGTGCTAAAAACTTTAGATGTTCTGTGTAATAACAAATTGATAAAAATGACTGTGTAGAAGCAGCAGATTAGTGAAGCTTGTGAACTACTGGACTGTTGTAGATATTTCATTATCCATGAAAATTAACTGGAAACAGTGTCAGCACTGATAATATCTTGTGATGCCTTTGTGTGAGTCAGCTGAGTCCTAAGTTAGAACCACAGCAGCGTGTTTTTTCTTTTTTGATTCCTTTGGAAGTTGAAGGGAGAGAGGAGAAGCACTGGTGAGGCAGCAGTTCTGTTTTCTTCTGTTTTTAAAAGCAAAATGGTTCTACAGGGTTAGGAGAATTCTGGGGCAACTGTAAAACATATATTTTGCATTCCTTCTTAAATTGTTAAGCTTAATACTCAGAACTGAACATATCAAAATAGTTTATTCTAAAGTACATATATAAAAAAAGAAAAGGATACTTTGCTTCATTGTTGGTCTTTTTAGACTCTGCATGTTGTTCTCTTTCACCCTTTTCTTTACATTTGTGGAAATGTGGGCTTTTTTTCAATTAAAAATTGAGATAGTCAGGTAACTTGGGATTAAATTACAGAAGAAATACAGGTGACTGAAATTATGAGAAGTGATTGCTAACTCTGTTTCTCAGTAACAGTGGCCAGAGTTGTTGTACTATAGAAGGGCATTGTATTAGGAAAAGACATGAGTGTTGTAAAAGGTTTCGGTGTGATGAGGCAATTGAGACTTGTTCTGTTTTGACCAATAATGGAACGAAAATGAATGTGCAAATGCAGTGTTGCATGAAATGCTGAATATCTGCTTCATTTCAGCTGCTCATCTGTTTCGTGCTCTATTGACTCATTACAACAGTATTATTTGAGTGATGTTGCAAAACCCAGGTCAAGTGAAACCTGTTAGAGGAGGGAAACCCTGTATTGCATGTTTTGGGAAATATTAATTCATTTGACATGTAAATGACTACAGGCATAGATTTCATGTTTCAAACAATGAATAAAAAATGATAGTCTCTGCATATAAACAAAAAGAGGAAACTAATGGCCTAATAATGCAGAATGTGGCCAAAATTTTCTTTTAAAATACGACAGGGGAAAAAAAAGCTGAATATAAGATGTGACAAAAACTTAGAGGAATTGCCACCTAGAATTTGAAAACATTAATAGGCTGTGAGTTAAAAATTCTATTTGAGAGATTTGAAGCTGTTTGTTCAGTATTTTCATTTAGGCTTAAACCGAAGTCTTTAGAAAAAATAATGATCTTTTGAGCAGTTTTCACCTGTTTCCACCCAACCATGCCTTTTGCATTGAATGCCTTATTAAGTTTTTTTTTGTTTTTTTTTTTGTTTTTAAAGCGTAAGTTTGACTTCATTAAGGCAAATGAGGCAGGTGTACAATCATATATCATCAGTCCTTACATTCCTGATCATCATCTTGACTGGTTATTTTCAGGTTATGTTCCCATTCTATTTTCTTAAGCTTTCTGCTCTGTTTTCCAGCCCTTTGGATAATAGCAATACAGCCTTCTGCTGGGAAGATAGCTGTTCAGCGAAATAATGCAGAGAGTAGTGCTTAGTATGAGTTTTATGTTGCAAATGACAATTTTAAAGTCATCTTCTTTAAGAAGAATTTGTATAGTCTGAACTGCTGGTCAGGTTGATCCACCGGGTAGCAAAACACGTTTTCTTTTTTCTATTCCCCTTGTCTTTTCTGTTCACTTCCTTTACTTCTTAAGCTTAGGTTTGCTTTTTCTTTTTCTTTTCTTTTTTTTTTTGATTAAGAACATGATGAAAAGGCTTGTCAATTTGATTTCAGCAGTGCCAAGTACCATTCTAGCAAGCAAACAAAACAGCAGCACAACTGTTCCAGAAAATATTCATACTTATTTGTTTTAAGCTAAGTTTTGTAGTCACCATGGTTCTTTATGACCTGTCACATCTTTTGTAGCATTGTGAAACTCGAATAATTGCATGGAGTCTTTGTTTTATGACTTCAAGAAATTGCATAGTAGACATTGTCAGTAGGTGGCACACTTATAACACATTTGTGAATCGATATCCACTTATTCCGGATGCCCATAACGTGATTGAATTCTGAATTACTAAATGTTTTCTAACACATGAAAAGGAACTGTGCCCATGTGTTATGCAAAGGAACATAATAAAATTCTGTGGTATTATTTGTGTGAAGTAGCTTATGTTGCTCAGTACACAGATGTGTATGTGGTACCTTTTGTTTTGAAATCAAAGTGTATTGTTAATTTGGAACAATGATTTTTTTAATTAAAAAAAAAAAAGTACCAAGTACTATGATTTCCTTTTTCTTTCTTCCAGAAAACAGAACACAGTTTAACAGCTGATGAGTTTGTGTAAGATTATGGCCAAAGGGCCTAGTAGAACATTTCTATTATTTTTAAATATTGTAATTTCTGAAGCTGCTATACGTGCAGCTGTGGTGCAGCACCGGATTCCACATTTTTAGGGAGGAAATCTAAGCATAGGGATCACTTGTGAGTGAGAAGTATGTGGTCGTTAATGCACTTGATCTGCTTTACCATTAAATTGATTCTTAAAGTCCTTAAGTAACTCTTGATATCTGGACCTAATTGCTCTATCAGGATAATGGAGTATGTTGGTAATAAAATTCAATCCAACATTCTGAGTTCTGTAGTATGATTAGTGCCTCATCCTCTAAATTAGTTTTCATCAAAGTTCTTCCTTCTTCGTTTATTTCCTTTATTAAAGTAAATAATAATCCCCATGAATTTCTAAAAAAATAAAAAATAGAAGTGTGACAAGGGAATCATGAAATGGAGAAGTTTAAACTGCACAAAAAAAGTTGTAATGGATGTTTTAATTTGCAGTAGAGAGCACTCAGCTCTTTTATACATGTATGTGTTCTCATTTACAAAACTTTTGACTAACAGGAAATATATGCTTATGTACCTACAATTTGAAACTGAGGTGGAATATTGTAGTCATCATATTTATAGTAATTTTATATTGTTATTTAAAATACATGCTTTTTTTTTGTTTGTTTTTAAATTGAACTACTTAGCATTTCAAAATGTCATCTGCTGTGGTGACATTTTCTCAAATAGCATTTTAGTAGCATAAAATAAAGACAAGTAGTTCTGAACTAATTTGAGGCAGTATTGTTGGAAACAAAGAAGACGACAGGGAATGCAATACAAAGCTTAATCAGTTTTGTCATATAAATCTTTATTGTGTACTTTTTGAAATTAAAACAAAGGAATCTGTGGATTTAGATGCATGCATACTGTCCATGGATGCTGTGTTCTTCTCCCTCAAAGGAATGGTGCTCGTTCTGGCAAATGCCTTATTGTCCTGTAATCTTTTTTATAAGCACGACAAACTCGTCGAAGCTGATACTTCCATCATTATTTTTGTCCAGTAACTTAATTATGTTGTCAAGTGAAAATGAATCCTGTTTTTGCAGAGGGGGAGGAAAAAAAGAATGAAGTGAATTGCCACAACTTTCCTAGTAAGGATTATTACCAGAATTGATGCAGTCAGTGACATTGTTGCTTGAAGATGTTACAGGTGATGTGTTTACCAGTTTTACTGGTTAAACTAGAACTACAGTGCCTGCTAATGCCTCCCAAAAACGTTAACAAAGCTACAATAACTATTTGAGAACTACGAGTGGTTGTTAGCTTTTAACTTGGTACCTCAGTATGTGAATATAACCTCAATACTCAGACATACTTTGTACTACAAAGACATTCACATACAACACATGAACAAGCATGTGCATCTGTCATCACCCAACTACAAGTATTACTCAGGTTACTTCAGTCTTGTAAGTTTTGCTTGGACTACATTACAAAATGTAGGTAACACAGCAAGTGCAGCAGCTTCATTGTGCATGTAGTCATCATTAAATTAAATATGTATACCACCTACTGCTTTATTAGATACTAGTCCAGGACTAGCATAACACTATTTGAAAACATGTTTCAGTAGGCTTTGGACCTGGACCTAAGGGTCTGTTTGCTTCCCCTTATATCTCCTCTTTACTAGGAATACTCTTAGAAAATTCTTGTTAGAATAAATCTGGTTTATGCTGTAAGTTTCTTTAATTCATGTGACATTCTGATGCAGTGATTATTCTGCTAATGTCGCAGATCAAACTAGTTAAATAGTATAAAAATAGTTCTGAATATAAATTAAGTCTTTAAAATGCTTTTTTCGTACTTTTTTTTGGTCTGTTTTGTACTGTTGTGTCCTGCTATTTTGTTGCTTTATTATTGTGCCGTATATTTCTGCATACAGAGTGGGTGGTTGAAAATGTCTGATATCCAGATGGAAAACATCTGTGTTTTGTTTTTTTTTTTCTAAACACTTCTGTTATCACAAATCCGTGGAAATGGGTCCTGCCATCTAAACTGCCTACAGCTAGTGTAAAAAAGCATTATCTTTCTGAATTGACTATCACATTTCCTATAAGTTTTAGTAGTTAATTTCTGGCAGATGATTTTACAAGGGGAGACAACTTCATGTGTTTTATTAGGTGGCTTTTTTCTTCTTCATGTTAGTGAACGAACTAACCTGTATTCTTATAGTTCTTAAAATGCTGAATTTCCCATTAGAGGTATCACTTCTTTCAGATTCTGGCAAAAAGTGTCTGGATGCCAAGAGTCTTGTAATCCAAAAACCAGTATTTAAGGATTTGCCTAGCAAAGAATCTAAATTGAGTTCTAATCTAATGAGTTTAAGAAAGATCTTAAGTAGAGAAGTTGAAATTATTATTTTTTTTCCTTCTCAGCCTCAGGAAATAGATATTTCTCTCTAGCTTGGTGATATCTTTTTTTCTTCTTGGCATCTTTCAGAACTCACAAATTTTCTCTTATTTTGAATGCTGTAGAATTAGATTACATAGAGACTGACCTATGTCTCTTACTTTTAAACTTGCTGTACTTATTTACTTGTTGTATAAGTGTTCTATATATTTTTCTAGATTGAAAATGCATTGTTTTGATTGAAATAAAATTATTTTATAAAACTCAGATGCAGTATTCTAGGTGAAATTTGAATTCCATAAAGAATTTATTATATTTTTGCATTTAATTTCATAGGACTTTGTTAGAAACTCCCTACTTATTTGTTATCTCCCTAATATTCATTAATGTGAGTAAAGTTTCATAAACCAATCCTCAAGTATTCTTTACGGAGTTGGTAAAACCATTTGAGCGCAGGATCTGTGCTCAAATGTGATTACCTGCATCTCCTTTTTTCTATCCACTTTATAGTAAGTACAGTGTATAAAACAAGTGAAACTTACCTTCAAGTACTGAGAAAACTGATTCTGGAGCAGTGTTTTCAGGCCACCAATGGACAGTGCACTAGTGCTACCCTCCATTAAAGCATATTGAGTAAAGTATTTCAGAAGGTTGTCATTGAGTAAATGTTCCATGTTTCTTAGGTGTTGTCTTGAAGAATAACTGGAAACAAAGCAGACAGTAATCATCTTAAGCACAGAATGTCTTTTGAAATACAACTGGCATGCTGTTCATTGGTTTACTGATGATACAATCAATGCTTAACCTAGATGTAAAGAATTTTTTTCTGTAAACTGACTTAATTCTCACAGGAATAAAAAAGGAAATCAGATGAAAATATTTGAAATGCTCATTATATATTTAGTTCACGCTTACCTCAGTCAAATACGGAGCCTTCAAACGTATCCAGCACAAGTGAATCTCCAACTGGAACTACCTTTATAGTGGCTTTCATGCTCCACCCTGATTATGAAACCAGTATTTGTCATTAAGTCAGTCCTGTTGTGTTCTCTGTAGTCAGGTGAACAGATACATTAGGAGTATAAATGAGTAATATTTTTTCTTTTTTTAAGTCTCTGAAATTGGTCATTGTCAGCAGCATTTATTGTTGTACTTGATGTATGTTTCCTTTGTATTTATAGGCCATCCTGGAGAGATTTTCTGTCTTCAGTTTGTGTATTTTATACTTGAAGATATACCCACACCGCTATGGGGCTATGTATAGATATGTATGCTATTTCTTCTTAGTGGAAAATGTTTGTTTTTCAAAAAATCTAACGTAAAATATGAAGGAGTCACTTGCTCTTTGTGTGAATTGGTGATTATCAATGTCAAAGCTTATTTCCACCAAATTTGGTGCTGTTTCTTAGCATAGGAGAAAAATGCTCTGGGGTCAAATTTTTGGTTGCTGATATTAAAAATCAAAACACTCCGTGATATAAATAATAAAAGAATGAGCCATGCTGAATAGGAAACATAAATCAAAGATTCCAAAAAATGATTCCTTCTTAGGATCATAACTGAGTACTGTATTCAGCAGGTTTTGAAATGTTCAATTGATGATGATCTGTGAGGCGTAGTTGTGTGATATTTTGCCCAGGCTGATGCTTCACAACCCATCAAAGAGTGAAGTACTGCTGCTGTTTTTGCGTAGTGTGATGAGCTGCTGCCTATGACTGTAGTTTCTAATCTACCTGATGTCTTCAATAGCCTTTTTTTGGTGTTTAGCTCCACGCCCACTTACTAGATCTTTTGCCTGGTATATGGTTTACTGAGAGAATTTTCCAGCTCTGCTGAACCATGAGTTTTGTGCGTCTCTGGGAAATAGATTGGTTGTGGAGGGCTGTTTTTGGAACTGTGAATGTATGGGTCTAGGATATATTCCAGGTAAGTATGTGGTTTCCTGAAAAGACTCTCTTTGGTGAACTTTGCAGAATGAATTTGGATTAGCAGATTGCTTGCATGTGCTTGGACTCACTTCCTAGAATAGGATTGGGAGAGTCTTCTAGCGAAGATCTAATTCATTTTTCCCTTTCCTCTAGATTGGGGTCACTTCTGCTTATGTTGGATATCTGGTTAACCTATTACTAAGTGACTTACATAACAGGGACTCTACAGACTCCTTATCTGATTTGTTTATTAGACAGTTTTGTTAATGTTCAAATGCCATGGTTGTTCATGACGATAAGATAATTAAGAGACTTTTTTTCTTTTTCTTTTCTTTCCATTGACAAAGTGAAAGATTTTCTATGACTTTCTCCTTTCATTTTGCTTTCCACCTTTGGTGCGTGATGAAATTTTAGTAGTAATGAATTACCAGGTGGGTCTGCTAGTGCTTCCATTCCCCATCTGCTCATTTTTATTGCCCATAGCTCTGGAATGTGGTGACCTCAAAACAGTTCTTCCCTTCTAGAAGTAGTGTTAGGAACCTGATGTGCCTGAAACGTGTTGTTGACATTACAGTATTTGCAGGACTCTTGGTTAAGTTTCAAATGACTTGTCTTTACTTGTACCACAGGCACCTCACCAGTTTTAAACATGTAATAGTAAAATGCTTATTAGAATAGAAGCATGATTTATATTTCGAGGGATCACAACTTTAGTAATTCAGTATATTAGCCTTGTTAGAGGTTCATTAAAGAAGGACAACTGATTGTGAAATAGCATAACAAGTTTTACTGAACCATCTTCACATGGCAATGAGAGACTGATGTCTGGAAATTTAAGTGAACTGCTCAAGAGTTCTGCAAGAGTTGCATGCTGAATCTGGGGGTGAGTCTATGCTCCTCAGATCAGCTTTATTCACAAGTTATTGTAGTCTGTAGGGGGCTAACTGAAAGGTAGTGTCAGATTTGGGACCTGTAGCTTGATCTTCCAAAACCATTTTGTCCTTCTCTCCCACTTATACCACAGTAAACTCCAATGACTTGTGTGACACTTCTGAGCTCTCTATCAGAACTGACAAGGGAATTCAGTTCGGCAGGCACTGGCAGTTCATTCTCTTCCTCCAAGACTGCTTTGCTGGACACAGCTACTAATTCTGTATAGGACAAAAGTTTATCCTGCTCAATCCAGCAACGGCAGAATGTTTCCAGTGGTAAGAAATAGTCATCATTGTGCCAGAATTTGAATAGATGTTTGAATGTTGCCACTATTAGATGGCGTGCAACTAGCAGGCAGCAGCATTTATCTATTCTGAAGAACAGTAAGTACTTGGTATTAAGTCTTGTCTGATACTTGTGTAAGCTGACACTTAGTCCAGAAGCAGCATTTCAGAATTGGTTACATGTTTTCCTGCTTTTTCTTGGGCATATGGATGTATATTATTCCCACAGTTCATGGCATAATTCAGTTGGGTTTGCCCTGGGCTAGAGAAATCATGTTAGCAAGTAATATATCCTTTTGGAAATGACATTTTTACTGTCGTTTAGATACCAGACCATTAATTAAAAGAAAATAATAAAAAAGAATTGAGCTGATCATGTGCTGTCAATCTGCTTAGGGACACCCATCATGTGTCCCTGCGTTGACTGTATTTCACCTTCTATGATGGTGTCTGCAGACTCCAAGTTCTGTCTCAATTGTCTGTTGCTGTGTATTCCCCTAGAAAACTGATGTATGGACAAACTTGAAGCACGCAATTCCAATCATGCTGGAGTGTAAAAGTATACCAGTTGCAGGGATGGCTGAAGTTTGAGTATCACCACTGGTGGTAGGAGTGGTGGAATTTATGGCATTGTGATCACAAGATCTTGAAGCATGTTTAATGATGGCTTAAGTGGGATGGTAATTCAGGTGCTATTGTTTTTTTTTTTTTGTTTTGTTTTTTTTCCTTTTTTGCCACCATTGATGACTGAATGGCAGGTGAATCTTTGTACCTTGTCAACCTTAACATGCTGGACTATAAACTAGGTTTGTCCATCAGTAGATTTCCATGCCACTGACGTTGCTGGAAGGCCTGTGCTATAGAGGTGGAGCTGTCACCTGGGGGCAGCAGCTATCTCAGTCATCCTGGTTAATCCTCTGCTGATGGGTTAACACCCTAACCCTCTGGTATTTTTCCAGCTTCCCTGGTATATTTTGTACTACTGTCATCACTGTTGTTTGCATATGAACCTTGATGAGTTTAAAGTCAGTTGAGGCATCTCTGAGGCTTACGTTGCAGCCTGACTACGGCATAGAAATGTTTGCTGTCAAGGTGAAGTTGGGTATAACCGAGAGCTTATATTTGTAGATGTTGTGCATGTGGGAACAAAGACTGGGCTCTACTGTGCTTAGTCTTCAGTTATTTCTACTTGTGTGCTGCTTGTGCATCATCTCTAGCTTCCAGGCATCAGTCATTAAATGAAAGCCCTCTGTTAAATTGGGTTACTTCCTGGAGCGGAGAAAGATGGTGGAACAACTTAAGAAGTTGCTCTCAATTCCTTACCTGACTTGTGAATATATCTTGCACAGGTCTCAAATAAATTTAATTCCTTAGCAAGTAAAGAAGTAGAGTGATTTTTTGTATGGAACCAGTGGTAGTATAAACGATGCACATTTATCTATGCCTGTTGTGAAATACCAATCACTCATGTTGCCATCTGAAGTTAAACAGAACTAGGTAGAACTTCCTAAATGTTGCCTCTGCCATGTGTTCTTGCTGCCACAGTAGGAGAAGACAAAGGATAGACTGTGAGATATAAAAAAGAGAACAAAACACATCCAGTTAAGAGATCTTTCTGAACATGCTTGAATGTTGTGTGAGGAGTTCAGAGTGCTGCACTATACAGCCATTGGGGTGAACCTTACAGTGCTCTGAGGTATGAAACTGTTAGAATTTGAAGATGGGTTGTAAAATCTTTTATGTGTCAGGAGTTATGCTTTCCTTGTGTTAAAACTGCCATTGTTGTCAAGCTTTCAGTGGTGACGTGTAAAAGGGTTGTCTCATCTCGCAAACCTGAGCTATGTAGGTTATCCTTGTTATACTGTAACTATGCCTCAGATGTTGAAGGTGTCTTCTGAAACAGTGCTGGGTGCGGCTACTTAAGGGATGAATGATTTTATATGATGCACTGTTTGTAGTCAGCTTTAAATTGGTTATGTGTTGTTCATTGTAGCTATATGTGTCAGCTTATCCTGTCGTATATACACATCTGGAATAATGGTATTGCTGAAGCTTTCTGTGATGTAGATACTCCATGCTACATGAGACAGTTCTGAGGGAGAACATGCTTAGGGAAGAGGTTTTATCCTTCTACTTTCTGAGCCTTGGCAGGTGCAGCAGTGCAATAAGACTGTTGCATGTAAATATGCTACGGCTGAAATACTTAATGTATTTGTTAATGTAATTGCTAAATTTTTTTGTTCACAAAGTATTTTAGTTCCAAGGAGTGCTCAAAAAATGTAGACATCTTCATTTCAGCATGGTACATATGTTTTTACTGAGGAGTAGCATACTGTTGTGTTTCAACTAGGACCAAGTAAGTATAAGAAAACAAATATTGTACAAATGGCACTAGAAAGTTCTTTATTTCCCCAGTGAGTTAGTCTTCTCTCAGTTTCCTTGATCTTGGAGATGCTTGAGCTCTCTAGATGTCTCAGTTGTGCCTTAGAGCCCTTCCTCTTCATGAACATGAAGCTGATAAGGCAAGGTGAGGATCAGGTTCAGTAGTTTGTGTTTTTTTTTCCTCAAAACCTTGTTCCCAGTGATACAAAAGGTGATGGACTGTTCAAAAGAAGCCTCGATGTGCACCCTGTTAAACAGTGTGGTCATGTAATGTAGGAATTGAGATGTCTAAGTACCAAAGTATGAAAATATTAGTAAGAAGCTATTTTGTCCAGCCTTGCTCTTGCCTAGAGATTCCTACATTCTGCTCTCATGCAAGTCCAAGATAATTGTCTTTGTATGCGATAATCCAGCATGATCCAAAGAGGAAGTAAAAAATTGCATATCTGATCATCTCAATCCTGGAAAGACCTAGTAAAAAATGTATTCGTGCAGTTTATCTGAGGTGCTTTAATGAAAAGAGGCCTGATACAAGATGGGTTAGCGAAGCTTTCTTTTAAAACAAGCCAACAGCTGAAGATGGCATTTTCTATATTGATATGATTGATTACTCTTGATTCCCTTTGTCTGCACATGGGAAAGATGGGAAATGCATTCTGGCTTCTGTTTCTAAAATTATTTTGAATTTTATATTAAACGTCAGGAGATCGGAGAGTGAGAATTCTGTACTTTTTGCCATGCATAGCAGTGTGTGTTGTTAAACAGGAGGCCTGAGGCTATGCTGGATGGGGACAAGGAGCTCTCATCTCTGAATATTCAAGGCCCAGCAATTCAGTCTCTGAAGACTTTTAATCAGAACTGTGCTGAGTGGCCTTTGGACCACTGTGGCCTTGCTTTAGCCATTCTGGTCTTGCTGCTGAAGTAGAAGGGAGCTTCTGAAACAGTGCTGCAATATTTGAGTACAGGTGCTTGTCCTAGAATGATTTGGGTTGGAAGGGACCTCAAAGCCCACCCAGCCCCAACCGCTGCCATGGGCAGGCCTGCCACCCTCCAGTTCAGGCTGCCCAGGACCCCATCCAGCTTCTATGTCCTAGGGCAGAAATACTTACTTCCAGGATCAGATGAGTTTGGGTAAACATCAACAACTGTGAGAGGTGCTCTTAGTGAGACAGAAGTGAAGGCTGTTTTATAAAGTTCTTTGGTAGGCACCTCTAAATCTCTTCAGTACCCTTATTAGAACAACCAGGTCAGCCTTGCTGTCCTGATCACTCAGTGGTACAGAATGCAGAAACAAGTAAACATGAAGCGTAGGTGCTTAGAGGTAAGAACCTTAGAGCTTGCTTACTTTCAGTGAAAGAGGTGCTTGTATGTCAGAATTACTAATTCTCAGTCAGAAGTCTGAAAGTGTGAAATGCTGTATAAAGAAAGGTTATTGGTTTTATTCTGAGATTTGTTTGGTGTTTTCATTACCTAATGTGAAATATAATTAAAATGTTATAAAGTAATTGTTTTAACTGTGGCATACAAATCCCTTATTTGTCATCACTTCAGTGTGGCGATTTGTATATGTTATAAATGCTTACTAGTTTGCTTTCGAAGAGAGATGGAAGTCAGAAAGCTCTTTAAACAGAAAGCTCTTTTTTTGCCTTGAATGATTGTTTCAGCCATTTCTAGCCGGGGAATTTGGGAGGATGGAAGCAAAAGGCTCCTAGAGAAGCCATTTCAAATTTATTTTGCCCTCTCTTTTGATGAAGTCAAGCGTTACCCTGGGACATGGTTAAAAACTAAGATTAAGTCAAGGAAATCGAGCTAGGCTGATAAGACTAGCTAGCCACTAAGAATATCGAGCAGTTTTCTAAATGTTTGATTTGTAATTACAGCAGAAATATTTTGCTACTTAATGAACGCTATAGTCAAGAAGGCATACTGCTTATGTATCTGGCCTAATTTTGTTTCTATTTAAGTAACATTAAATCAAGGTCAGATTATCATAACTTCAGTAAGTAACGTCATAAAAACTGAAAATTTTCAAACTGCCACTGAATTGTGAAACAGTACTTAAATAGATTCGTATTCTGTTAAGTTGAATGTAAGATTCAACCTCATAGCCAGTTGCGTTTAACTTAGAATGGTGACAAGTCTTTTCTTTGATACAGAAAGGCTTTTTTTCCTCTTACCAATAGTATAGTGAAGTTCATCTCTTTCCTGAAACTAAGTACAGCTTTAAGTAGCTTCTTAACTTCTTTAACTCCTTGGATTTGGAACCAAGAATGGAGAGGATTTTATGAGGAAGTTTTAACTGCCCTTAGCTTGTAAAAATGTTCACCGAGTGCCATTTGGGAGTACGCGTTAAGGTTAGTATCAGTTTGGAACCAAAGATACCTGGTGCATGCTGCAAGGCCTTTGTATGTCAGAACTGGGAAAGCATCAAAACAAGGACGAATGTTGGTTCTCCTCTGACATGTTACTAAAATGAATTTTTTCCACCATCTCTGCACCTTCACCTTCTCTTGTCCATCACTTCCTACGATTAATATAAAGAACGTGGAATTATATATTCATTATTTTCAAATGTATATAAACACCTGGTGATTATTGTATTGTGGCCAAAAGATAATATGTATTTAATTAGCTGTGGTTTCTCATTGGGATTATCATTTGGCCTGATTAATTACAGAGGGCTTATGTAGGGATCAGATTAATTTTCTGTGCAGCTATTAACACTGGTCTATACAAGGAGAAGGAAGCCTGACAGTTGTCCGAAAACCAGGCAAAAATAACAAAACCTCACTGTTGCTCAATCAGTAAACTGAAAAATAAGTTTTGACAAATCGCAGCAGACATGCTGTTTCTGCAAACAGCATCGATCAGAAGCCATTGCTTTCTTGCACAGCTTGACTTTGTGCACATTTTTTTTTTCTTATCTTAGGGGGAAGGTATTCTAAACTTTTTCAATACAGTGTGTTTTAAGTAGAGATAACTAGATTCCTTAAAAGCTTTGTTTACTCTTCCTGTAAGTGATGGTAACAGAAACAGTATGAATTATCTAACAAAAAAATTACTGCTATGGGAGTGTGTGTTTAATGAGTCCTTTATTTGTTCTGTTATTTACTATGTCATTTTATTGAATAACAAGGACTATCAGTTGAAGTTCTTTTTTTTATAATAAATACCTGCCCTCCCCCCCCCAACCTCATGGAGAAAAAGAAAGTATTTGTTGAGAGAGAGTGAGAGAGGAAAATGGAAAAGAGCTTAATTCTATAGTTACTTGCCTCCCATTCTTGACTTAAATGTACAGTAAGTTACTGAATAATGGAACTCTGCAGTTGTTTGTAGATGTGTACTTTTTAACTTAAAACTTTGTGCTTTCTGACTTCATTCTGTCATTGGAGATGATGATCCTAACTATTAGAAGTGCAGGAGGGAGGATAAAAGTGAACTTTGTACAGGCACCATTTGCTTTTGAGAAATTGTATGGGCTCTGTGATACTTTGTAGGAGAGTTCCTGCTGTGCTGTCTGTATGATGTATATGATGCTGTGCCAGCTGGTGACAGCCTACAACTTCTGTGGTGTGGCAATGTCGGCATTCTTCTGCTGGTTGCTCAGTGAACATCTGTGCGTAACATTTGAGGGGATTGCTGCGTTATCTGTTGGACTGATCTCTCTCCTGCCACCCACACTTTTCACAGAGGAAGTCTGAATTATTTTGGGCGTGTTCACCTGATGTCATACTAATTAAATACTGACTTGATTTGCATGGTATAGAGGTGATATTTCTCTCTAGATGTTACTTTCTTTGGAACAGTATGGGTAAAATATTTCCTATAGGCTTTCACAAACTTTTTTGCTAAATTAATAATGGTCTTTAGACCCCTTTGTCCTCACTTGCCTTTTTGCTAGGGGTTCTCCACATACATCCACATACGTACTTTTCTTTTTATTTCTTTCTCTTTTTCTCCTTACTTTCTCGTAATTCTCTTACTGGAGTTGGATTTTATATTTTAAAAGTGTCTACTGTGTTTGTGTATAAAATATCCAGGCGACTTAGTGGTACTTACAGGCACTTTGTGACAGAAGTGAGTCACCTTCTGGCTTTCCTGAAGTGGACGCTGTGGAGTCAACCAGTCAAGCAACTTGTTATTTTAAACCATGCAGAACTTGACTCCAAATGCCTGCGTAGATGCAAAATAAGGAAAGCAAATTCTGAGAAATTCTTGTTGTTTCAAGTTGAGGGCTAGAGACCTAAGGTAAGTAGTGCAGAAATACATTACAATTCGGACAGTGATGTTTATCAGGTTTTTGAAGGAGGCAGAACAGGCAAGGAAAGATGGTATGGGTGCTGCACATCATGGCTTCTGCTTGAAATAAAAGGGATTTAGATTGCAGGTCAGAAATCGTTTGCTAGAGTTAAGATTCTTTGACACAAGATGGTCTTTGGCCAGTTAAAGCTTTTCTTGGGTGGAAGCAGGAAATAATTAAGTGTAATGTAGAGCATGAGACTTGAAGCATCCTTGAAGTGGCTGGCAGATGTAATTAAGGTAATTAATCTTTGCTATGAAATTAATATATCAATCCATTTGTTTTTCTGAAACTGATGAGTTGTTGGATAGACAGTAATGACAAAGTACTCTTCATGAGATAAACTAATTCACAAAGTTGTATCTTTGAAATTATCTCCTTACTCTGTCATCCTCTTTATTTTTTTGTTAACAGTGTAGTTTTCAGTATTGGGAAACCCTAGAATTTAAAGTCAGTGTTTTAATTACATTTATATGATAAACAGTGCTTACTTTAGTTCTATCAGTTCTCCAGCTGGGATGAGAAAGGTTATGATGTATTTGCTGTAAGGAGGATATCAACTCATGGAAATAATTTGCAGTGCTGTTCACTTCATGGGCAGTGGGAACGAAAATCCCGTTACTCATTGCAAGAGAGCTTTCCAAATGGCTAGATACCTCTTCCATATAACACCTCAGAGGGTGGTGAGGCGCTGGCTCGGCTGCCCAGAGAAGCTTTGGTGCCCCATCCCTGGAGGTGCTCAAGGCCAGGTTGGATGGGGTCTGGGGCAACCCTGTCCACAGCAGGGGGTTGGACCTGTATACACAGATGATCTTGCAGGTCCTTTCAACCCAAGCCGTTAAACCATTCAATGAAAACAAAAGTAGAAGGAGTTGGAAGTTGGGAATAAGCGTAAATATACTGTAAATATTTGAGTTTGAGAACTACTTCAACCTTAATTGTCTGCTGTAGAAAGTTATAGCTTAAATATAAAAGAAGAGCTGAAAAGAAAACAGGCTTGCTCACCAGAACAAATTGCTTCAATTAAAGTTACAGTAGTTGGATAGAGGTGGTTTTGCAGAGTGGACTCAGCTGAGTGCTTATTAAGCTAATTAGATTTGTCACAGGTTTTTTGGCACCAGGGCTAGTGTAACATTGACTTTCACAACTGTCTGCAGTGGTTCTCTTTAAATCCAGTGTCTATTTTTTGTTGCTGTTTAAAACTTAAGTACAGGGATATTTTTCTGAGTCAGCATACTCTTTTATTAAAATAAGCAGAATAGAGTGAAAAAGTTCACCTACGATGTTGAGCAGGAAACTTAGCACCCCTCTCCCCCTCCCTCCTAATGGAATGGGGAAGAAATTAGGAGAAAAAGCAAATTAAAAAAAAGTAAGCAAAAAACAGCAAGATAACCAAGGTAGATGTATTCTGACATTGCAGGACCTGAAGCAAAACAGAGACACAGCTTAATGGTCCTGGAGTGATTAGTAAAGCAATACGTGTTGTTGCATTTTCAGGGCCTTGGCTCTAGTAGGTTGAGTATCAGGACTTTTCTCATTAACTTTTATGTTTTCTAATAACAGTGAAACAACCCAAGTGGTAGATTTCTGAAAGAAAACTGTATTTCATGGATAGTTAAAGTTGCCAATTTGTATGATTTAATACCTCTTGGACTGTTTTACATCTGTGATGTGGTTTGCTGTATCAGTGATTCGTTATTTGTTTGGTGTTGACTGTCAGGGATGTGCTATGTTATCACTGTAAAATCCCAGTAGTATTAACAGTTTTCAGAGACTTAGGTTAAAAAACAGAGAAGACTGATTTATACCTTATCTTGTATTGCACCCTTCCCTACCGATGTGTTTGTGTTGCTTGTGGTTCTCATTCTTTGCCATTCTTTATTCTTCAAAGAGCTAATGCATAGTAAGAACTGATATATTTTATGGAGGGTAGCACAAGCTCTTTACAGAATCTAGTCATTTGTTCAAAGTAACAGCCACTTGATGATTTGTCTTTTATGTGTTCAAATAAATTCTGTAAAATAGAGCAAAGTTTTCCATAATGTGAATTGATTTTCTGATTCTTATTACTACCTTGGGTGGTGGAGCAGCAGCGATGCTTTTCCTTTGAAAGCTACTTGCACAGATGTTATTGCAAACTCATGTATTGTATAAACAGTGAGGGTTCTGTGCTGGTAGCTTCTGAAGACAAGCAGAGCTGCAAAACGTATCAGTAAGGAAGATCTTGTTTCAGAGTAACTGTGTTTTAGTAATACAGGACTCCTTTTCTCATCTGACTATAGAAATTAATGTTTGAAGCCTTTTATATTATTATCATAAACATTAAATCTTGTTAGTTTTAATACAACATATCTATAACAAAACATGAATGCACAGAGTAAGCTACTCGATACTGAAACTCAGTAGAGTTTTTACATTAGGTAGAAAATCTGCCACTGATTGAAACAAGATTTAACTGTTCTATAATGTGATGTTTCTTGAAATACACCTCAATTAAAACTTATCAGACTTTAATGCGAGCTTTAAGGGTTAAATCCTCTTCTGATTATGTGGTGCTGACTGCAGTGCTGCAGATGTTGAGACAAGGAACCAGAATTTTCAGAAGACAAAGGCAAACTGGGAGAAATCTTCTGGTGAAATTTTTGTTGAGCTTGTAGGCCCACGTCAGGTTCTGACCCAAACTGTGTCAAAAGATGTCAGCAGAGCATAGAAATCTGTGCTTTTGTAGGCTGACATTGTGCTATTTGATAATGGTTGATTTTTAATTTTCCTGAAAAACATATCTAAGCACAGTAATTTCGTGAAATCCCTGTGACCTGCATAGATGGATCCGCTTCATTTGGAACCAGTGTTTTAACTGCTGAGTTCAAGTTGAATAATGTTTTTCAAGTTGTTTCCTTCTCCCTCACTGTATCCCTGTCCTTCCTTCTATTCATTACATTACTCTCGTAATGTTTTTATAGAAGATCTTAGCTCAGCAAATAATAAACAGCAAGTAAATGGTGAAATCTAAATTGTTCTGAGAAACCAGGGGAAAACCTAGTAATAATCTTCTTGACAACTCTAAATATTCATTAAACAGCCACTGAAGTGGAACTTCTGTGATTGGAAGAGAAGCGCATACTTGAAACATTTTTAGCTGCTTGTGACCATTTCATATCCATTATACAAGAGTCAAGAGTGCAACTTTAAAGTTCTGTAGTATGATTGTAGGGAAGTGAGTTAGGGAAAAAAATCACCTCCTAGAAAACTTGTGTGATTTCAGAGGGCAGTGTTTGACATATACATACAGTTTGTTGTAATTATTAACTGTTTTTTTAAAGCAAATGGAACCAAGCCAGATAGTCTCATCGTTTCTGAAGTAACATGGGTTTACCGAATTATTTTTTGAGTGTTTCTAGAGTTGGTGTTGTTCTTGTGTGTGTATTTATATTTTTGTAAGCTGAACACATTGCACAGTCCTCACCTTTGTGTTTTTGGGAGGTAATTAGGGGATTTGTAATATCCTACTGCTTTGATCACAACTTCTGCTCATGACATTTTCTAATGAGTACATAGTTTATAAATAACATTTTGAAGGTATAAGGTTATGCAGAGATAATTGCACAGCTGAAATGCATTGGCACAAGGCCAAAGGCTAAGCACTTTCTGCCATCTCTCCTAAATTGAATAACTTCACTTTATGAAGTGTATCATCAGAAATTGTTTTTATTACTCCCAGAGGGCAAATTAAGGTTAATAAAAATCCAATTCCAGATTACCCATATGTGTGAATATTTGTATTTTTAGAACCTTGCCTTACGAATTATACTTCTCACCATGTGTATATAGAGAATACAGGGATGTAGGTTGTAATTTCAGCTCATGTGTTTCTATTAGTCTGAATAATTTTACCTCTCTGAGACAGACTTTCTTTAAGCACAATTAAGAGACTCATCAAGATTTTTCAAACTGAGCAAAACTGAACACACTACTTCTGCTAAGCTGTTGTTTCTTACAGCCACCAAATTCCACCATTTTAGATTTTGCTTGACCCACAAAGCAACCATTTGACCCATCTGTTTCAATCCACAGTAACAGCCTTTGTACATTCTTCTCTAAATGTTCTTCAAGTAAGGCAGCCCAGTATTCTGTGGACTCTTAGGCAGTCTGAGAAACAGAATCATTCAGAATCAGATGATGGCTGATGCTGCATGCACCTCTGTGTCAGGCCCAGCCCCTGCGCAGCAGCACACCCAGAGCAGGATGCCAGGCCCACAGCCAGGTGGCTTTTGGAGATCTCCAAGGAGGAATCTGCACAATCTCTGGGCAGCTTGTGTTGTGCTCTGTCATCCACACAATGCAGAAGTGCTGCCTACTGTTCAGAGGGGATCAGCTCATGCAAGTTGCCCCTAGTGTTGTTACTGCCTACCTCTGAAAAAAACAAAACCAACAAAAAGATTTGGTTGTTTATTTGTTGTTGTTTTTTTTTTTATTTGGTAAAGGTGGTTTAGGAGGGAAGTTTCATTAATCTTCTCCTGGTAAGTTACTGATGTGTATCATCTGAGATAACACATTCACACATGCTGGAGTCATCAGTTCTAGTACAATGTTATATAGCCTTGCTGCTAGTGTTGTCTTCTCTTTACTGTCTGGTACCCTCCTCCCATCAAAAAAAAAAAGGAGTTCCACTGTCTTAAGACAGCTTTTTCTGCCTCCGTGTAGAAGGAACATTGTATAAAAGAAAAGTGTAAGGGAAAGTACTAGTATATATACCAGGGAAAGCCTAGTATACATTGAGAATGATGCATTAGGAAAACCAAGGAGAAATAGTAATTGGAAATGCTTGGCAGAAAACTGAGTGATGTTACAGCTTATAAATCTATGAATCCTGTTACGTGATTGTTGTGTTTTTCCTCTTCTTAGCTGGATGTAAGAGTGTTTAAACAATTTTTTTAATCTAAAGGTCATTGACATGCCAGAGCACAATCCTGGAGATATGGGTGGAACAATGAGACTAGGGAAGAGGAGGACAGTTTTCAAAACGCAAAATTCTATTTTAAGTAAGTTATATTCTTGTTCTTTCACTTGCCTTTTCTGTAGGATGTTAAAGGATTACAACCTCAAGCAAACAGCTTCCTTGATTTTACTCTGATCTTGTTTCCATTTAATGAGAGAAACTTGGAAGTCTCAGTGAAAAGCTGAATTAAAGCCCAGTGCTTTATGCTGCTTTAAATAAGCAATAATATTTAGATCTCTTATTAACCTATTTAGGTCTCTATTATACAGTAGCAATAGAAGTGATACTAAAACCATGAAAAATAGTTTCTTGTTTATGAATATGTAACTATGAGCATATTTCCTGCATTGCCCTGCCCTGATATTGATCTATTAATGTATTCAACTATATTGAACTTAAAGAAAGTATTTAGTATTAGGAATATTTAGTAAGAATCTTGAGTAAACTTAAGTAGCAGTAAATTAAAAGAAACTGATTATGATTTTAAAAAAAACAGAAAGCTGGAGTGAGATGAAAGTGTCCTGTTACAAAGTTTTTTACATGAAATATTTCTGAGGTTTAAATTATTAGCTATATTTGTAATTACTGTTAGAGCAATGCATTAGTGTTAGTCTCTTTTTTTTTTTTTTTTGTATTTTCAGAGAAACTTTACGGTGATGAAATGTTTGTGGAGGAACGGCACAGGCATCGATATGAGGTAAGTTCTGCTAATGGACTTTGTGCTCAAAACTTGAAACACAGTTTGTGTGAGCTTTACTTGGTAGACACAATTCTCGTTAAACCCAGTGGGAGATGTCTTACGACCATAGAATAAGATTTGCTAATGTCTAAATAGCTATTCAGGTTGTAAGGAACTTCCATGCTTTGGTTCAGTTACGTAGATGCTTGGAGTTGAGCCAGCTTAAAAATTAGGTCAGACTTCTTAAAGTTTTGTCCTGTCTTGCTTTGAGATTCTTTGAGAAAGAGATTGCTCAACATCTTTGGACAGTTTGTTCCAATGCTTAACCATTTATTGTTTCCTTTATATCTGCTAGGAAATTGTCTTGGTTGGTTTGCCCCTTTTGATTCACTCTTTTTTGCACTTGTGAGCATAGTCTGAATACAGGTACAAAGAAGATACAGCCATTATTTGTAATTTGGCTGAAGGCAGCAACCAGCTCCACACTTCACTTTCTTTTCTCCAGGCTGAACAAACCTAGGTCCTTTGGCCTCTTGTGTTATATGTACTTCAGTCCCCTAAATGTCCTGGTGGATATCCTTAGACTTTGCAGTATTTTAACATCTTTCTTGTGCTGAGAGGCCTGAAATTGGACACAGTATTGCAGAGGTGTAATTACAAGTGTTAAATGAAGGGGCAGAGTGTAGTGTACTGTTTTAATGAGACTGCTTCTTAGGGTGTTTTAACCATTACCTGACTTGACTTCCTATGAGATGTTTGTAATCTTTAAGTTTTTTGCTCCTGAGCTGACTGGGCTTAGGCTATGCTCAGGAAGTTCACGTTCTTTTGTAATCTAAATGTAGGCAGACTTCAGGCATCTATCACTTAGAGGCTAATTCAGATCACTTGCTTCCTAGCAATTATCCCAAGCTTGCAGGCCTCTGGTATAGGATCTCTTCACTGTTTGATAGTATTTGAGCAAAGACATCTCAGTACATTCAAAATGCTATTGTCCAAGGAGGCTGTCTCCAAGGCTGGGCATGGGGAATTAGTTCAGAAACGGTTCAGAAAAGCACTTGACTCACTGAGTATCTTTGAAGGGGCCTAAACTTGGAGATGTATGCCTGGTAAAATCTGATTCAAACAATGCTAAGTTTCCTTAGAAAGCAGGGAGGAGAGTGCAATGATGGTGAGGATGTTCGGTCTGAATAATGGGAGTAGGTAGAACATCACCAAGGAGGTGAAACGGCTCGTTATAGAGCTCCTGTTTGGGTGATTTTTGAATAACGGCTTATGCCATAGATGATTGAACTGAACAGCCTTCCCCTTGCTATGGTAGGCCATTTCAGAAATGAGGAATACAAACTCTTCAAAATCAGAAAGGTAGTAAGCTAGAGGGACCCTGGCTTTACTGTTTTGTATGCATTTATAGTTAAGTTTTTAAGTTACTGATTCATCTCATGTTAACGTAAGCATGCCTACTTTTTGAAAGTTTCTACCTGAGAATCATCAAACTTCTAAACTGGTCTCAGCACTTTTTGCAATTATTTTTGTTCTTGCATACATAATAAAGGCACTACAATTATATCAAAAAGTTACAGAAAAAATAAGTAGAACTACAACTATTGTTTTCAATATTTCAGGTGAACCCAGAATTAACTCACTGCTTTGAAGAGAAAGGTTTGAAATTTGTTGGCCATGATACGGAAGGAAACAGGATGGAAATGATTGAACTGGAGAGTAAGTGTCTCACTTGCCTGTAGTACTTTCTGTATCTGTTGAAACTATAAGTAGGTAAATGGCAAGTAGGTCACTACTTAGGAATTACTGTTGATTCTACATGTGTATAACAATAAATGAAGATTCAGAGGCTTTTAAGAGCTAGTGTCTCATATTTCTCCTTAGGGATTGTGCATGTATCAGGTTATCAGAGAGACACGCATTCTTTTTTTGCAGAATATCATAATTCTAGCTCAGTACTCCATAGCTATGTGGAATCACAGAATGATTTGAGAGATGGTATATTCCAACCCTCTGTTCAGATGTAGATCAGGTTGCTGAGAACCATATCCAGTCAAGTTTAGTTGTCTCCAATTATGCATCTGGTTGGACTTTCAGGCCTCTAGCCACTGTTCTTTGAACCCAACAGTCTAGCCATTTTTAAGACATTTTCTAGTTTACCCATTCCTTCCATAGCTCCTGATTTGGTTGCTAGGAAACCATGTTAAAAGCCTTGTTAAAGTCAGGATGAAGGGAAGCTACTGCACTTCCATCATTCAAAGCCTGATTGTTTCAAATTCCTTTCCTGTCCTTTCTCTGTCTGAAAATGGATTGGAGTAGTGTTTATTTTGTAATCTTGCTATTAATCAAGTTTAGACTGGCAGTATTATAGTTCTTGAGATTTCTTCTTCTTGTCTTTCTTGAAGATGGGTGTGATGACTGTCTTTTTTTCCAGTCATCAGGCACCTCTCCTGATCATGTTGACCTTTTAAAGGTGAAAAAAGTTTTGCGATTATATTGGCCTTAAGTACCCTCAGATAATCTCAGTCTCATCTCAGTAACTAGTTTATTTTGTCTGAATTTATGAAATATGCGTACATGTAATGTAACCAAACTGGAAAAACAACTCTGCAAAAACATGAAATCCCCATCTTTGCAGGCCTTCTAAACTGGACTAGGCAAAGTTGTTAGCAGCCTGATTTAATTTTGAAGCTGACCCTGCTTTGAGCAGGAGGCAGGACTAGATGCCTGCTGAGGGTACCTTCCTAACTCAATTTGTGCCTCCTTCAGTTATCCTCTCCCTGTTTAGAATCAGAAAAAAACTCAGGCATGAAAATGGTATGGAGAGCAAGTGCCTGTCTTTCACAGAAGTGATTCATATAAATAAAGGCTTAATTCTGTGGAACTCTGGTAGGATTGGACTACTATAACAAGTATGGCTAGATACCTTTTCTAAAAGATTCCAAAATGAAAACAAGCTATGTTGCTTTTTTTTTTTAAGTTGTTGAATATTTACGTAGTTCAGCTTGTAGAGATTGTCTCTTTGCTTTTCCTTGAATCCTTGAGCAATTTCCCACTGTTAAGCCACCATTGTCTAGATGGGTATCAGACACCTGAATATGAGGACTACCTTACAAGTTTTTTAAAGTGACCTAAATACCATTGATTTAGACAATAAACATGCACAGAAATTTATCATAAGACCACATTATTATTCTATAGAATGCTATTCTTGACGTGGTGTTTCTGAGGAGTCTTTTTATGCTCCAAGGTATATTGAAGAACATTCTTGTTGTTTTGAACCAGAATTTGAATATAGACATCTATTTGTAATATCTGTGGCTGTACCATAAAGAGTAAACTCAGAGAAAGAAGTACATATGACTTTGTGAACTACTAATTGTCATGGTATTCTTTGTTTAGTTTGTTTCTGATAGATTAATTCTCTTACGCAAGCTGATGACTGGTTGGGGCACTGTTTTATCTGTCCTGTATGAAACAACTTTTATAGAGAGCATCATTAAATAAATCAAGCAGGATTTTTAAATTGCATGTTACTGTAAAAAGAATGAAAGCAGCAGTAAAACCTGGAATTATTTCACAATGGGCTGCAAGGAGACTGATTTCTGTAGAAGGAAAAGCAATCGTCATAGCGAGAAGCGTGGGTTGAAGCAGAGGCATAGAAATAACAGTATACTAGATAGCTTAGGTAAAGCTTTTAGGAAAAAAAAGGAAATATTTGATGCTTTGTCTTTTTTCACTTTAAAGAACTAGATTGCATAGTAGAGAGAAGTTTTGGGATAAATTTAGGATCTTGGGTTCTTTTTTATGGCATAACAACAGAGCAAAGAGCAGTATACTTGTTTATATTGTTTATCTTCAGAGAATAAAAAACACTGCTTTCTTGTTATCACTTAATTCTATACTGCAGAGAAATTCCTTGAATGTTTGGGATTGTTTTGGAAATTAGCCAATTAGGGAAGATCTGTGCTTGCTTTCATCTTGTGTCCTTGACTCTTTCATCTTGGTAGTAGAAATGGTTAACATTAGCTTCTTTAAACTGATATTTAGAGAAGAAATGGGTGCACAACATGAAAGAGGACAAAAATATGGTTCCATCCTTATCCTTCCAAGAAAGATAGGGAGGATGCGGATGCAGTATTCATGAGTTGCTTTGATTGGAGAAACAGCTGAAGATTTAAGAGAAGACAAATCAGCATGTATCGATTAGTGTAACAAATGACACTGAACAATGATATTGTCATCCTTTGTCACATAAGATATATTTACATATCTATAATTTTGCTGTAAAGATGATGGGCTGTGAATTAGGAAGGGGTTTCTAAGCAGAAGGAGAGACTATCCTAACAGATGTCTAGTGGGAGTAAAAAATCCTGGAAGGTGTTACAGCAGACCTTTGGCCTTTGTGTATGGCATTATGTGATGTAGCTTTGTTCAGTAGCAAGAAACTGAACTTAATCATCCAGTAGTTCCTTTCCAGGCCAAATAGTTTAAAAATAATTTCCCTCAGTTTTCTACGTATGTTGCTTCTATGTTCATTCCTTTGTGTGTAAGTAGTTACTGTATTGTAATGCCTAGTCTTTTATGAAATATTTTATTTTCCACTGAGATGTGTATAGGTGCATGTAAATATGCACACAGAAACAGAAATTTTGGACACCAAAGTGTTGTAAGATGATGTGAAATGTCTGCATTATGGTTGCCTATGTAGCTTTTTATAATTTCATCTGTACATATTTATAATTCAGCTTTTAGTTACATCATTGGGCACGTTAAGGTTGAATCCCAGGATGAGTTTTCATTAATTTGCTTTACTAACCTTTTGCCACCATTGTCAGTTGCTTTCTGTGGAAAAGAAGTTGAGGTTACCCCTGCCCTACACTTGAATTCATACATGCTGAACTGGTTTCTTGACTCCTATGTGATGTCTTCAAGAAACAGTTGTTCTCTTATCCTCTTCTTAGATCTTTTAATTTTCTGTGACATCTGTCTTGTAGATCATCCATACTTTGTGGGGGTTCAGTTCCACCCAGAGTTTTCCTCAAGACCTATGAAACCTTCACCTCCATACCTTGGACTGTTGCTTGCAGCAACTGGAACACTCAGTGCATACTTGCAGCGTGGATGTAAATTGTCTCCAAGGTAATCTTTCTTACTTATTTACCTGAAGTTTCACAGTTGCATTGCTGGAGGGAGTATTTTGTCCATCACTTCAGAAGACCAGAAAAGGAAAATGAGTTCTTCATATATGGTTTTATTCAATCCTGGATATACTTAGCATAAACTGTAGTGTAAATGTGTCTGCAAACCTTGTATTCCTCATTTACAGAGGCTCTGAGGGCTACAATCAGATCCATACGTTAGAACCAGAAGGAAGTATAAAACCTTTTAGTAAAATTAAAAGTTTAGTTTTTCCTTTCTGGCCTACTAGGTTAGCTTATAATGAAGTGAAATTCTTCCTCAGCTATGTTTTAATGGCTGCAGAAATAAAACAAAGCCCTGCCCAAAGATAGCATTGGAAAAGGGAAACACTTTAATACTGAAATAGGAACATTTGCACAGGAAGAACTCTCAGGAGGGAATTTCATTGCTTGTTATAGCACAGTCATTCATACTAATGTATCCACCTGCTGAGTGGAAAGGATTTCTTATTTAAACCTTTTGTCCTTAGAATGGGAATGATGTTTATTGAACAATAAAGCTAAGACATGTCATAACAAGACTTGGAATCAAAATTGAGGAGGTGATTTTCTGCACACCTCACCCTATACTGACCACAGTGAGTTGTAGTTATGCTGTTGACTGCCACAGAGGTGTAAAACAAACCTCAGCAAACAAAAAAGTATCCACCAGAAAACCCACAAAACATCATCAAAGTCAATTTTGAGTTAGTCACCCCAAGTCATTTTGTACAATCACTTAGAGAATATGCACTCTTAAGAAGTTGAGTAGCTTATCCTAATAGTTGGGCGCTTTAGAGGTGTTATACCTAGAAGTGCTTGTTTCCATTGACTGGTAAGAAACTGGTGATATCAAGCTTAGATGAAGATATCTTGATGCTGTATGAGTGGAATCCCATACAGGAGGCTTAGTTGAAAGTGGGAACTTTTATCTGACCCAGTCACGTCCTGGTCTCTTGGCTGTAGGGTTTGTTATTCTGTGTCCTAATGAAAACCGTATCCCAGGTCCAGTTATGTGAGTGCAGATGTCTGTCATGTTGGAAGCAAGGAGACTTTGTATGTGATGAAGGGATTATAAAATCACAAGGTTGAAGAGGACCTACAAGATCATCTAGTCCAACCATCCACTGATTACCATTTCTACCACAAGCACTAAATCGTATCTTGTAGTTCCTCATCCAGACGTCTCTTGAACACTGCCAGGGACAGCAGCTCCACCACCTCCCTGGGCAGGCCATTCCTGTGCCTGACCACACGCTGAGAGAAAAAGTTTTTCCTGATGTCCAATCTAAACCTCCTCTGATACAACTTGTGGCTATTTCCTCGGGTCCTGTTTGTTGCCTGGAAGAAGAGGCCAAACCCCTCCTCAACACAACCTCCACAAAAGTTGTAGAGTGCAATGAGGTCTCCCCTGAGCCTCCCCTTCTCCAGACTGAACAATCCCAGCTCCCTCAGCTGCTCCTCATAAGACTTGTGCTCCAGATCTCTCACCAGTTTTGTACCAGGTTCTTTAATTGAATTGTGTTTTATGGAAGCATAGAATCATATGATGATGGTGGATAGTGCAGCTCTATAGGGACGAAAGCCTGAAAATATGCATTGAGAAATAGAGGTGACTGCAATTATAACCACTGTATGGTGTTTTAATAGCTGTAATTCGGATTTGTGTGTGTGTGAGGTAAATAATAATTGATAGATTTGTTTTTACTAGGTTCTAGATAGCTTATAATAATTATTTATTTCAAACATCCACAGCCTATGCTAAATACAGTTACATATATCTTTAATTTGCACTGGCAAAGAAGTGAACTTAGCTTAGCTCTTGCCTTTGCTGGGAATAGCATTACTTTCTCAGGTGATCAAATTGCTTACATTTCTGGAAAAGTTTTTTTTTGTTCAATTATAGGTTAAAAAAAGAAAAGATGAGAAATGCTCCTGTGAAACTGCATCAACTACTCGGGTTTCAAAGAAGTTTGATTTTCCAAGTGAAACAAAACTTACAAGGAATACCCATTTTGCACTTCTCCATGCTTTGTGACAAGAACGTACAAAGCAGGCAGTTTAGTGCCTATGCACAGCTGATGGAGAAATACAGATTTAAAGTTGCTCATGAGTCTTTGTTGTGGCAGTTTTGCAGCTGAGATTGGTCGCTGAGGTGACGCATTATAGCGCTCAGTAGATAACCCTTGTGCCCATAGCTTTCAGCTGCCTTCCATATCATACTGACAGGGAATCTTTTATCTCGTCTCCTTCCATGTGTTCGATAATATCTGCAATGGTCATGAATTTGATAATAATGGACCACATGCAGAGAGAAAGCTGATTTTATTGCTTGTGTTGTGTAAAGACAGGGATTTGAGGAAGAGAACTGAAACAAAGCAAAAGCTCAAAATGTAATTTCTCAGTGGAAAATGTTTGCTAACTCCAATCTGAATATATGCATACTGGAACTCTTCACTGCGAAGCAAAATACAAACTAGGTACTATATTTCCATTAATTATGGCTAGATTAGTAAAAGATTAAACTGACTAAAATTCTTCATCTGTGTGCTCAGTGGACTATCTTGACTGACATGATTGACTAGATGTAGTGATGCTGCATATTCAGTGTTTTGTTCTTCTTTTCTCTTGGTCTGAAGTATAAATATAAGGCGCTGTGGTGGGGGGGGAAATAAGATGGACTAGTACCGTTTTGGTGGCCTTAGAGCTGCTCACTAGCTGCTTTTTTGTTGTTGGAGTCCACTGTCGTAAGAATGGTCACAGACAAGATGAATTTCTTGCCAAAGGTATTTATTAATTTTCACATAAACTGAGAGAAATACATGTTACTGAAGGAAATATCAGCTTATTTCTTTGATGGAGGGCTCAGTGTGAAAAAGAATTTCCTAAAATAAAGGGCCAGGCTTATATATATATTTTCCCCCACTACTTTCATAGCCAGCACTTACAAGTAAGGTTTGTATGGCACACATAATAGTAGTAGGTATGAGCACAAAATATCCATTTGAATTTTGTTTAATATCCGAGTAGCAACTCAATGTAATTTGGAAAGAAGGGTATGGTTATTCTTGAGAGGTAGTGATTGTTTGGTTTTTCTTCAGATTATTTATCAGCTGAATATGGTTTATATATCACAGTAAATCTTGTTAACATGATGTCAGTATTGGTTTGATGATATAGTTCACAGGCCTAGGTATGCCAAGATTCATGCGTGCCTGTTTGCAGCTTATCTCTAAAGGGGGTTCAGGTTTTATGGGAGCTTAAGTTCTTGTTAACACAATGCCACAGCTATCTGGAGCAATGATTTGAACAGCTATAGCTGTGAGAATGACAGGCAGTCTGAAACCCAAGGGCTGACCATTACCTAGGTATTTGCATTATCTTTCTTGCCACTGTGGGCTGCCTGTTAAAAGTAAAACTGACTTAGACTCAGCAGAACTCAAAATCAGGAGAGAGTGTGGGAGAATGGTGCTGCAAAATAGTCAAGAATGCTGTGACCAGAGCCCTTCAGTGGGATGTGGAATCAAATGTACTGTACCATCTCACTCCTAGGGATGAACTTGGGCTCTTCTCCATTCACCTTATTGGTGCTTAAGCATTTTTACTTACATTTCCAGGGGCCTTGTGAAGATGTAGGGAGCTCTGCCATGTGTTTTTGTCATGCCAGTAGTCAGCAGAGTCAATAAAAGATAAAATATAATGGAACTCTTCTCTGAAGGTTTTGGGTTTAAGTCAGAGTTGTCATGAAACTGTACACCTCTCTGCAGTCAGTGATTTTACTCTATGTTCTGTAGACAATTTTTGCTATTTTACTTTGATGCGAAAATGTAATCATGTTTTAATAATACTGAATTTTTATTCCATGTTTCCATGGGTACTTTCAGAAAGAAGTAAGTACAGTGTCAGTGATGTTGTGCTTGTGTGTGTGCATCTGGCATGCTTGATCATACTGTTAACAACACTTTCCTCACTTGAACTGTGTAATTGTTTACCAGCTGGTGAAATGATCAAATTGAGCATTTGTGGTTAGGCTGATATAACGCACTCTTTACAAGAGTTGCATCAACAACATGCATGTCGTGCAAGGAAAAGGCAGAATGCTGTAGGTGAAGTCTTAGTAATTGTTTGGACAGTTGGAATATCTACCTGTTCTTTGACAGAAACTGCTACAGTGATTTGCTGAAATTGTGGTAGGGGTCTTTCCAAGTAGTCAGAGGTAGAAATTAAATGAGATGGGATTTGGTTCTATTCCTCCTTTTGCACTCTATTATAATGGCTGACTTTAATTTTTGATTGTTTTTGCAAAGTGGAGAGGGTGAACTTCAGGCTAGAAAGCAGTGCTCATTAATAGTCACCAGTGTGACTGAGTGCAGTTCATTTACTATTCCTCATTATAGTCTACATAGATCTCTAACTGTGAATTTACACAGATCTCCCCTGAAACATTACAGTTACTGAACACCAGCTGATAAGGCTGTGTCTAGTTGGTCATAGGTTGCTTATGTGCTTGGTGGCTCAGTGGGAGATCATGACCAGGGGTAAGGGGTTGCATGGCTGAGGTCCTGTTGGGTGAGGTATAAAGTTGTGTGTTAAGAGCATGATGTGGCAAGACAGGTGTGCAACAGTTGCAGTAGACATGCTACCCAAGGCTGGTACCGATGCACCCACGCAAATTAGGTTAGAGAATCCCCACTTGTATTGTTAACCATACACTGCTCTCTTCAGTATCACAGAAATGACCAGCGTTGTTACTGTTCACGTATGCTCACCAGTTCCCTGGGTCTCCCTTTGCTGACTTCTGATCTTGGGAGATTCATTTATCTGGAAAGCAAACTATAGAGGTGAAGCATGGTATGGGGGGAGGCTAAGTCTGGAGACTTTTGTGAAGAGATGCATTTTGTGCAAAGTTAAGACAAACCTTGAGACCTGATAAACATCACTGAATAATTCTGCAAGACCCTGTCCAGCTGGCTACGAATGTGGTTTGTGGGCACTTCTTTCTTTCAGTCAGTGTGGTGATTCCTGTCCTTCACTGTTTCCTTGTTCTAGCCACTTATAAAATGATCACTTGCATGGCAGCTTGTTCTGTAAGAATGAGTCTATTTTTCTCAAGATACAGCAGAAGGGGATAAAATGAAAATAAAAGGAAATGTAAGGAAAAAGTGTCAGAATAATCCTTGGTGAAAATGCAGGAATGAGAATCATAATTTAAGTTTATTTACTCAAAAATCTTTTATCTAAAGTAATAACTTCTTTGGTTAAAGGAAAACAATTTTCTTTAGGATAAAGGAGCTTCTTCTAGTCTAACACTGGCTACCTGTTATTCTCCATGCTGTTGATCATGATCATGTGTATGGCAACAGAAAACTGTAGAATGAACACACAGTGTCCAAGCAGGAAGAAAAAAAGTACAAATTGAATGTCTTGTTTATATGGTGGAATGTTGTTCCTCATCAGTTCCTAGACTCAAACATAAGCCAAATCCTGTAGAGGAATACATTCTAAAATACCAGAATTAAGCATTATTAGGTTAAAGTAGTTTTTTGGAAATGGAATACATTTGAGGAAAGTATTTGTCATATACATCATCTGTGAGGGAGGGCTTGAAGTTCAGCGTGTATTGCTGTGTGTTTTCCAACAATGTATTGCTTTTAACAGTGAGAGCTACAGTGACCTCAGTGATGACAGCTCGCCAGAGAAAGAGTTTCCTAAATCAGAAACAAGCTAAAATGGTTGTATGAGAACACAGAAATGGATGATGCTATTGAGGTAAAATGAATCGTTTTAATACTGCTTTATGACATTTATTTCTTCTTTACTTATAACAGGAGACTGTTACCTTGATTCTCCCTTTTGTTTCAAATCCCATCTGAGAACTCATGGTTTTCTTCCTTGCCTACAGCACTTAATTGTTCTCCTTTTCTTCTGCTTAGCTCTGTGATTACATTATTAAAGTCTACTAAGTGTTTTGGGTACAGCTTATAGGTAGGATGCTGTACAAATTCAAGCTGTGTTTTTGTTTGATGATACAGTGGAAGTACATTCAAAAATTTTCTTTTTTGTTACTTCAGTTTGCAGGTGTAGATAATTTTGAGTACACTGTGTTGACTTGACTTTATATATTTTGTCTTAATATTCATCCATAATTTTTTGTTGCCTTGTTATGTGGCAAACATATCCCAAGATTAATAATTGGATTTGATCTGCATACTGATAGTTACACAAAAAAGTTATATGAAATTGTAGCATTGTTTGTTGCAGTGATGTTTATTGTAGGTCTGGTTGTTTCTTTCACCTGCAAAGATCAGATTTTCTGTGAGCCATCTGTCCAATGCAGAATCTGGGTGTAAATCTCAGTCTGACTTTTTCTCAGCACTCATTAATCTGAACTGTGGCTGGTGTGGTACTCTCATCCATGCGTACATTAACATTTTTCAGTATTTCTGAACACTACAGTAAGCAGAATACAGCTTTTCCCTCCTGTGATTTTATTCCACTCATGCAGTATAGTTACTAAATAGCTGTGCTTAATTACTAAACAAGTGATTTAGGCTGCATATGAATGATGCTTTTCCATGACCAATAAAATACTTGTATGAGGTCCTAGAAATTGCATGGTTTTCTTTTTTCTGTGACTTTTTATTCTTTCCTCTCATATATCAAATGTTAAAAATGGATAATGCTTCTTATGTTACAACAAAGGAGAAGAGAATGTTTAGTGATTCCATGATTTTATGCATACAGATACCATAGTGATGTGTGTCTTACAATGACCAAAAAAGTATACATAATCTCTTTTCATCCTTCCTACTTCCAAACACTGTCATGACTCTTTTTCTTTAGACCAATGGATAGTACAGGACAGGCCCTTTAGCTTTGATCTTGCTTTTCTCAGTAGAACTTACTAATGATAATTCATAAGTGCAGTTTACCAGTGCACTTGTGACATTTTCAGTGCTTGGATAAATGTTCTTATGTGATGATTTAAATTAGTCAAGCGTATTTTCTTTGCACATGTCTCTAGTGGCTACCAATTACATTCAATGTAATTATTCTAAAAATAAATAGCTAATCCAGATACAAACAAAGGATAGAAGCATTGGCTTACTTAGTGTTGTTTTTTTTTTTCCTTGGGGATAATTCTCCCCCTTAATCAGAGCTGGATATGCATGTAGATTGTATTTAGTTGTTTTTATTTATTTATTTATTATATCTGACCTATTTGAAATTCATCTACTTATCATAAAACTGCTTCGGACTTGAGAGAATAATCATGAATTAAGCTGAGTTGAAGAAGAAATGCTTTTAATCATTATTTTTTTCTTTTATTTTTTCCTTCCCCTCTCTCTTTTATGCTACAGAAAGTTGAAAACAAGTCAATATGGAATAGAAGAAAGTGAAGAAAGTGGAAGAGTAAGCTGCTTGCGTCCTCTTAAAAGCAAAAAAGGTCCTCATAGTATTTCTTCTTGCACTGTTTTCAGTAATTCTCCTTAGCAAAACCTGTTCTGTGTAAATGCTGTTTCTCTTTAAAAATGATATAAATTGTTGTGCACTTGGCTATTAATCATTATTGATCTTGTCCTATATTTCAGAATGATCTCAGGTGAATATGTGTTAGTTCACTAGTCCATAGTTAATTTTGCTTTAAGGTAAAATACATTCATTCTTCTGAATGAGAAGGGAATGCACAAAATGATTAAGGGGAAGTTGTTCTCTGCTATTTGTGGATAAAATGGTTTCGGGTTTGCTTGTTGTGTGTGTGTATATATATATATTAGTTTTTTGCTCTTCAGTATGTACAAATAAGAAATTGTTTCTCTGTTTCAGCTCAATGTGATTGTAATTGTTGGATACAAATGTATCTTCACTTTATAAGTGATTCCTTTTGACAACAGTTTGTTTTCTTTATTTTCCCTGAAAAAATGTAATACCAAACATAATTCTGACCTTCAAGTTACAGAAGTGATAATATAAGGTGCTTTTGTATTTACGTTTTATAATAGAGAAAGGAAATACACTCGTATTTTAAAATGCAAGCTGTGTACTTACATGAAGGTTGCAGAAGAACCAGTCGTAAACCTGGAACGTAATCTGGGATCCAGCTGCACAATACTGATTTAATTTCAGTAATTGAATGTAATGATGAATTAAAGTTTACTGTTGTTTTCTTGCATCTGTCGATCCCTCCATTGTCGTGGGACTCATTCCCCAGTAGAAGAAAACAGTTTATTTTCATTTAGAAATTGTGAGTTTGCACCACTGTGTGACAAGCATAGGCTGCCCTTGCAAAGCCAGGAGAGCAGCCAGGATCACTGAAACGATGAGATATGCTGTACTGTGTATAAGGCTGAATCCCATGAACTGAGTGGCAGCAACAAAGCTGTCACAGAAGCTGAAACTATAACTAGCAGGACCCAAATGCCTGGGGTACCCTTTTCTTATAAGGAAATTTTATAGTTGTTAGCTCTGTGTTTCACTTTGGTTTTGGAAGAGTGGCTTTATTACGTGTTCAATAGGTTAGTACAAGGTTTAGCAGGACAGAAATTGTTACTACAGTTTGTTGGAAACATGGAGGTTTGGGGCAGCCTTGGCTGCAGTGACTGTGAGATGAGTGGAGTCCAGGATCCTCTGTGGAGGAAGCAGAGCAATAAGTAGGATTGCAAAGTTTGGACTTCAGGTGAGAAAACTTTGGCCTCTTCCTGAGCTTGGAGGAATCCTGTGGGCTTAGGGCCCTTGAAGGTAAGTGTTCCAACACCTATGGTTAATATTCAGGCATCACTTCCTCCGTGCTTCAGATTGGTGCATCCCTATGAGTAAGAAGTCAAACAAAGTGGGCAGAAGATTTGCATGGATGAGTAGGCAGCTACTGGGTAAACTCAAGAGTAAGGAAGTATGTAGTATGTGGGGAAAAAGGAACAGGCTACTTTGTAGGAATATAAGGGCATAGAGCATACAGGAAAGTGATGGGGAAGGCGAAGACCCACTTAGAATTAAATCTGTCAAGGGGAGTCAGGGGCAGTGAGAAGGGCAAAAAGAAGATTAGGAAAAAATGTGGGCTCACTCTTGAGTGTGGTGGATGCCCTAGTGATGAAGAATATAGGGAAGGCAGAGTTACTGGAGACAAAAGAGAAAGTCTGGAGGAAGAGAGAGCTTCTTGTGGTTAGCAATCACATAGGCAAACCTGATACCCACATATCCATGTACCCCAATAGGATGCAGCCATGAGTGCTGAGTAAGCTGGCAGATGTTATTGCTAGGCTACTCCATCTTTGAAAGGCCGTGGAAAATTGAAGAGGTGCCCAAGGTCTGAAGAAAAGACAGTGTCATTTGAATCTTCAAAAAGGGCAAGAAGAAAGACCCAGGAAACTACAGGATAGTCAGCTTCACTTCTGTCCTTGGATGGGCATTCATGCTTAACCAGTGTGACAGCCTTCTGTCATGACTGAATGTGTAGATGGGGAGAGAGTAGTGGTTGTTGTCCAGTTTGACTTCATCAAGGTTTTCAACAGTGTCTCCCATAACATCCTTATAGATAAGCTGAGGAAGTGGGGGTTAAATGAGTAATAACTACACATATTAGTACAGATTAGGCTGGTGTGCTGGAAAAGCAGTTCTGTGGACCTGGGAATCGTGATGGAAGACAAGTTAACCGTGAGCCAGCATGTGCACTTTTGGCCAAGAGGACATTCAATTTGCTGAGTAGGAGTATTGCTTAGCGGGTTAAGGAAGGTTATGCTCTGCCTCTACTCGGCCCTGGTGAAGTTGTGTCCAGTTCTGGGTTTGCTGGTGATAGCCCAGCAACATGGTGCAAAGGTGATTAAGAGACTTGGGGCATCAAGGGAGCTAAACCTTTTTAGCCCGGAGGGAGACTGAGAGGGGATCTTGTCAATGTATACGAATATCATAACTGGGAGAATGCCATGAGGATGGGAATAGACTCTTCAGCAGCACCCAGCAACAGTATGGAAGGGAATGTGCACAAACACAGTAAGTTCCATCTGAATATGAGGAAAAAATGTGAAGGTAATGGAGCACTGGAACAAGCTGCCCGAGAAGCTGTGGAGCTCTTCTTTCTGGAGATCTTCAAAACCTGCCTGGATGTGATCCTGTGCAATGTGTTCTAGGTGACCTGCCTGGAAGCATGGGAGGGGTTGGACCAGATAATCTCTGGGGGTCTCTTAAAACTTCAGCCATTCAGAGTGTCTGTGTAAATATCTGTACAAAAGTAAGAAGTACCATATCCCTTTTACGGCTTTGTAAAGCAGTAAGTTTGAGAACTTTGCAATGCTTTAGGAAATCTCAGGTTTTCTCTCTTCACTAAAGAACCTTTAATGGTAAAGAAGTAAAAAATATGTTCATTTTGGCAGAGATTGTTTTAAAGAGGTCTGCAAGTGCCTCAGAAATAGAATATATTGACAGAATTGGTATCTGTCTTCCCCTACAAGAGATACTGGCTGCTGGTTTTTGAAAGGTAAAACATTTCCACTATTCCACAACAGTTCTATCTGTAATGTTGAAATCTATCTTCAAATATATCTGTGTTAGTCAGCAGTGTTAAGATGTTGTTTTAAAGAATCACTGTGAACTGTTGTTTTTCACTCTGTCATTTCCAGTTGTATTGTCTTTGTGGTCATATCTTTCTGGTTGGTATGGTCCTAGTTCATCAAGATGAAATATTAGGAGTTAAATGGCTTGGGAAACTGCTAAATTTGGTTTTGTATAGCTGTGTTATGGAAAATTTGTGTTGTATCCCAAAAAGTTGAGGGAGAAACACAACATGGAATGAGGCTGGAAACAGCACCTTGAGCATCCAGTACCTTTGTCAATCCTCTTCTTACTACACAAAAGACTAAATGCTGGAGATACGTGCATCACTACCACAAGAGATTGATCTCCTGCTTGAACTGACAGAGGCAGCAGTGTGCTGCTTCTAAACTGAAAGCATACAGGTCTTCTTGGTTTTCATTTGCACATGAACCCTGGAATTTGGATTATTTTTGTGGGATAAACAGTGGAATAAAGCAGTTTGCTTTGGGTTTATTACTCCAAAATGGAGGATGTAAATTAAGATGTGTAGAAAAAAAGGTATATTTACTTTGAGGGGCCTGATCTGCTTCTGTGCTTTCTCTGACCTTGTCCTGATAGTCTTGGATCTGTTTTTCATCCATGGGAAGCATGAATTGTTGAGCAGCAGGCCTAATGTACAAAAGTTGAGTTGAAGTACCACTGGTTAAAAACATATACTTGGTTTACAGCAAGCTCTGAAATCTGTGTTTTTCATTTGATGTTGACTTACTATTTGGCTGTTGGTTAGGCTTAAGGGCTGTACTTGTATCAATATTTTAGGGCAGTGACAGTAGTCTGACAATAGCAGGCGTCAGAGCACTGATGCAGACTTCCCAAACGGGTTGTGAGTCTCCTTCTCTGAAGATATTGAAGATCTTTCTGAGCATGATCCTGAGCAACCTGTTTTCTGTGTCCCTGCTTGCACAGTGGGTTGAGCCCAATGGCTTTCAGAGGTCCCTTCCAACCTCAGCCTACTTGTGATTTTATGAGAGACTCTAGTTACCTTTTAACCTCATCACTGACAATTTCTTAACAATAATGATATTATGGAAGGCTTTGGCCAAAGTAGCTCCTTGGAAATAAGTGAGTTGTTCTGTGTTTTGTAATTAATTTTTTCACTTGATTTGGCAGCTTGGAGAGAACCTTCATTGTAACTTTCTGCAGAGGCTGAGTGTGATGGAGAGGCTCATATCTTAGTTTTCCTATGACACTGAGGGAGAGTTATTTGACCAACCAGGCTATTTCTCATGAGGAAATACTTACAGAGAGGTGGGCCAGTTTCTGCATTAGCCTGCTGTTTGTCTGAAGCTTTGTAAGGGGTGCAGTACTCTTATTGCATGAGGATGACTTTGTTTATAGGGTGACTCCAAAGAGGGTTTCCTATTACCTGGCATTCAACTTGGGCATGGTTCTCCTAAATTACTTTGCAGGCATCTCAGTGCTGCCTTTCTCAGGAAGACAGTGGGGTTGTGAAAAACAGCTTTAGAGCAAAGGATGCCTTCTGTGCAAGAACCTGTGTAATTGCTGCCCCAAGCCAAAAGTTTTCAGAAGAAGCAAAAGGCAAGTTACCAGTCTGAGCTAACCTCCTTATGGGGGCAAAGTTACAGTTAAGATAGCAGTGCAAATGAAGTGTTCTCCTCAAACTGTGTGCATCTTGACAGTGGGGAGTGTAGTTACAGCATATAGGACCTTCTGAGTCAGCTTGGCTGTAGCTGGTGGTGAAGCCAGAACAGCATGGAAATGAACAGGGTCAGTAGAAACCTGTATGGGACCGACTGAAGCTCATTTTCCCCTACTTCTCTCTAACAGTATGTGTAACAGTGTGCATAATGTGAGGTGGCTGAAATTCCCTGATGAGGGGAGTAAAGGGAATTGGATAGGAAATCAGAATAGCACTCTTGGAGAGACCTAGACCTCCTCCAATATCCTGTGGAAACACTGCAATATGACAAAGTAGTAATATAATCCTTCCTGTACTTAGGACTGTGTAACACCTGATTCTTGTATGTTATCTGGAGGAGAGTCTTTTGCTTGAGCATCTGCATGAAAACCCTGTTATATTTTTGTTCCTCTGCATTTCATTCCACATAGTGGTTTTTTTTCCTCATAACAGTGAATCAATAGCAGCAAGCTCTGTGAAAAGCTTCCAGATAAATTCTTACCAGTTCACCCTGTCCTCACTCTTGACATAATCACTACCTTGTTAAAGGTTTTCACACATCTTCTCAGTGAGCAGCCTTTTTATTTCTTGAATGAATTGAATGAATGTATTATTTCTTGGGGTTTCATTACTGACTAGATTTTTCCAGCATTCTTCTGCATCTGAATTGTTGACCAGCTCGTGCTGACAGAATTAAATGGATTAAGGACTAAAATCAAAGGAATTAAGTGATTAGGTGCAACCAGCATGGATTTATGAAAGGTATGTCTTGCCTGAGTAAATTCATCTTCTATGAGATGACGACCTCCCTAGAAGATGAGGAAAAGGCTGTGGATGTTTTCTGTCTGTGTTTTAATGTAGAATTTTAAATGTAAACCATTTGACACTACTTCCCACAGAGTTCTCCTGGAGAAGTTGGCTGTTCCTGGCTTAGATAGATGTATCGGCTCACTGAGTGAGTACCTGGTGAAGTTCATCCCACTTGGCTTCCTGTCACCAGGGATGTTTCTAAAAGTTCAGTATTAGGGCCATTTTTGTTTCATGTTTTACTTAGTTATCTAGATGTTATCTAGATGAATGGATTGAGCACACCCTCAGTAAATTTGCAGGTGGCACCGAATTGTGTGAGACTGTTGATGAACTTGAGAGTCAGAAGGTTCTGCAGGGAGGTCTGGATGGGCTGGATCAATGAGTGCCATCCAGTTCAACAAGGCTAAGTTTTGTGTTCTGTACTTAGGTCATAACAACCCCATGCAGTGATCTAGGTTTGAGGAAGAGTGGATGGGAAGTTGCCCAGCAGAGAAGGACTGGGGGATGTTGGTCAACAGCCAGCTGAATGTGACCCAGCAGTGTGACCAGGTGGCCAAGAAGGCTCACTTATATCAGAAACAGCATAGCAAACAGGACTAGGGAAGTGACTGAACCTTTGTACCTGGTAAAATTGCACCTTGAATATTGTGTTCAATTTGGGGCCCTTTGCTCCAAAGAAGCAAAGGATCCTCTGCGATCTTGCCAGTCATAGAGATGAGATTGACTGGAAATAATAACCATTTCCCAAAGTTCTTTCCCAAGAGACTGGGGACTCCTGACTAATTTTCTCCTGAGTTTCAGAAGCAGCAAGGCTCCCTGTCCTTTGGAGGCTGCCCACTCAGCAAGGTTAACACTATTTCCAAGAGCCAGTGTCAGTTGCTGTCTTGTTGATGTTGGAGCTGTCTGCAGAAAAACACCATTCCAGTGTCAGAGGAACAGTAAGTGTATGATTCTGCAGGTGAGGTAACAGGTCCTTGGAACCAAGGGAACTTGAGTCCAGGTGTGTAGGTAGTATATATATTTTAAGTAGTTATTGAACAAAATACGGAAACAGTCCTTGACAAAGGAGCCCCAGAGCACAAGACCCCCACTTCGTTGAACTGGTGCCATAATAAGTAGGTTAAAGAAGCTCTTTCGCTTTCACTTTTTGGTCACATGAGCCTTGAATCCTTTTCTCTAGGATGGCAAAGTTTCAACAGGAAGAAGTGACAGCACCTCTTTTTTACTCTCTAATGCTTGGAACTTGCAGTATTACTGCGTTGTTCATCCAGTTATTATTCCTGCTGGTTCATAACAACTTCTGATTTTGTTGGTACCAGCTTCAGGCTGGGAAATGCTTATTACCTTTTTCTCTGCTAGCTGTGCAACCCACTCATTTATCTCCTACCCAGGATTTTAGTTTGTTTGTTGTTTTTTTTTCTTTCCAAAAGGGATTGAAGGAAGCTTGTAAACATAGGAGAAAACTGTTCTCGGAGTAATCCCTCCACAACTGCTACATGGAAAAGCATGAAGTCCTATTAACACACCTGCCTAATGATATGCGTTGATTGAGTCTCAGTGTTTGAGAAATACGAGTAAGTTTAGAACAGTCAAATATTAACTTCTAAGGCTTGTGGCTGGCTAATATACTTTCCCTGTGTTATTCTTGGGAGCATAATGTGACATCTTTTACAAAATGTAGTCAGTGTTAAGTTACTGTTGAGCATAAAGCAGGTTTGCAGTTTGGAATTGTCTACACTGTTGGAAAGTTTTCCTTATCTTACTGCTGGTGTTATTATTGCCAGACCTGTACATGCAGCCCCACAGGGACTTCAGATTGGACATTAGGAAACATTTCTTCTCAGAAAGAGTACTGAGGCAGTGGCACAGGCTGCGTAGGGAGGTGATGGAGTCACTGTCCCTGGAGATGTCCAGGAACCGTGCAGATGTGACACTGAGGGATGTGGTCAGTGGGCATGGTGTGATGGGTTGGTGGTTGGACTACGTGATCTTATAGGTCTTTTCCAACCTTAATTCTATGTTATCACTCTTCAGGAGCACGTTCATTCACACATTTACCCAAGCTTTAAGAAATACATGTAGGAAATGAAAACGTGATTGCTTATTTAATTGAGAAATGTGTAGATTAAGTTCTGGGGTTGATTTAGTTGAAGCTTTGAGCAGGACCTTAGTGGGACAGATTAGAGGAATTGCACAAAGGAGATGGATGGTGTTTGTGTGCTCTTACACTTAGTGTTGCTGTGATGCAAATGTAAAAGTTAGACCAAGAGCCTCAGCATAACTTAAAATATAACTGTGTAAAGTAAAAATACAGATACAAAATGAAATAGCCAGTGGCTGTTTTCTGAGGTTGCTTTTTCTAAGGTGTTACCTTCAATGTCTTTTGGTCATCTTGTCTTGTCAGGTAGGAGGGATATGTGAGTGTGTGAGAGATAGAAGACTGCGATGCAGTCTGCTTGCTTGCTTTGATTTTATACACTAATGAGCCTTAATTTGCAAGGGTGTTGATTTGTCTTTTTTGTATCTACTGTGTATAAAATTCTGGCTATAATTGATACAGTGTTCGACAGCATGAACCTGGTGAAAGAACAGGTGTCTGCTGCTCTCTAATAACAGATGTTTTGCTCTCTCTCATTCACATTTGTTGGTGCATTGAAAACTTACAAAGAGAAGGCACAAACTTGAAGGCAAATGCAAGAATCTTCACTAAACAAAAATTATCTAGACAAGTTGAAATAAGCTTTTCTGTCATCTGCATGAGTGTATGTACCTGAACTTTTGTTTTTCCCTGAAATATAACTTGATCTAATGAAAATAGTACTTCAGAGGAGAACAATTCATAGTCTATCAGGATATTTTCTAAGATCATTAAAAATATCCAAATATTGAAGAAAATATTATTTTACTTTATGCTCTTTCCCATAGAATTTTCAAACATTTGACTCAGAGGATCTTTACTTCTCAGAAGACTCTTTGAACATGGTCTATTGTGCCATCTTTTTATTTCATATCATGTCTTGCACTTTGGGTATCTTAGCTGGAGCCGTCACTGATTGTGAGACTCCTGAAGAGAATTTTAAAGGAAAGAGCCTTTGCATTTGGGCACATAAACATTGCTCCTGGCAAAATATTCTCACTGAGTTCCCTCATTCATCTATCTTTGACCTACTCGTTCTGAGTGTTTATGTGTGCATGTATATATACATATAAATTTATCTTACCCCAGGGTTTTTTTAGCTATAATTTCATATTAAGTTAGTTTTATGTCTTCTTTGATGAATCAACAACTGGATGCCTATTATGCTTTCTTCCATGGTTCTTAAATGGTTCCCATCTCTAGGTTTTATGGCTTCGTAAAACTGCAATACACAATGAAGACAGTTATACCATTTTACCCTTTTTGCCCATTTTATTTGTGAATCTAGTAACCATTCCCAACATGTCCTTCCCTTATTGCCATGGCTATGCAGTTTCTGACATATCTCATTTAAAGGTAGCTTTAATATCTCTGAGAGGAGTTGTAGTTTGTATGATAGATGTGCGATCGCATATAATCATGTCTGGTTTAGGCTCTGGAGAAGGTGCTGCCTTATAGAGTCTTGAGAGACAAGGTCTTATTCCACACAGCATGACCTTAGGTTTGAATGTGTTAGCATATGCTTCAGTTCACCCAGATGGATGTCCTTTGGAAAGCATTGTGGGTGATAAGTACTATGTAAGTATTTGCTGAGATGAAAAATTAATTTAATACAGATTATAGTTTCATGTATTATGACCTAACCTGATATATTTTAGACACCAACTTCAGAGTCAGATATATCTCTTATGTATTTGAATGAGAGTTTATAACTTGAAAGACAAAATTAAGTTAATTCATCTGTCTGTGCAACTTACATTAATGTGCCCAAAGGCAATATTTTGCCCTCTGCTTTCAGTTAAGCTAAAAATGGTATGGAAATTTTATGTTACAGTGGCATTAAGAACTTAATTGCTTTAAAGCCAGATTGACACAAAAGATGTTCTACTAGTGACTTACAATTAAAGATGTGGGCATTACTGTGAATCTGAAAATGAAAGTTCAACTTTGGAGGATGGCTTTCTATCTTTTTAGTCGTCTTAATGATATGGAACTGAAATGCTACCATTGGATAATCATTATAGTTGCCTGAAGAAGTAACTATTCAAAAATGAGTTTTTTTTTTTTTTATTAAAAGCGTGGAACATAATCCAATATTTCTCCTTCCTTCACAAAATGAAAAATGTTTTAATTTAGTTTTATTGTGTATGAATTATATGAATATAAAACTATATTCATAGTTTTAATTTATTTTACTAAATAAAAAATCTTGTTGGTAGGGAGAACTTGGATCATTATTGCTTTCACAGTCTTGACTGTCTTTACTACCAACTTTTTTGTAGTTTTTGTCATTAATTTGTAGGAGACCTCACTCTAGAGCTGGGTGGTATTGTGACACATTTTTCTGAATCTCCATTTGATTTCAACTGCTACTTCAGTATCACTTGTTTTGGCTTCAGATTACTTCCTACAACCAGGGAAATTGGAATCTCATGTTGGTTCTATTGAAATAAAACTGCCATGGAAACTGAAAATGCATTTCCTAGAATCAAAATCCTAGCTTGGCTGAATTAAAACCCTGTATGAACATACTCCAGATGGGACCACAGTTGCCTTGGGCTAATTCTTGTGTCATCGTCACTAAAAGCAATGTCTATACTGAGTACCTTCCACATGAAGTCAGTAGGGATTCTGCTGTGGTAAAGGCCCCCACACCTTCCATTTAAAATGTAGGAAGCTGGGAGCTGTCCTTCTCAGGTCAGGCACATTTTCTGCCTCAGGGTCTGATGGCTCGCTGCGGTATTTGCTTGTTGGTTGTGGGTAGAACTCAGGCAGTGCCTGACAGCCGCTTGGCTAGGAGATGTACTTAACCTGGCTCCCTGGAGCATTGTGGCAGTAACAATGCATTTTACCTAATAATTTCCAGCCTGTTACCACAAAGTCTGGAGGAACACCCAAACAACGCAGGTCCATCTCTAGGATCACAGCCTTATGGCTTGTAGATGTAACGCAACTCTTAGCATAAGGAGATTATAAACTGTTTTAACAAGATAAACGCTTTGGAATTGTCTCTGTTGTCTAACACACCACTTCTGAAACAATTGCATTTTAGAATTAGGGTCCAGAAGCTTCCTGCTGCCGTGAGTGCTCATAGTCATTTCCATTTACTGAGAATTTAAAAATCCAAATATTGAACTTGGTTATATGTAACGTATTATTTGGGGGAATGGGACATTAAAAGAAATATGCAAGTGCTATGTCTACCCTATGTAAAGCTATATCCCAAAGTCCAAATTGCACTGTGATGTTACTTAACAATGCAATGAGCTGTGAAATAGACAGTTTTAATGCAGTTGAGCCCTCAAGCTTATTCTTACTTTTAAAACACTGATTTCTTACTGTGGAAACAAACAACCGAATAATATACATTACTTTCTTTCACGATCTTTATGGCACTATTATTTTTGACCGGGGAGGACAATAATATAATCTAAATGATATGGATTGCTTGTTTTCTTCCTTAATAGGAAAGATAATAAATGGCTTTGTTTTGGTGGCTTTACTGCCTGTAGGATAATGAAATATCCCAGCATGGATTTCATTAAGCTTTCTCTAGTCTCGCTATGATACACTCATTAAAATGCCAGATCTCCTACTTGATATGAAGGGAAGCATATATTTCAGAGTTCAACACATTGGGAGAGTCTGGGTACAGGTGTCACCCAAAGGAGCTGCTGGCTTTGACTGTGAGAGAAACAGAATCAATGATGCAGCTTATTAAAGTGCTATAGTTCATGATGCCGTAGGTGTGAAACTATGAGAGCTCTGGCATTTAAACTCTCACATTATTCACAGAGTTCAAGGGGTATGGTGCATATTCTGTTTAAATATCTGAATGTTCACACCAGTTTCATTTACTGGCATCCACGGCGTGATGAGGAACATAGGACTGTCTCTTCATCAGCAAGTCTGGTTCCATTGATAGGGTCAGCATCAAGAGAGCTGCAAAGAAGGACTTCATAAGGCTTCAAATAGGAAGAAGTTTAACAATCTGGACTTCAAAAGGAGAAGGTTGTAAAAGTCAAATTGCCTGTATTCTCGTCCCAAGGATGTAAGGAGCCTAGTCGTAGTCGGTGTTCAAGATGTGTGCAATTGATTTGTGAAAAGTATCACTAAAAATCCTGTAATGTTACAAGTTTACAATCTTGTGGTGCTGCTTCACTAGTTGTACCGAGCCACATGCAGCTCACGGGCCATGGGTTGGACCCACCTCCTGTAGTCTCCTTAGGGAAGCCCATACAATCTCTAAAGCATGGTGTGCATACCAAGGAAAGAGACTCACAGATGCAATGCCTGCCCAGGATTTTATGTTTTACTTTGTCTCTATGGAACAACTTTAGTGGTTGTTCTTGTCAGGCTTGACTGCTGCACTTCTGGCACAAGTAAATGCTGTGACTTCAGATGAAAAGAGGAAAGCGTATCTTGATTTTTCTCTTCCTCTTCTTTCATACTTGCTTGAAATCTGATTAGTCCTTGCCTGTGACTGGAACCACAGTGGCATCTTTCTAAAGGAATTAGTCTTTTCGACGTGGTTTTCTTAGAAGATATGAGTCAGATAAAAATCTGCCCTCAAAGAATCAGGATATCTGATAGCTAACACAGATTGAATCAAGTTTTCAGGTTTTCAGCCTGTGCTGTGAAGAATTAAGTGAAACTGTAAGAGTTAAGTATGTTTCCAGTTGTTCTGTAGCTCCTTTCTCACCAGTGTGGATAAGGATGCTGAAGGATGTAGTTTTGTTTAATGACACCTATTTGTTAAGAATACCAAAGCCAAGTTATTTTGGGATGAAAATTAAAATGAGTTTTGCCCCTAAACATACCACGTTTGGGCTTTTTGTCTAAGCCATGCAAATTTATGGCAGTTTGTTAAAAAAATAAAAAAAAAAAAAACAACCCATAATCTTATGCATATTTGAATTGCCTTTGTTTTTCTTTTCATGCATTTTCAGAATTCACACTCAAAGGGAGGGAGACACAGTGAATAGGCCGACCTTCTCCACTGGCAGATGGGTACCATAGGAAACTCTTGGATTGAATAAAGAGTGCAGATTACTTTGCTTATTTACAAGCATCTGTATGACACTCTCCCAACATCTCCAACCCAAATGTTTGTCAGCTGCTGAAATACAACAGCATCTGGATTGTCTTCACTTTCTGTTTATTCTTTTCAGCATTATCCAGGCTAAATTGTGGCAGTTAACAGATGCTCTGAGACATAAACTTTATGCTAAGAATTCGCACAATACTATTTTGGGGAGATGATTCCTTCTGGAAAGCCTGTTATGATTTCAAAGGGAATTGCTCCCCCAGGTGGATGAAGCATGAGATCTCTTCATCCACCTGAGGGCAAGTAAGCGAAGTTAGGCTTAACTACCATCTAGCAAATATTAAGCCAATCTAGCAGTGGCTCAAGGCCACCTAAGGAGAGTTCAAACAACTAGTTCTCCTGATTTAGATGGAGCAATGTTCACCTCCAGCAGGAAGCCAGATGATAAAACATTCTGTTTTAATTCTTCCCAAGTGGTCTGTAAAGATGATTAAATCAGATCATCAAAGTGTGTTCTGACAGCTACTCACAGACTCACTAGGATTTAAACAGGTTAGGATGGCATCCTGAAGATAGGCCCCTCACTGCAAGAAGGACATCAAGGCCCTGGAGCATGTCCAGTGAAAGGCTACAAAGCTGGTGAGGGGTCTGGAGCACAGGCCCTATAAGGAACAGCTGAGGGAGCTGGGATTGTTCAGTCTGGAGAAGAGGAGCCTCAGGGGAGACCTTATTGCTCTCTATAACTACCTGAAGGGAAGTTGTAGTGAACTGGGAATTGGCCTCTTCTCTCATACTAGAGTATGAGGTACATAACTAGTGATAGGATGAGAAGGAATGGCTTTAGTTGCACAGAGAGAAATTCAGACTGGATGTTAGGAAATACTTCTCCGAGAGAGTGGTCATATGCTGGAATGGGCTGCTCAGGGAGGTATTTAAGGAATGTTTAGACATTGTGTTGAGGGACATGGTTTAGTGAGAATGATTGGTGATAGATGGACGGTTGGACTGGATGATCTTGTAGGTCTTTTCCAACCTTTGGGATTCTATGATTCTATCGAATAATCAGTGTGCCTTCTAGAATGAAGGAATACTTTTTCTTATGGTTTGTTTGTTTGTTTTTAGTATTCATTGTTTAGAATTCTGTTTTTAGAGAAAATATTTATCCTTCTTCTCTCATTAGTAGGGGGAACAGCAGTATCCTCTCCTGCCTATTGGTATGCCATACCCACTGCATCCTTCAGTACTCCTTCCTCTCCAAGTCCAGTCTTTCCTGATCATGCAGTCAGCAGCTTTAGGACTGCAGTGAAGTTGCTCTCTGGATTGCACCCAGGGGGCTTTGTAGCCATGATTACCACCTTGGTGAGGATACTGATATGTGCCAAGGCCTCCATACAGTATGGAATCAGGCCTTTCCGTGGGTACAATGTGGTCCTCTTTGTTCTCTTCCTACAGCCTTGTTTTCCTCCTAGCTCCCTTGAATCCTATGTTCCTGGCCTGTCTTCTCCTTCCTTGTTACTGGGATTTGCATCTGTTGCCCATTCTCAGTGGGACCACTCCCTCCATCAGGTTGTATGGTGCCACCAAAGGCACAATTATATATAAATTCTTTACCCATCCTGGGAAGGTCCAGGATGTCTGGGAGTGGATGTTCAAGGGAGCTTCCCTATGCTCTTGCATGCTGCTGTGTTGGAGGAAGCTGGGATAGTGCGCTCAGAGAGGTCCGCACCTCTCGGCAGCACAACTGTCATACTCTACTAAGCATCTGTGGAGTGTCTGGGAATTTAAATGTTTAGCAGAGTTTTGCTCTGGGGACGCTCTGTGAGACTCTGGGGAGGTGCAAGTCACATTCTTGATGCTTGCTTCCACTATCAAATGCATTTCTAATCACTCCTCCAAAGCAAGGGGCAAGAAGGCAGAAAGAAAATCTCTAGCAAGGAGCAAGGCCAAGCTGTGCCCTATTTGCTATTTTTGTTCTTGGACATGGTTGGCCTCTTCTTGCTAAGATTTTCCAGAAGGATCTGTCAGAGTTGGATATCACATATGGAAAATTTCAGTTCAGACAGATGAAGTTTTGAAAGGAGTAATTAGCTCGAAATTAGACCTTCTAATAGGAAATGTCCAGCCACCTTCATAGCAGGCAACACTACTAAATTTGCTATGACTAATCTTTTGTATTGATTTTGTTGGCTGGTAGTGGAAAGATAGTTTGCCTGACCCCTGTAATTTAATTCAGATAATTAGAATAAATGACTACGCCATTTGCTAGGACCACTGCCTACTTGCCTGTTTTCTTGTTCTGTGCACAGCTTCTTGTATGCTGCCACAAGGGCCATTAAACCATGGGATAAAGTTCCCACAATATAATATTCTTTTTTTATATCTGAATGCTATCTCTTCACTGAAGCTAAGCCAAGTGTTTAACTAACTGTGCTGTATGATTTCCAAGACTCCTGATGGGAAATGCTTGCAAAAACATATTTATTGTCCAGCAGGCATATGCTACCCCCATCCAATTAGGGTCTTTTATTCATGGTACTGCTAGTTCTGAAGGTCACATACTATGAGTGCCTCACTTTCAAAAGATGAAGATAGCTGCAGCAACTGTTGATGTTTGCTTAATGAGTCAAATTCTGTGGAGATAAACTTCAAAACAAATAAAATGGAGGCGTCTAGGTAACCTTGCCAGATCACATCTTAAGTCATTTACTGCCTGGACTTGGCGTCATTCTGACACTGGGTTTAAAGAATTGTCAGTCAGAGAGTGTTTTAAAGCAGCAGCAGCTCAGGTTTTATGTTATTCTTAGTTGTCCTGTTCTTCAGTTCAGGAGTCAGCGAGCTAAATTTGTTTCTGAGTATTGCAAATAATGGTGCGCTAAGGAGCTGTTACAGTAAGAACAGACATGGAATCAGGTTCTTCTGCCTCTCTCCAGGGAGGAAATTCAATCACAACACTATTTTGCTGCATCTAGAAAATGGGAAACTTCCTGTATTGCTCACAAGGGGTGGTGCTGATTAGGAGAAAATTGGTACAGCGAGTGCTCGGCTGGAACAGGAACAAAGGAGAGGTGGCAGGCCCAGGACATGTCTCTACAGTGAGCACTGCTATTCAGGGTCAGGTTTCCTGCCCCAACTCTTCACTCATATTATCTTTTTCTTCATCTCCTCCTCCTCCAGAGAATCAGAGACCCTCATCTGTGCCCCACAGGAATGCTGTTTATCCACATGCTGGGCTGGGAGCCAGGAGATCTGCCTTTAGGGACAGGTGGGGAAAGCACAGCTCCCCTGCCTTTCATCTCTACTGCTGAGCACTTGGAGCTGCTACTGGAGCAAGTGGTGGAGTCAGGAATTCAGAGGCACTGAGGCTGGGTTACGCAAAGTGGAGTTGGGCTTGGCCCTACTGTGTTCTGTGATGCAAGGCAGGGTGTGATGCCTGCACCTTGAGTGCTAAGTGTTTGTTTTATTTATAAATATGTGCCTGAACAGCTTGGGGATTGTTGGTATTAAGTCTGTGTAATGCTAATACACTTAGGTTGAAGGATTGCCCATTAGCAAGCTGAACTTCTTCCTGCCTCAGTTGTGTATGACAGCAGAACACTTCAAATCTCAAAGTGTTCTGAAAGGTACTCGAAAACCCAAGTGACACATACTCAAGTAATATTAACCCTTTATTAGAGCACACTTTATTGATGGAAATATGGCCCATGAAATTAAACAATTGTGTCAGCTTATGAGTTTAACACAACTTTTGCTTCTATCCACATGGGCCTCAGACAAAGCACATCATCTTTTCTTAATCAAGACTTTTTGAAAAAGTGGCTTGATGTCTAAAGCAACATGTCCTCACAGCCCCCTACATCAATCAGTGGGATAATTAGTGACTAGACGTGGAAATGAAAACAAGGACTAGAGTTAGAAACACAACCTGAGAAGGAAAGTCGTGCTTTGCAAAGTCCTCATGGAAACCAAAATTAGTTTTTAACACCCTGTGGTGTGATAAGAATCTTTGGCCACCACCAGTACTCAAAGAACTGCTTGGGTATTTCTAAGATGCCATTTGCCACCAAAAGCTGCTGGCTTCTCCTGGGCCCTGTGGATTGCCAGAGGACCTCAGAAATTGCACTTGCTACCTGCAATGGTATGGTGTGCTTAATTTGAAAAAGGACTTTCTCAGGCAGAATAAAACTCTCCACTGGCAAGCAAAGGTGAGTACTGCAAAAGCTACAGTGTTCCTTCCTGTACAGAGTCCAAAGTATAGCAGACGTAGGTAGGCATCAGTCAAGCTGTGCCCAGTTGGACTAATCCTTAGCCTGGGGAGTCAGAGCCATTCAGAAGAACTGAAGAGTGGGGAACACTTTCTCATCACTGCCTCCCTTAGAGCTTGTACTTTCTTTGCACTGAGTTGTCAGCCCTGTTGCCTTAGGAAGTTGGGTTTAGTTTGTACTACCTGACAGGCCTCTGTGATGCTGGATCTGAGCAGGGCTCACATGGTGACTGATTCACCAACAGCCCTAGATGAGGTAAGATAACAGATGAGATCTGGAGTCCAGTCAGCAGCAGCTTAGGGAGTGCTGTGACATGTGTTGGAGGCCTGTGCAGACTCCAACTGGGACTGAAGACACAACTGTGACCAGAATGCCTTGTTGGTGAGGGAGGCCCATAAGGCCACGGCCAACCTGTGATGTTGCTCTGGCAAGGATGGGGAGCCAGGAAAGTTTCTGGTTTACACATTTCAGATATCAATACTTGGCTTTCTCTGCAGGAGTTTGGCAGCAGGCTGCTTTGTAACCAATGTCTCATTTTGTTAAGATGCCAACATGGTGAAAGACATGTTAATATCGACTTTTAATGTTTTGTTTTTCTGAAACTCTTTGATGCTACCATGAATTCCTGTATGAAATGAGTTTAGTCAAATGATGCCATTCTAGGGACAGTGCTGAAACATCTTGACAACCCATTTAACTTCCTCACACCAAGACCATCTCATTGCTTTTACTGAAATACAGGATTTGATTTGTTAAGGAATAAGGAGTGAAATGAACAGAAAACAATGAGCATAGCATCTTATAATTCCCTTCACCTATACATGACATTCTCAAGACCTATGCATATGCACTTATTTCAGTGTGTTGGCCCAGAAAACAGCCTAAGATGGTTAAGTGTGGTAAAGAGTATTGTATTAGCAAATTTCTGTAACCTGGCAACATCCTGATTTAATAATCTCTAGCCTCTTGCTTTGTATTTCTTGTTTCTCCTAAATCTACCAACCAAGTTAAATTCAGTAGTTCTCTTACAGCACCAGAAATACATGTGAACGTAAATGAATGATTATAAAGATGTTAGAATAGGGAATGACTTTCTGTTATTAGTTTTACTAAATCTGGTGAAGACTTTTTGTATTTGAGCAGTTTAGAATCTCTTCAGAATCACAGTAGGGAGAGGCACTTGTACTTCTGATTTGCAAAAAACAAGGCATGGATCTACCGAAAAATTGCAATTTGGAAATTAAGATTATGACTAAAGTTAAGAACTTCAAGAAATACACTTTAATTTAGAGTTTGAAGTGCACATTAAAATAGATAATAAAGATTTCTTCAGCAATACAGATGCTCAAATAGACCTATTATGGAAACCTAAAAATACCATGGCAAATAATTAAATTTTACCTCATATTCAACTGAACCAAGTAATTCTGAACTTGATGGTAAAATATGCTGATTCCCACAAACAAATCTGAATTCAAAATCCTATGCAGATAAGCTAGGAATTACACAATATTAATCTTATCAGTCTGAAAGAATAATTAAAGGCAAGGAACTAGGAACTAGATGGCAAATGGGATAAACCAACACAATTTACAGTCTCTGACAGTAGGTTGTGTCAATACAACATAAAACTTACATCTCATGAATCAATTAACTTTAAATATAAAAGAAATGAAATAGTTTCAGTGCATCTGGACTTCAGTGAAACATTTCCTCTTTGGAGATTACTAATCTGTCTGGAGTTTTGTATTTTGGTTTGTGTGATAGCTAGGGAAATGGCTAATAAGCAGATGGCAAGAGGCATGCAGTGGAGGGGAACTAATCAATAGGAGAAAAGAGAAGACTGATTCCTGAGGGACTGCTTGTGGGACTCAAAAACGTCTTTCAGTTTGGCAGAAAAAGCAGAACACTTGGGTGAACTCTTCACTGTGACAGGTGCAAGATAGGAGCAGTACAGGAATGACAGAATGATCTTAAATCTTGACATAATGGAGAAGTAATGAAATTGTAAAAGTCAGAATTGCAAAGTTGCTAAGTAGCAAAAAATTCCTGCTGTAAGCTGGAATTCATCAGATGGAAACAAAGGAGGAAGGAAAGTGACCTTGTTATATTGAGCAGCTGCAGGATGAACAGTTTGAGTTAGAAGTGTAGGAATGCTGAAAGGGGATCTTTGGCTGGATCATGTGAAGTGTGTCCTGCAGAGACTGGAAAAGACTTGCTGACCTTGCGAGCTTACCGCTAAGTTCTCACTCAAAACCCTACAGATGTGCTTGTAAGGAGCTGTCCTCTATGAACTTGCTTGTGTGACTCCCATTTTAACCAACTTGTGACTCTGTGTCAGTTACAGAAAACCCAGTGTAGGGCATAAAGGGCTGTTAGAGCCAAATTGTAATATTGACAGGTGATATTATCAGAAATGCCTGTCTGCTAGAAATGGCATGCTGAAAGGGGAGAGGTCCTGCAGGAGATGGCTGTCAGATTTGTGCTTGAGAAAATTGTACCTGAAGGCCTGATACTTTATGAATACTCTGCTTGTGCTTTTAAAAGCCTCTTGTGAGCAGCTGTATAGTTTACAAAGCAAGATGTTGGCATGGTGAAGTGATAGGATAGGACTTTTTATTTACTGAGATTTATAGAAAGCACTTGCTTATCTTTGCATCCTAGTGTTGCAAATTTTGGGACTCAGCAGCACATTTTTTTTTCCCCTGAGTTTGGAAACAAAACCAAAAGCTGTACTATATAGCTGTGCGTATTGAGTGTCCTTTTGTGTTTATTTTTTGCTCTTCTAAGTAGAAAATTTTGCTAAATTGCTGCTGCAATTATTTAATTCCTTTGTATCTATGTAATAGGTTCTACTTGACTTTCAGAAGGTCGCTATGGTAAAGGCTTTTCATTTACAAGAAACAACAAAAAGCGTTGATATTACTTCCGGGAACGAGGATAAAATTGTTTCATTAGAGGGATCACATGTGCGGGTAATTACTTTTATATTTAGAATCGGAAATGACAATCTAAAATCAGAATATTTCATTAGATGAGAATGAATTTTAATTTCTGATAAGTAAAGTATTCCCAAGGAAAACACTAATGTTACAGCTATGGGGAAAGACTGTGGGAGTAGGCTAAACACGCTGGGGTTTAGCACATTTTTCAGTGTCTGCTTGTCAATCAACAAATCTTCCTTTCTTCCTTTCTTTTTAAATTCAAGAAGCATAATTATTAGGATTATATTTTTATATTCAAGATATTAACAATCGTTTCACTTCATATCAAGGTGGATACTGACAAACCTCTGTATGCAAATGCTTTTTTTTCTTATAGGAAAGTATGTAAACAATCTGTTTATGTGTAACTTCAGTTGGTCTTAAATCCATGCTCAGAACAAAAACAGAGCTTAGATTAATCTGAAGCTTCAATTATTTAAACAAAACTGTACTTGAAACAAATCTAAACTACTAAGGAGCCTATACTGTCTAGTCTAGGATCTTTAAATGAACATGAAGAAATAATTCATTACCTATTTTAGGTGAATGAAATAAAGCAGCTGGAGTGGCAAGAGAGACGCATTTTTTCCAGGCAAAGGCTTGGCAGGAAGTAGGTTTGGTGGCACCTATAATCATGTTTTCTGAAAAGTCCTTTGAAGATAGGCTGAAACTTCTTTGGTGTTTTCTGTTTTTATTCCAGACATGGGGCAGTAGCTTGAAAGTCTCCAGGACATAATCTACACACAGAATTATGTGCCATAAAACTGGTCAGTAGTAAGGTGAAGTTTGATGCCCAGAGCAATGGTGGAACCCCACATTCTGGGGAGTCTGTCACAGGCCATACTTCTTGTTGGTCCTCTCACTTCCTTCTCTGTTCTGCATTTTACCTGATTTCTCTCTCCCTTCAGGGAGTTTAGAAAATGTATCTCTATAGAAGGACTTCTTGGGTTACTTTTCATTAAGGATTAAGAGGTTTAGGCCATAGCTTTCCATGCTACAACTGTTGGTGGTCTTCCGGAGAATGAACTGTGGTTTGATTTGAGCAAGAAGACCTCAAAAACTTCTGCAGGTCTCAACAGTGAGGAAAGCTTAGTTCTTGTCATTTTCCTTACCAAGACCATAGCAAAATTGATGTGAAATCCTACTCTTGAGGCATCACACCCCGAACGTTTTTGTTCCTGTCTAGCTTTGGAAAGTACAGTCTACTGCAATCCTCCATCCTAGATGGAAATACCCAGAATAAGGTGAAGCATGTCTACAGAGAGAGCTGAGGTACAAACTCACTCATCGTGGAAAATACATCTCTCATTGACAGAAAGACACCTAAGGATAAATTATGAAGAGCAAGACAAAAAAGGATGAAGTGCAATAACAAAAATCTTTTAACAAAACAAGGAGAGTGTGCTACATTTCTGTCAGCACTCAAGATGCACAATGAGAGAGGAATGCTCTTAAAGGCAGCAGCTTTGGTTTGAAATAGCACAAGCTGGATGCGTTACAAATGACATCTGGTGTAGGAATTGCACAGGGAGAGCTCCAACTCATTTTCCCACAGCAACAGAGTGGGAAGGAGCTCTTTAGAATCTTAGTGCAGAGACTCTTCTGTATTTCAAACTCTATTTTGTTAATATGCTTGCACTGCTGTTGTACTCAGGAGTGTTTCTGCAGAGCGAGATCCTATCAGGTTGAGTGCGGGTCAGAGACCGTCCTTACTGAACAGTATAATTAGCTGATAAACTTCTGTGGGTAGACAGTGGATGGGCAGGGAGGCAGATAGTAATTGCAGAAATGCCAGATGCCTTCTTGGTGTCACGAATTCAGCAGCCACAGAGCAAGGGGGATTTGAGGAAGGTAAAACAGGCAGAGAATGAAGGATTTGAAGAAGGTTTTTGCAGAAATAATTAGGTGCCAGAGCACTTAGAGGTGCTTGAAAAATTCCAAATAACATCATTGCCTGGCTTCTGCAGAGTGACAGAAAAGGAAGTGTTCTGTAAAGACTGCCCTGTTTCTATCAAGGAACAACTGAAACCATAGAGAAACTCAGGAACTCTGAACCAAGCAGCTGGTGCTGTGCAGGAACCACACATGCCTGGGTTTCTCTGTCCAGAAATTGCTCACTCCTGGATTTTCCTCTCACATATAAAAAAATTGTCCCATCTGAAATCTGATAAAAAATTAAAAAGTTCCAGTCAAACCCCACCTCTCTCTTCTGCTGTTTTTCATTCAGACATCTCATCTTCCAGGCTAGCAATCATTTAAGAAAGAGGGCTGTATTTTAGCCAGGATTCAATTTCTAGGTATGACTGGTGACAAAAGAACAAAGGCAGAATAAGATGTTCCCTGTCATTACCTCCTGAATGCTTGAAAAAGCCACCAGTAACAGTACAAAAGTATTCTCTACAGTAGGAAAAACTATTTCAAATCTGGAAATAAATACAAATCTAACAAAATGTCAGATTGGGGGAAGATATGAACATGTATAAACATGTAGTCAAAAAGCAATTGGTGGACAAAGGAAAAGGACACTACTTTAACCCTGCAGCAATGTTCTGAGGGCTACGGAGAGGTTGGTATTCAGTTATGCTTTGCCTGTGTAAATGCTTTATCCTCCATTATCTAATCATCAACTAAACCATTTAATTTTTTTTTTCTTAAAAGGTCTCATCACTCTGCCAACAGTTCTGTTTATTATTAAATGCACTATTTGCAGCTTGAGTAGAAAACATTTTTGAAGAACACATTCCAGTTAACTGCAAGATAGATCTCTGGCCATGCTGCCCTTCCCTTCTCCACTCTACTGACAGCTTCTTTCTCCATCCTGCCTTTATCAGCTCTCTAACACCTATGACAAACTGCTTATTTGGAAAGTATTTTGTGGCTCACCTTAATGCAGTTCAGCAAATTGGCAGAGTTGGCATCACGTGACAATACAGGCAGGCACTGAACACTGGTGGCCATTGTTGGGTTTATCCATGATTTTCTGGTCCACAGCAAGATTCTAATTAATGCACATCTTGGGTGTAATAAACTCAGTACTTCCATCTCTTGCAGATGACCAGGAGCAATCACAAGAACAGGCAGGAAAGCAATTGGAAAACCATTTAATAAGACCTGACTCTGCACTAGGTCTTGTGCTAGCATCCCTTTGTTCATTCACTCATGGACATCAGCAGCTCATGCATGCATCTTTGACAAACACCTTCTGCAAACCTACACCTACCAAGTCACTTTCCCTCCCATGTCCACATTAGGTAAATACAAAAACACTGTGAAGAAAGGCAGAAAAAAACACTCTCCTACTGTCTCAGGCAACAGCTTCACACAGTCTTTTCAGAAAGAAACATGTTGAAAGGTCTGAAGCATGACTTATTCCTTTATCCTCACAACTCTAACAAGAAGGTTGCTTTGAAACCTCATTGCTTTGATGTCTTGAAACCTTTTCCAGATCCTGATTACATGGTTACATGCTATCAAGGACATGATGATCTATACATAATCTGTGGTCAATTCATTCTCTAGTGTACACTGTGCAAATATCATCACTCACTGATTGCCCCCAGCTCAAGCTGCTTCTGTCATCTTTTATGTCAGATAAAAGCTTGGTAGAGGATGGGCTGTCATTGTACTTGTCCAAAGTACTACCTGTGCCTCAAGAATTGAATGAGTAATGTGTTACACTAGTAAGGACAGGATACGGACTTAGAAAGGTCAAGCAAAATTAAATAAAAGGACTAAATCTCAGTATTTGAGACTCAAAATGTAACAGTCATAGTACCTGAAGCTTAGTAAAAACATGAGTAGTTATATATTTATAGGAGACACACCTCTACAGAAGAGGAATGAAGTAAAGTGCATTAGACAAGGGGACTGAGTAAACAGATCCAGAAGGACTTTTGAAGAAGAGTAAGCATTATACAAATGGAATAGAAGAATAATTTGTTACAGTTATTAAAAAAGACATTGACTGATACATTTTCCCACTTGAATATTTAATTTAGAAGAAAGCAATTTTTTACAATCACTAAAAGCTCTTCTAGTGCACAGACTATATGCTCAATACTTCTAAACGTCAGACCAGCTAAGACTGAAAGTAACCTTGCTGTAAAAATGTGTTGACTATAATGAACAGTAAGGTTCTAGTACTGCGCTAGGAAGGAGTACTGGTCCAGGAGTTCCCCTAGCATTCCCTCAGACTTGTGAGTGCCTTTTTAGAAATACTGAATAAGCACATCAAATAATTCATTTGTTCATTGTCTAATACTGAGATGGATCCTTTTCATTATTCTGAGACAGTATTTTAATACTAATCTTTCACTTCTAATAACAATTTGCTTTATCAAAGTTATGTAGCCCAGTTGTCTGTGTTGAAAAACATAACACACAAGCAATTTTTGAAAGAAATGAATAAGTTAGAATGAAAAAAAAACAACAAAACCAACAGTGATGTTGTATATCTGCAGCTTGCAGAACACAAGGAACAGGAAGACATGGCATACATGAATAGTAAAGCATTCAACAGCACTTTAAGTTAAGAGAATCAGGCAAGATGAGAGGTGGGTCATAGCTGGGAATGAGGGAAATTTATGAAATAACTGGTTCTTGGGGTTGTTTGGGAACTTTCCTTACTAGGATTGTGAGATTAGATAAGTTAAAATTAGCAAAGGATTGGAAAGGAAATCAGAAACACTGTGATAACTAACAGAAGTCGTGCCCTTGAGAACTGGCAATTGATTCAGTATGCTTCTTTATGTGCAGCAGCAATGGTGAGTTAAACCCATTAAGAGTTTCATATAGAATCATAGAATGGCTTGGGTTGGAAGGGACCCCAAGGATCAAGTTCCAATCCTACTTGCCACAGGCATCCTCCAGATCTGGTATGAGATCAGGCTGCCCAGGGCTCCATCCAGCGTGGCCTTAAATACCTCCAGGGATGGAGCATCCACAGCTCCTCTGGGCAGCCTGTTCCAGCACCTCACCACTCTCTCTGTAAAGAACTTGCCCTGGCATCCAATCTAAACCTTGCCTCCTTGAGATTAAAACCAATCCCCCTTGTCCTGTCACTATCTACCTGAGTAAATATATATATAACTGTTTCTGGTAGTAGAGAGAGTGAAGTCAAATGCATTGAGTACTTTCCCTATCAGTCAATGTTAATTTGTATAGAAGTCTTTACAATAGCAATTGCTCCCCCTCAAAATGCAAACTGAACGAATCCTTATCCCTTTTCAAGTCTTCACAGAGAGCAGTGAGGAACCACATATCGCATGCCACTGGGATTTGTGGTTGGTTACTCGGCCATTATTTTACAAATGGAATCAGAACAGTTTAGAACCTCTTCTGAATGAAGATTCTCAATAGAGTTTTGCAAGTGGGAATGAAGGCAGAAAGCATTATGTGCTGAGGCCGTTTGAGTTCAGCACCACCAGAGCAGTAGCTCTACTTACTCAGTCTCCAACTACCAAGAGAAAGGAGTCTCTGTGACCTCCTGCTCCCGGATAGTACTGTGAAGGCTGTCCACGTACACAGAACTACATTTCCACTGGCTTTAAAGCACACAGGCAGATCAATCTTTAACAATACACCTGCCAACAGCATCTTATCCTGATGTCAGTCACTCTTTTCTCTATTGAGTTAGAACAGTTTTCTGTATGAGAAAAATAAGCAATGATAAATCTTGGGAGAGTAGAAGGCCTTTTGTATAGTGTTTCTTCAATGGAAAGATATGTATGTGTTAAAAGCCTGGACTTTACCTCTCAAGACTGAGAGGCTGAGAGGAATAGCCTCCCCAGGGCAGTGGTCAGGACCCTGAGCTGTCAGAGTTCAAGAAATGTTGAACAGTGCTCTCAGACATAAGATCTGATTTTTGGGTGGTGCTGCATGGAGCCAGGGGTTGTACTCCATGATCCTTGTGGCTCTTCTCAACTCAGGTTATTTCTATGATTCTATGAATATTTGTGAACTTTTAGACAGAACCCATTAATTCGGTGACACCATCATTAGCTAGACCTGGGAACCAGAAAGCTGACAATAATCAAAGCGCACCTATTTATTAGTCTGATTTCCTGATTCCTGATTTCTGGTGTTGCAGCCTGAATTCAGGTCAGACTGAGGGCTGGAGGATCAATACGGAGATGGAAGGGATCCTCCAGCTGCTTCCAAAGCCGCCAGTGATACGTATCATGGCTGAATTTCAGCTGCAAGACACACAGGTTCAGCAGCAAGTCAAGAATACTCTTCCATCAACAGGTGGCTCCTAAGAGGATTCTCTGACAATTTACTACTTCTACTAACACCCCTCCCTCCAGTCCCCTCACTAATGGCAGTTTCTTCACCATTCATATTATTTCTTTCTCCTCGGTAGGTCCTATTGTCTTTTCAGACAGTGAGTTCACAGTGCAGCCTTCGTGCAATTCAGTTACCCACAGGACATGAATCCATTAGAAACTGGCCTCCAACAGCTCAGGAACTGCTTCTTGAGGGGTTTTTATTCAAAGTGAGACTTTCTTCATAGTGTATACTATCAGTCATGGCACTTTCCCACCACAGTTTTATATGATGAGCAATTTGTTGATTCCAACCCAGCAGAAATGTTCCTGTCCTATTCTCATGTAGTACAATTTACTCCTGAAAGGCAAACAAACAAACAAACAAAAAAACCCAACCCCAAACCTGACAGCAGAATTCGTTGCTACAATTTAGCGTGGTTCAATCAAAATTAATGAGGTACCATTACCCAGGGAACATGGCCGTTTTCTGCATAATTACTACTATTTATATAACCAGTCTATCCAACGTATTATTTTCACATGCTGGAAGCAGCAACGAGGCTCCTTTGTGTTGGTGTGCATCCATAACACATTTTAGTGTCCAGGCACACCCTGTTGAAAATTAAGAGAGACCAGTTTAAAGTCACAGAGCAGCTGCCTATTGGTTTTTCTGAGAGCAAGGCATGAAAATAAAACAGGATGTGAACAAATAGTCTATTAGTTTTATTATAATATCCCATTGTTATTAATCGACAACAGCTGTGTGGCAAGTTGTGAGACAGCCACTTCTGGAATGAAATGGCTCTGACTGAATTAAATATATAGGATCTTGAAAAAGTAGATGTGTTGTTGAGAGAAAGATTACATCTCAGTCTACTCCTGCAAGGAGAGTTGGCTTCTTTCTCAGCTGTATACTTGTTCTTGTGTCATGTCACATATACCTGTATTTTTACTCTGGGTTCCGGGGACACCTAATGCCCACTGATTCCCTCAGGGGTGAATTGTTTGTAGACCCAAGGGAAAACTCAATTTGAGTAGACTAGATGTTGTGGGCAGCAGTGTGTTGTGTGTGTGTCTGCATTCATGTGTGTTGGTAGATATTTTAAATCTTCAGAATAAGTCTCGCTACAAGTGGCAAATAAAATGTCTGCCTACTCTCACAACGATTGCCTCAGACAAATCATTGTCTGAGTTCACTCTTATACTGTTGACAAAATTTATTCACATTCTCCACACTGGTATTAGTGCAATAAAGCTCCCAGGTTTTACTTACAAGAAAAGTGGTCAAGGTGTAGAGTATCCTATGTCATTTTCCTTCATCCCATTTGATCCGACTTGTGTAGTTCCCCCTGAATTGACTGCAGCTGGCCAGTATCACACTTAGTGGTTTACGTTTGACCTGAAGAAAGAAAAGGTGTCTTTTTCTCTATATGATTACTAACAATAGGGCTTAAGCATAATTACATAAATAAATAAAATGGTTTGCAGCTGTGAGGGAGAGTTTCTGTGCTGCTCTGCAGTGGCTAAATTTGAGAGAGAAACTGGCAAAGAGTTGTTAAGGGGGTTGCTTATGCCAGGAAAATGTTATCTACTATGATTTTGTAAACTTCATGGCTGGAACAATATATTTCTCTTCAAGCTCATGAAAATCAGAGTCTGTAACATGAAAATGCAACATGTTAAAAACTGGAAGTATGGAGTTCTGGCAGCAGCTGCAGGCAGTGCTAATATGTTCCTTCAGTAGACCAACCAATATACAGCACTGATGGGCCCATCACATTCTTTGGTGACTTTTCACTAAAAACCTCAGGCTGCAGTAACTTTGTCCAGCTACTTCACTTAAAGGCATCTGCGAAACTAAGTTCATCAATTACATATCAAACTATTATGTAAATCTGTTCCTTTTGGCTGCATATAAAATAATGAATTGATAAGCAGCAACAGGAGTTAATGAGGGTTAGACTCAATGATATCTTGAGGTCCCTTCCAACCCCTATGATTCTATGATTCTATGAAGAATGATATTTTGAAAATATAGAAAATAAATTAATGGTTGTATTTATTTGCAATGAATGATGTATATTAAAGTGTTTATTACTAAAAAAAAAATATAAAAAAACAAAAAACATTCAGTAAAGAAATAACTTCTTGATTCCCTTTCAAAGAATATTTGATTTGGGAAACCTGCATGAGTTATTACATTTGGATAAACACCAGTAATATACCTACAGCTGATGAAATCAACTTCTATGCATGTGGATTTTCTGGATGATCCATAAATAAATTCAATAAAAACTACAGTATTCAAAAAGGATTTCTGAGTAAATTCATCATCTTATAAGAGGGATAAATTGTAACTATAGAATTCCAGAAAACAAGTTTTAAAACTTCAGGAAAAATAAAATTCCACCAAAATTATGATAAAGCATGCATAGTTTAACACTTCTAAAAATGAAACTGTCTGTCTCCATTATCACTTCTAAACCATGAGTCCATCTGATGTTGTACCCTGAAGCCTCCAAGAAGCCCTGTACTGTGCTTTAGGATGAGTAGGAAAATCAGTCAACTGACAAAATACTCTGGAAAGAGAGAACTGGGGGCCAAAAAAGGGCAGAGTTGAGCAGAGGTTGTCTTAGATCAGCTGGCTGACAGACTCCAAGAAAAATGTCAAGAAGTGAGCACTTGCTCCCTTCCTCTCATGAGGCATTGCATAGCCCTGTGGGGTACAGGTATAGTTTGGAAAGCCCTCATTGTCTTTGTTTTCTTCATACATTCATACATACATTCTTCATACATGTTCTTCTTCATACATTTTAGTCCCCCGTATCCCCATTCTATGGGGGCAATGGGAGCGGTCTTTTCCTGGGTGAGGGTGAGTGTGCTGGGGAGAAGGTGACCATGAGGCTTCCCTGCAGCTCCCACTTGGGTGCTGGAGGCAGTCTCTGGGCTGCTGGAACAGTTTTGCTGGTACTGGCACACAAGCAGTCTTAAAGTTTTGTTTGGAAGGTGTCTTTACAGAAGGCTTTTAGAGAGCCCCAGTGCCAAGTCAGTAGAGATAGCAAAGGGAGCTGAGTTTATTTTCAGCCTTTATGCTTAGATTTGGGAATATATATATATATATTTTTTGAAGATGGTTTTTTGCTGATCAAACCCAGAATAATGTGAACTAAAAATAAGATTATTCATATCTGTTGAAAAGGATTTAGAAAACGAAATGCATAGAGAACTGCTTGAGCATAGGCCCTGAATACTTGAATGAAAAAACTGAGTGCATTTGAAGCCATGTTTTCAAGTTGTATCTTTCATACTCTTATCAATTTAAACCTCTAAACAGCAAATCTGCTTCTTTTCTAATCTGTACACTAAATAATCCTTTCAGCATTCTAAGGACTTAGGATGGCTGCTGCTGGAGACCAAAATTCAATGTTGAAACTAATGAGATAGATTATAGACACTGACACCTTCTAATGTGCATTTATACTGTTACTGTGTTGTTGATTAGACCAGAGATCTTTTCTGGCAAAAACATTGCTCCTTCCTTATCTCCAGCTACAGCAAAAGCTATAATAAGTTGCTCAAAAAGAGAATTAATGTCTTTAGATTATAGCTGGCTCTGCTCTAAAGGCTCACGAGGAGCCTGAGGAGCCCTCTGACTTCTGCAGGCAGCTGGACGTCTGCAAGATCCTTGATGAACCCTCAGAAGTACCCAGGCCTGTGTCAAAAAACTTCGTGAGTTTGTATTTTTACTTTGATATTGGATGGAAAGCAGTATCTCTTATTGAGGGGTAACAGCATACTGACTCCTGGTGCTTTTCCTGGAAGACTGCTTTGTGGTCAGGCAGTCTGTCAGTGCTTGATACCAGTTGATGTCAGTGGACAAAGAAAAGACAACTGATATAATCTACCTGGATTTGTGCAAGGCCTTTGACATGGTCCTGCACCACATCCTTATCTCTAAATTGAAGAAATATGAGTTTGAAGACTGGACTATTCAGTGGATAAAGAATGGATTGGATGGCGCCAGCCAGAGGGTTGTGGTCAACAGATCTATATTCAGGTGGAGGCTAGTCATGAGTAGTGTCCCCCAGGGGTCCCTCAAGAGACTAGTGATCTTCAACATCTTTATCAACAGCAAAGACAGTGGAATTAAATGTACCCACAAGAAGTTTGCTGATGACACTGAGTGAGTGGTGCAGTTGACACAGTATAAGAAAGGGATGCCATCCAGAGTGTTCTGGACAGGGTTGAAAAGTGGGCATATGAGAACCTAATGAGGTTCACCAAGACTAAATGCAAGGTACTGTACTCAGGTTGGGGCAATTCCAGATATGTGTACAGAAGAGGAGAAGAACTCATTGAGAGCAGCTCTGTGGAGAAAAACCTGGGGGTCTTGATGTACAAAAAGCTGGACATGAGCCAGAAGCATGCTCTTGCAGCCTGGAAGGCCAACTGCATACTAGGCTGCATTGAAAGAGGGATAGCAGCAGAAAGATGGAGGGAATTGTTCCCCTCTGCTCTGCCCTCCTGAGGCCTCATCTGGAGTACTGTGTCCAAACCTAGGGCCCTCAGTACAGGAAACGTCTACATTTGCCTATAACTGTAGATTTTCCAGGGCTTACTAGCCTTAGAAAGGCTTTCAAAACACCCATGTTTGTCCAGTTGCCTATGAGACGCTGGCCCTGGCAGATCAGTGCAGGCGGATATTACAGCTTCTTCAGGAGCCATAAGAAGCCAATTTAGTACTGCTGCACTCCTCTGAATTTCCTTTAATTGCACTTTGGTGTTTTTTACATCAAAGAGTAATTTTTGAGTTCATTGTAAAAAACAAATGTTGCTTACTTCAGCCAACGCATCTGCACTTCAACATGTAAAGATAATTATCCAGGATACATCTTATCAGGATACAGCTGATGAGTCTTTATTCCTCTCATCCTATTTTCTAGGCAGAATAAGACTGTTCTCATTGCAAATCATTTAATAAATCAATTCTAGACTCACTGTCTTTTGTATCATTTTGCACAGACCACTCCTGTAATATGGTCTTCTGTTTGTTTTGTAGCACTCCATCCCATTCAGTTTGATTTGTTAATGTTCATACTGCCTGTTGCCATAGTAGTTAAAAACAGATAGAGGGAAGGTACTCTCATTAGAAAAACACATATTCGCTACAGTAAGTGTTATTTTTTGAGTCTGCTGTGGTTTTCTAGTCAGCAATGGTTTTTGTTTTTATGGTCTAAGCAGAGAACCAGTGCAGAGGGGAGTGTGCTGGATACCATTGTACAACCAGGCTGCACAAACATCTGCAGAGGATGCTCATGACCAGGATATCAGGAAGGGTGCCTGAAATCTGGGGGGAAACCTACCGAGCTGGGTGCTAGCAAAGGCCTGCAACATCTTGAGGAACCATAATCTTTGAAGTTTTGCGATAAAACATGAGACTGATTGAACTATGAATGACATAGATAATGAGATCGAGGGCGCCTTCAGCAAGTCTGCTGATGACACCAAGTTGAGTGGTGCAGTTGACACAGTAAAACGAAGGGATGCCAAGGGGGAGGGTGCCTGTCCGAAACAGCACTCTAGTGGGTATTGGTGAGAATTTATCTGTGACATATCCTAAGCAACATCTGCAAGAGTGTCCTGACTGAGCAGATGAGAACAGTGAAATACTTCAGGTGGCTTTTATTGCTTGTAGATTTTGTTACTCTTTGTTACTCCTGCCTTCTGTGACAATAAATATGATTTTACTTTTCCATTGTGGTGGATCTAGCAATAAACACAGCTGCAAGGTGAGGCGCCACTGTGGGATCCTGTGCCTGCTGGGAGAGCCAACTTGTTGAAAGGCTACCATGAAGTGCTCAGAGTGTGGGTTGGCTGTTGCTCCCAGCAAAGCAGCTGGACGTGTTCTTCAGGCTTCAGTTAGGGGATGGTGATGGAAACAATTTTAAGCTTTTGACACACTGACTTTGCTGAGATATCCTTCAGGATAAACCAAAGCTCCATAATACAAAATCTCAGTGAAGTGCTCCAGCCCTCGGTTTAGATGTAGCCTTTCACAGTCACATTGAACTCAGGAGCTGAGCTGAATGCTTATCACTGGTTAGTTCACCACGAGTACTATGACTGACTTAGGCTACTTCTTCTGTGCCATGCTCACTACTGCCATGTATATTTATAACTATATATATGGAAACAATGACATGGAGACACTGAGCAGAGATGCATTAACACAGAGAAGGCCTTTTGCAGGGAAGCAGTTAGCAGCTCTGCGTGCGAGTTCTCATCACATTAGCAGGGTGGCTGGTGGCTTTTCTTCGCTCTGAGTCATGCTGGAGGGTTTCAGACCTGATGCTGTTTTTGTATTCTGCAGACAACATAGAGGGCAAATCATATAAAAAAGAAGAGTTCATTTTTCTACTTGTAAATACAGGCAGCAAGCTAGTAGGGGAAAGCCTATATGCTTGAGTGCAGATCAGAAGAGTCTATATTCAGTACTGGTTCAGTTATAATAACTGTTAACAACCGTTGTACCCTACTTATTTTCTGAAGAGGCTTGCTAATGAATGTGTGCTTTTTGTGTATAAAAACAACAGTAAATAACAGCCAACTATAGGGCTCGAAACCGCTAGGATTGCAAACCATATTTCCTTTTTCAGCAAAATATTTATATCAATGCCAGTTTGCAATTAAAAGCTGTAATTTTATACATTGCAATTTCCACTTGTTAATAAGCATTTTTCACCATACAGATTATCAGAAACATTTTGGGTTATCTGCCGAGAGAAATTACACAGTTTTCCTTCAATATGAAAAAGCACTTCACTGCTAAGGAGCACTCTGAGAAATGATCCCTCCATTCTGCCCTTACAATGTATACAGAACTATCTCAAACAGTGGAGTTTCTCTTTATGCATGCAATGAGGATTTTCTTCTTCTTATCCTGCCGGGAGGAATTCCTCATGAGTCAGTTTTGTGAGGGCAGAGAAGGAAGAGAAAAGCCCTGTGGTTTGTGTTTTCTCTAGCTCCTTTGGATGGGATCCACAAATCCATATTGTAGTATACAGACTGGATGGATCTCTGAGCACCCTGACCTAGTTGTTGATGTCCCTGTTCATTGCAGGGGAGTTGAACTAGATGACCCTCAAGGGTCTCTTCTAACTCAAACTATTCTGTGATTCTATTATCCAATAACATCTGGTTTTCAGTTGTTTTGCAGGTGGCACCTACACTGAAGACTTTGTTGTCCCAAGCTGCCTCTCGTCATCTTCTCTACTTCTCTGTCTGGAAGATAACCTTCATACTACAAGACCATGTAAAGCATTGCCCTGTGGCCAGCTGGTGAAGATTGGTTCATATCTGTATTGCTCACACATTTAGTGCAGATTGTGGATCCCTAAATTACACGTCAGTTCCACATGGACACTCCTCTGACCCAAAGCTGGATTTACTGTTTTGTGTGGTTTTTCTTTCAGTTCCCATGCCGAAAACAACAGGAGGGCTGTGTTTTACAACATCAAAGTGGTGTTTCCATAGAGTGAGATGTTACATGCCCTGAAGTGGGACATCTGTTTGAGGGTGATAAGCCTGCTGGAGTATCACTGAAGGACCCCATGGGGCAGGACTAGCCCATGCTTGAGAGTAGTCTGAAGTAAAGTGAACTATTCTGCTATCTTCTGTTCTGGGCATCTTCTGGGTGATACTTTAGAGATAATTAGTTGAAGTGATCCAAAAAACATACCATGTAATGGAAGACATACTCAAAGCTTCAGTGTGTAAGCATCCTTTTTGGCCCTTTACATTTATCATCGTTGACATTCATAAAGTCTGGAAAGGATATCTTTTTGTTAATTACCAAATGTACTTAGGAAGGCTAAGCATTAAGTAGTTATAAAAATTATAAAGGAATCGGCCAAAATGTACTAGGAAGAAAAGATGACAAACATGTGCTGGCTCACATGAAGAGCATAGTCTCAGTTTTCCTCTTGGCTCCTCCAGTCTGGAGAAACTTTTATGGAACTCAGTTTTGGATTTGGATCCCACTCTTCAGTGTAATGACCTACATTTGGAATTTATAGAATGGCTTATCAATAAAAAGGTACTTAAGCCAGAGAGTGATTCAGTTGAGAATATATGGGTTAAATCAATAGTGAACTCCTTCATTATTTCACAAGGACAGAAAATTTTACTTCATGCACCTACAGATTCTCAGAAGGTATAAATCTGCATGACACGAGACAGTAGAAATTCATATCTCTGAAAGCAAAAGAATGTTCAAAAGAGAACTAAACTGATGTTAATTCTTTTCTTGTAGGATTTTCTTTTTGTCCAAGTCTGCAAGCAGACTAAAAGAGTTAGTTTGCCTGAGCATCTTGTTATTTTTACTGCTTTTGGTAGCTGAGACATCTGTGTGGGCCAGGGGAATATATAGCCATGGGAGGGCTATACCTTTCTGGAGCAGCAAAACGCCAGAGTCATTGGAGAAAAGGAATTGCTGAATCTAATACATAATTTTAACATTCATATGTTGAAATCTCTGCAGTAGGTAATTTTGCCGCTTTTAGTATGTGTTTTGAGACCAGGTGTAGCCTACAGCTCAGTCTGAATGACAGCAATTACTTTTTCCAACTGCCAGTAAAAATTAGCTACCCAAGAAGAAGGGAATCAAACATTACCAACTGCTTAGTGACAATGAAATCATAAAAGGAAATGAAATTAATTTATCTTCTTCATTGCCATACTGCAAATAAATGCTTGTAAAGGAACATAAATTTGTTGTGCCTGAAGCTATTCCCATTCCAATGAGTAGAATATTTCTGTATACCTTTACTGACATTTTTGTCTAGCCTACAGAAATCCTTTGCAGTAGCCAGAACAAAAGTTTTTGAAGAATAAAAGAAGAGGAAAGTTACATAGATGTGATTTCTGAATTCCAATTTTGTTTGCAACAAAAAGAAAACCAAGAACAATTTGACGAAAAGTATGATAATGCTACATGTGAAAATAATTCATGGAAATTGTAACTTTGCAATGTGGTGGTCAATGAAAATACCACTCGAAATTTCTGGAAGCTGAAGGTTTATTACTGTACCTTAAATATATCACAGGCACCAAAGCACTGAGGGGCTCTGTAATAACGAAAGCAGTAATTGCTTTCTTCCAAAAGCAATATCTTCTGTAGACACCTTTTCTTTATTGACTAAGACATTTCTAGCTATATTTATTCTGTTAGTATTCCATCATGAGAAAAATATGCCAAACACTATTCTTAACATTCTAAACCATTGTAGATTTTTTTGGTGCAGGGGCTGCATCTTTTCAGAGGAAGCTGGATTACAATGTGACTACAAAGTTCTAATTACTCCAAAGCTGGTGGTTTATCAGTCACTCCATGCCAGAAGCTTTGGGAAGCACTCCTCCAAGCTTCTGAAACTCCCCCTGCATTAGTCTCTGTGGTGAGGAAAACATCCTCATCCACTCTGTGTTACCTCAGCTTTTCCAGCATCCTCAGAAAGGCTGGCCTTTCCCCGGAGGAGCTTCCAGAGCACATATGTTATGTAGGTGTGGCAGCTGCCCTTGAGATGAGTTCCTCAGGTGGATGGTTCCTGCTGACCATGCTAAGGGACACATACCATGGGGAGATATTCGGTCACCTTCATTAAGCAACCAAAGCTATTGAGACTAACAACTCACATATGACCCCTGAGAACAACATATTGTCATGGAGTATGGACATATTGAATGGCTTTATACACAACACAAAATCACACAGAAGCTCACTAGTTACTTGGATATTCATATCTCCATAGTAGGGAATTCACTTTTTTGTCTGTGCTAATACAGACATACTTAAAAGCCAGCACAGTAAATGCAGTGAGCTATGTGTCCCCTTTTCTCTCTCCATCCCTTCATTTGGTCTATCATTATGGATATCCTGGGGGCCCAAAGGGAAATTTTGTAAGGCACTCTGAATGGCAGAATGAGAGGATATCTAACTTTCACTGAATGCTTAAGATACTCTTCAGAGCTTCTGTTTTTCTTAGGCATTAGAATCTATGGAGAAGTCTTACTGGAAAATGTAGGCATAAAACCTAGTTGTTTAACTGAGCAATTGTCTTCTACTCTATTAGATACTACTCAGACTATGTTCTCCCAAAGCAGATTCCCCTTTTCCCCCCCTCCACTCCAAACAACTCAACTCTCTGTCTCCCCAAACTCCCAAATAGAAGAAATCTGCAAATGAAAGGAAGGCTTTTTTAGTCTTTAAAACATCATGGTTTTACAAGGAGAACATCAAAGAAGAAATATCTCTAATGACATAGTGATAAATCTTTATTTTACCAAAATGTTCTTGCCTAACTATTGTTCATGTAATTTGTGCTTAATTTTGTTTCTCAAATATCAGATTGAACTGTGCATTGTTGCTAAAATATGTCTGTGCTTTGATCTCAGTAAATTACTTGGTGTAACAGGAAGCGGGCAGAATTTTCAAGAAAATGTCTTATATTTACATCTATCAGAAGAAAAACGACATTCCGCACTCATATCTTTTCTCAGTGACATGAGAAAAACTTTCAATACACACATTCAGCAGAGATGAAAGAATACAGGGCCAGACTAAAGTGTTCTGGTCATCTTAATATTACAGGAAACATCTTAGATACAAGGAAAAAGTCTTTTACAGTGAGGGTGGCAAGGCACTGGAACAGGTTACCTAGTATTGTGGCTGATGCCCTGGAGACTTTCAAGGTGAGGCCCTGGGCAAACTGATATAGCTGTGCTGTCCCTGTTCACTGCAGGAGAGTTGGACTAGATAGCCCTCAGAGGTCCCTTCCAACTCTAAAGATTCTATGACTGTAGATGTTTGAAAAGATACCAGAAAAAATGAGACTTCCATTCCCCAGCCTTTGCTGTGCTGTTAATCCTTTTCTATTTGAATTTTCTTTCATGAAGACAGATCAAATTAGCTTCAGATAAATGGACATGGCTGCAGAACAAAAGCAGCTGTGTCACAGGGATTTGCTTTGTTTTTCCACGTAACATCCTAATGTTATGTGAATAAAGTCCTTGCTGACTAGAGTTATCTCTGGCTTGTGATAATGTCCTTTAGCTTGTCTCTTCCATGTTTCTTTTCGCAGAGGTAGAAAGCCACAGACTGAGGGCAGCATGAAGAATCCTAGTGAGTATCTACTAATATTGGGCAGAATATATAAGATGACAATGAAAAAAAGATTTTATCAGTCATCACTTCATACTTTTCTCAGTGGCACACACCCTGAAAAATGGAAATTATTTGCAATTGGTTAGGTGAAGCTTTGCATTCTGGCACCAAAACAAACAAACAAAAAACGTTGTCATTGTTGAATGACTATATACCTTTAGCTGCAAAACCAGAAAGACATCTTCCTACGAAGTTCATCTTATTTTCCAGAACTTAGTCATACAGATTGAGAGACAGCAGTAAGCATGTGACAGCACTATTCAGCAGGGTGCATGGTCATGCATGTTATCCATGTGCTTTGTGCAAACTACATCCATATCTTCCACATTCTTCAGCCAATGTTTGCACCTGAATTTGGGAACTCCCAACCTGTCCTAGGAAATTCATATAAGTCTGATGTTCAATGGTATTTAGCAACACTTTCATAGTAGCTTCTGTGAAACTACTGTTTGTATCTGGCAGAAATTTGCTGTTATGACAAATGTGTGGGAGGGTGATACAGAGATGCTGGAGCTCACAGAAAAAAGAAGGAGGGGGCTTCTTGTCATAAGATCCTACAAACAAGATAAGAGTTGTTCAGATTAATGCTGTTTCTAAATTTTTGCAATAATGTTTGCTTTTTTTGTTTTTGTTTTTTTTTTTGGAGCTTGTTCAGAGAGAGAATGAGTACTTAGCATATTACTACAGACTATAGATTTTATGTCATCATACATTGGTTGGTGGAAAACAGGGAGTCTGGTCACATGTGAATTTTCTCTGGTCAAAAAAAAAAAAAAAAAAAAAGAGGCTATAAATCCAAGCAATTAGAGACAGGATTCACAACAGGAGGTTGAAAAGAGGTACTAAATTCATTTCCTCAGTAAGTGGAATTATAGCAAACAATGCTCTAGCTTTGCAGCAGGCTACTCACAACAGGCATTTGGTATCTGCAGCTTGTGGCTCACTGGCATTTCAATAACTTCTGGAAGCCCTAGGCTATAGCTTATCCAAATTTAGAAGATGGAGCTGGCGCTGATGCCCACAGGTGGCTCATGACTGAAAAGAATCACAAACAACCACAGAACCATAAGGTTTGGAAGGGACCTTTGAAGATCATTCTGTCTAACCCCCTGCTAAAGCTGGTTCTCTACAGTAGGTTGCATAGGAAAGCATCCAGGTAGGTTTTGGATATCTCCAGAGAAGGAAAGTTCACTAGCTTCGGGCCTGGCAATCCGCAGCTCTCCTAGCACAATTCTGTAGCTTGGTGCAGACCTACCCATACATCTGGACAAGGAGCTGGTGTGACTGGCTGCTTTCTCTTCTGCTTGCGCTGGGGTCCAGCAAGGACCTGGAGCAGCATGAGCTGGGAGCCTTGGGTGCCTCTTCTCATAGGCACAAGGACACAGGAATCACCTGCGTCTTCTTGAATAGGGGATGCCAAAGAAGATGGTTGTCAGGAAAGTGGGTCTTCTCACCTAAGTACATCTTACATAAACTTGTAAATTATCATTCTAAATAAGCTGTATTGCAGCTCATTTCTCTACATATCCCATGGTTTCTATTCCTTACTAATTTATTTTCCACATTAGTAAGCGTTACTATAAGGTGTTCAAAGCCCTTATTTGTTTCCTTCTCACTGTGTGCACAAACTATGGTAAGAGGTTCTGGCTCAGGAGGAGACCCAGGCAGAGGACTCCTGCCCTGACAGAGCCATGGAGTTAGCCATAAACAAACCAGCAGCACAAATGTAGCTTAGTACATATGTTAGTTTAGATATAAAATATTCTGCGTGAAAATAATTGAGAAATTTGGGGATGTTTTATTCTCAACTGTGCATCTGTCTTCTGTTTTAAATGTTGACAGTTTGTTTTTAAAGTTGTTTCAGAGGAAAAAAAAATGTTTATTATTCCTGTATGCTGTGTAGCTCAAAAATACTATTTCCAATCCAGTAGATTTTATCATATGTCCACAAGTACATATTTCAGTTTCTAAAATAGGCAGTGAGCACAGCAAACAAAAATCTTGCCTTTTCAATCCCACTTGCCTCACCAGCAATGACACTGTGTTCAGTACTTCTCAGAACATGAGCATTTTTCTCAAGCTGTAACTTCTCATCCTGCAAAGTTTTTCTTCATATGTACAGCAAGGCAATCATATCATCAACTTGTTCTTGTGCCCCAGAGAAAAGAAACTCTGATAACTCTGATTTTAAATTGTTATACTTCTAGTACTGTAGTCATTGTTGTTTCCTGATTTCTGTAGTGCTGTTTATTCCTGTCTTCATTTTCTTTTTCAGCTTCCTCAGTGCTCTGGGGCCAAATGCTGCCCTTTTTTTTTCCCTTGTGTCTTCTTCTCACTCTTTTCTTTCTTTCCCTAATTCTCAGATTTTCTTCCCTTTAGCCAAGTTGTCAAATGACTAGGCTACTCTTTCTTTCTCCTCTTACCATTGTCTACCATCCCATTGACCTTGGCACTTTTATTCAGCATCTCAGTCACAAATGTAATTCACCCTTTTGTTGTCATTTCAGAATATGTTTTTCTTTTGCCACTTCCATTTCTTGGGAGCTATCTCCATCTAGCTATTTTTATTCTATGATTGTCTAAATGTCCTCCCAGAGCAGACTTCTATTTATGCTTTGTCTTTTCCTTTTCTTATAAGTCCAATATGTTCCTTTCACCTGTATTATCCACATATTGACTCGTGTTATTTTTAACGGAATTGCTAGGTCTATTTAGTCTATTTCTACTGTCTGTAGCTCTTGGATCAGGAGTGCTGCAGAGGTGGTTGCTACTACTTCAGCTAATCACAGTTGCCGAAGTTGTGGTTCAGATAACAGAGAGTAGACACTTATTTTTTTTTAAACCACACACATGTAGGAACAGCTGTGTAATGCTTTGAGGGCTGGGGTATCTTTTCATCTAAGAAAACTAGATACTGACCTTGGCTGGGTTTGTGTGCACCAGTGCGGTGCAGAAAGGTGTAATAATGCTAGCTACCTCACTTCATTAGTTTATCACTAACTCCAAGACACATATTGTGTGTTTTCTTTCACATTCAGATCCATCCAGTTGCTTACCTATGACCACGTGTTTTGGACAATGTATGCTACGAGCCATAAAAACAGCAGTACCATCGCATGTACTTTGTTGCAATAACAGCTTACTGCTGTGCTTTCCCATTTATGCTGATTCCAGGTTAACATTAGGAGCGCATAAAAATTAAAATGCTGCTTGTCACTGTCCTAAAAGTGATGTTTTCAATACCTGCCAAGGCAGCTATTGCATAATTTTTATGAATGCTTGCCTTTGTGGTGCTGTATTATTATTAGAACCTCGGGCTCTGCATTAAGAGTTAAAGAGAAATGTGATTTTCAGCAAGGGAACAACCTATGGTATTTAACGTATATTATCATAATTTACATCCATTATGCCCAACTGTAATTAAAAAAATAAAGTGGCATTTAGGCTCATGAATGGTGCAGGAATGACATTTCTAGAAAATGAGGCCCCAGCAGATACCATCAAAGAGAGAAGTCAGCTAAAGCAGGTATTCAGTCTGCCCCAACACCACGCAAGGAGTAAGAGCTTCTTGTTAGGCTGATGGTTGGACTAAACAATCTTAATGGTCTTTCCAGCCTCAGTGATTCTATGATTGTAAGAGCCACCATGGAGAAAGCATGCAGCTGCCATGGAAATCATAGAATCATACAATGGTTTGGGTTGGAAGGGACCCCAAGGATCATCAGGTCCCTACCCCATGCCACAGGCAGGGCCACAAACCTGGTACTAGAGCAGGTTGCCCAGGGTGCCATCCAACCTGGTCTTGAACACCTCCAGGGAAGGAGCATCCACTGACTCTCTGGGCAGCCAGATCCAGCACCTCACCATTCTCTCTGTGAAGAACTTTCCCCTGACATCCAATCTAAACCTTCCCTCCTTGAGCTTGAAACCTTCGTACGTTATCGTATCACTGTCTAACCTTGTAAAAAGTTTATTTCCCTGCTATTTATATTCCCCTCTGAAATACTGCAGTGTGGTCTCCTCACTGCCTTCTCTTCTCCAGGCCGAACAAGCCCAGCTCTCTCAGCCTGTTTTCATAGGGGAGGTGCTCCAGCCCTCTGATCATCTTCATGGCCCTCCTCAGGACCCTCTCCAACAAGTCAAAGACAGGTCAGCCATAAGATGACAGTAACATCAAAGTCCCTGGGACCAATGGCAGCATGCAGTCACTGAGCCACGTAGATGACCCAGTCTGCTTGGTAGGTCAGTGAAACTCCCACAGGGTAGGGGAGGCCAGGTCCACCAGACTTGGTTGATCATGGGGAGCCACTCTGGGGAAGGGGGTGAGGTGGCATACCTGTGTTAGGGTCCCTGGGGGTGAGACTGAGGTGTCCTGGGTAAAATGAAGTAACTGAGCTTGGGTGGTAGTGAGGTGGGAGAGGGCAGCAAAGAGCAAAGTCCACTGACAGATCTTTGCATGACCCTGAGATGGGACATCAACCCTATCTGCAAGTGAACATGCTTGAAGGAGCTTGAAGGAGCACCCTGCAGAACACATTAGGGAGGAGGTCTGAGTAAATATGGGATGTTCCACTTCTGCTGCCACTTTGTGGTGCAAGACCCCAAGTGCCCAACCTCCTCAGAGTGAGGTTTGTGCAGCCCTCAGTCTTCACCTTCCAACCTAGGCAGAGTTGAAGCCCTGGATTTATTTCTCTGGGTCAGGTCACATAGACATGGTAAGCATGTGGAGGGGAAGTGTATCTGGCCAGAAGGAGTCAAAAGGGCAGCAGCTGAACTCCAGCCCTGGGATGCAACCTGCTGTGAGATTTTCCATCCCCAAACAGTACATAACCATAGAATGTCTTAGGTTGGAGGGAAAATTAAAACCCACCCAGCCCCAACCCCTGTGGTGGGCAGGGCTGCCCCCATCAGCTCAGGCTGCCCAGGGCCCCATCCAACCTGGCCTCTCTGGGCAGCTGTGCCAGCACCTCACAACCCTCTGGGTAAAGAAGTTCTTCCTAACAACAAACCTACACCTCCCTTCTTTTGTTTAAAATCCATTCCTCTATGTCCTATCACTATTAGATCATATAAGAAGCCAGTCCCCCTCCTGCTTGAAAGCTCCCTTCAAGTACTGGAAGGCCCCAGTGAGGTTTCCTGAAGCCTCTCTTCTCCAGGCTGAACAAGCCCAGCCCCCTCAACCTTTTTTTATAGCAGAAATGCTCTGCTATAAAAAGATCTCTGAGCAATTTTGTGGCTCTCTTAATCAGCTACAACAGCTCCACATCTTCACTGTTTATTGTAACACGTGCCAAAATGAAAACTAAATAAATAAAATCCCGTCAAAAAATAGACTTTGCTGTCAAAAAATTCATGGATTTATTGAAAAAAGAAAAATGAGTCTGAAAGGGATTAGGGAAGCTTATGGAGAAAATCACCGTTATTGGCTGTTACACACAGTGATAAGTATGTGACCTAGAGATCAAAAAAGTCCTTAAAATACTGGCTTTCAGAGGCTGGGAGGCTCTGTCAGAAAACTGTTTTTTGCAATCCAGGATTCAGCTTCCTTCAGAAACAAGGTGTTACACCAAAATAGTCTGGCTCTAAGTCTGTTTATATTCTTAAGAGTCTTCTTAAAATGTAGAGTAGATTTGTGTTGTATGCCAAATCCCTTGAGACACATTGTCAGAGCAGAGGATGCGTAGGAGCTACCAGCCTTATGGCCAGTTTGTGAAAACACTGCTCACGTGCAGGACTTCACAGAGCTACAAGGTGTGCAGAGTGAACACAGTGTAAAATGTGGACATGGGACACAGAAAGGTGAAGCAGTGTCCCTGAGAGACCAAAGATGAGAAAGCAATGAGCAAACTGTTAGAACAGATCCAGAAACCTCCGCAGCGGATATCGCTGACATTAAGCAGTCAGCTGTGGCTGACCTCTCTCAGGGGCTAGCTGCTATTTCTGGAGCAGGGGAGCCTCAGTTTGGGTCACAACATGCCACACCACAAGATGAATGGCAGAGCTTCGTAAATAGCCGTAGAGGGCAACCATGAGCCATCAGTTCACTGCGCAGCATGGGAAGGAAAGGGACATGCAACTGCAAGGGTGTACCGTTTTCCTGTTTAGAGACTGCCTTTTCTAGACAGCTGCAGTGCTGTTTCAGAAATGAGCAGGCAGGGGACACTTTTCTTTTGGAAAATACCCCAACATGGGATAAATCCTGGGGTGCCAAAAGAAAAAAAAACCAGCATCTGGGCTCTACTGAAATTTGCCCTAAATTCCCTACTCAGCAAAACTTCCTCTGGACATGATTGTATTGTATGCCATGTAGCTTGTAATGTGGACCTAACCTGTGGAGTATCAACTATGTCAAACCCCTTTGCAATGGACTGAAAACTAATTTCTATTTACAGCCAACATAACAGCCGCCTGCTGTGAGGGTGGGATACACCATGTTCAAAATGGCTAATGAAAACAGCTAGCTAATTTTCCTCTCCTGTATGTTTTATTAAAGGAGAAAGGAAATGTGAACAGAAGAACCATCCTCTGCATCATTATGTAAGGTGTAATCAGGAAATACGCTTTTAATTCATTCTAATTTAGAGGGAAATCGCTTTCATTTTGGGCTAAGGCAGCATAATAGAATCCGTTAGTGATTAGCTCACCTGTCTTACAGTTGTTCAATAATATTCTGTTTTCCTGCTCTATAAACTGCGTTCTAATTACTGCCTAATGAAAAAACTCTGAATTTTCCTTACCTCCTACAACAAGGACTTGTTCTTACTCCACACATCACAATTTCATGCCTTTGTTACACCAAACACTGTATTTCACTTGTAACTGTGCTAGAATGGTCTGGATTATGTTAAAAGTGATTATCAAGGCATGTCATTGCATCAGTCATAACATCACATAACTCACATTCATCAGCTATATAGGGCTCAGTTGCGCTGTTAGCACTCAGTCCTGAAGCAGACAGAGGAGAAAATCTTCCCTCATCTCTGGGAAGTGCAAAGGCACCACTGCACGAAGAGCTATTAGCACCCTGCCTGCAGCATTGCAACTAGATGATTCCTATGGCCATTTGTATCCCTCCACCCTAATGAGACATGGGGCAGGTGTGGGAGGGTTTGCTGTGCCCAAACTAATACCAATCCCCACAAGCAGGTGAGGAGAGATGACTCATCCCCCAGCATTTTGGCTAGATCTGCTCCCAGATTCTCCTCTCTGGCTCTTCCCCTCCCTGAGTCTTTTTCTCCCTGCATAAAATATCTCCTACTTTAAATGGCTTAAAAGTCTTAAAAGTAGTAGCAAGATGGGCCATACATGCTTGCAATGAGGACTTCAGGAGATCTGCTACACCTGAGCTCTTGCACTGGAGGTGCTCCATGTGCAGGGAGGAGAGGATGAAACAGCTGTGGTCTGTAGAATTACATCCATGTCTGAACATCAAATTATGTCCAAACGTCACTGTCATTAACATCTGAATTACTTCTCACTAATGAATTGTACATCCTGTAAATACTATTTGAGACACATGGTCATTGCCAGTTAGCCCTTATTTTTATTGTAACTGATAAAACTATCTGTTACCATCCTCCCCATTGTGATAATACTCTTAGGGATGCCAACGAAGGAAATTCTAATTATGTCAGATTTTAAGACAATGACTGCCTTAGAGCTGTGCCCACCCTTCCATGAGAGGACCAGAAAGATGAGAGAGAGATGGAGAAAAGACGAGAGGTACCCAAAAGAATACTTGAGTACCTCCTTTTCCTTTCTGCTCTCCCAGCAGGATCAGAAGAACTCAAATTTGGGAAAAGTACCTCTAGGATAGTGGAGATGGTGGGGCCTAGCTGAGGAATAGGACAGAGAAGATGAACAGAGGGAGGTGATTTGTCAATTAAAAAAAAAACAACACCAAACAGAATCAATGAAAGATGAGCATGAGCCTTTGGCCTATTAATATATGACCTAGCATTGCATATACATATATAGTTCAACTACTCTGTTCATTTCAGGGAAGTTGGTCTAGATGACCTCTAGAGGTCCATTCTAACTCTATGGATTCTATGATTCTATGATATGTAGGCATCACAGGCAAACCCTGTTCCTAATTACCTCAATTGCCCAGGTGCCCCTATGTAATAGGTCTGAGGCTCTGGGACTCGAGGGAGAAGTGAATGGTCACCTGCTGGCCACCCCTCTTCTGATGGAACCCAGGAAACCATTGGCCTTCTGGACTACAAATGCACAGTGCTGGCTTATGTTTAATTTTTTATCAGCCACAACCTCTAAGTCCTTCTCAGCAAGTCTACTCTCGAGGATTCCTTCTCCCAGCTCGTATACATGTCTAGGATTACCTCAACCTAAGTGCAAAACACTGTGCTTTGCTTTGTTGAATCTCATCAGATTCATAAGGACTCATTTTTTGAACTTTTCAAGGTCTCCCTGGATGGCGTTCCTTCCTTCTGTATCAACCACCACACTGCTCAGCTTGGTGTCATCAGCAGCAAACTTACTGAGGGTGAACTTAATCCCATTACCTATGTCACTGGTAAAGTTAAAGATTACTAGACCCAAGACAGAGCCCTGGGGGATACCACTTGTTACCAGCCTCCACCCACACAGAACTGTTGATCACAACCCTTTGACTGTGACCAGAGAACCAGTTCTTAACCCACTGAACAGTCCATCCTTTGAATCCATACCTCTCCAATTTAGAGAGAAGGATGTGGTGAGGAACCATGTAAAAGGCCTTGGTAGATGACATCAGGAAGTGTCAATCTGCCCACGGGTATGAAGGCCCTTCAGAGGCACCTAGACAGGCTGGATAACTGGGCTAAGGCCAGAGGGATGAAGTTCAGCAACACCAAGTGCTGGGTCCTGCACTTTTGTGCACAACAACCCCAAGCAATTCTACAGGCCTGGGGTAGAATGGCTGGAAGATTGCATGGAAGAAGTGGACCTGGAGGTGTTGGTCAATGCTTGGTTAAACATGGGCCATCAGTGAGCCCAGGTGGCCAAGAAGGACAAAGGTATCCTGGCTTATATCAGAAATAGTGTTGCCAGCAAGAACAGGGAAGTGATCATCCCTCTATTCTCAGCTCTGTTGAGGTCACACCTCAAATAATGTGTTCAATTTTGGGCCTTCACTGCAAGAATGACATAGAAGTCCTGGAGTGTGTCAAGAGAAGGGCAGTGAAGCTGTGAGAGGTCTGGAGCACCAAGTCTTTTGGGGAATGGCTGAGGGAACTGGGATTGTTCAGTCTAGAGAAGAGGCTCAGAGAAGACCTTATCATTCTCTACAGTTGCGTGAAAGGAGGTTGTGGTGAGGTGAGGATCAGCCTCTACTCCCATGTAACTAGTGACAGGTAAAGAGGGAATGGCACAAGTTGTGCCAGGGGAGGCTCAGATTGGATATTAGGAAATTTTTTTTTCCTGAAAGGGTGGTCTCTTACTGGAATGGGATGCCCAGAGAGGTGCTGTAGCCATTGTCCCTGCAGATGTTCTGGAAACATTTAGTTGTTATATTAATGAACATGATTTAGTGAGGAAATACTGATGGTAGGTGGACAGTTGGACTACATGACCACAAAGGTCTTTTCTAACCTTGATGATTCTATGATTCTGAGACCCTTGTCAGGCAGCAGATCCAAGAGAAGAGATGTTCATGCTCCTATGAGGTATGTGGCTGTCTGTGGACCCAACACCCTTCCATGCGTGTTTCCCTGGCTGGCAGGTATCACTGTAGCTGGAATTATTATGCTGTAAAACTTAATGTCTCATAACCTTTGGATGTGCTACTAAATCTATTGCTTCTAATGTATCCTACCACAGAAAAGCTTCAAGGCACTTCTGACATTAAGCTCCTAGTCAAGGTAACTTAAATATTCAAAATAATCAAACTGTTAAGGGATGATCACTTTCATTCGGATGAATGATTAATGTGGTAGGATTTATTAAAAAAAAAACCAACAACAGCAAAAAAATCCCAAGACAATCACCAAAACCCTTATCAAATATGAGAGTAAATTACGTAGATATAGCAATTCATTCCCATAAAAAACATATAATGAAGTTTGTTTTGTTCTTCCAGTGTACCATTTTTTTATGACCGGTCTGCCCAATGTTTTACTGAACTGTTCAGCTGTGTATTGCTACCCTTACAAATAAAATATAGTTGGTGTTTGTCTTCGCTTTCATCTTTAAAATAATTATTCAGAGGTTTCACTTATTTTCATTAGCCTAGTTTGTTGTTTCAAATAACCTCAGCTTTTCTGAGAAATTAAGAGACTATTAGGCAATTTTATACCTATCTGTGTAAGAAGCGGCAAAATGGATTTTTTTGGTGACCCCATGGAATGGTTTCCCTCCTCTGTTCTGAAGCTGTGTAGTGGTTGATGGCACTTGCCCACTACAGAGTCCCAGCAGTGTGAGCTGAAAAGGGCTCTCTTTGTGCTTAAGTATCTCAGGTCCACAAAGGAATACAATACCTTGGGCCTCTGTGAAGAGTGAAACCCATACCTTTTCTAACATTTTACTTGCTTTATTATTTAGAAATGAACATCACTTACAGCTGAGGTCTTCATTTGCAGTGTTAAACATAGTAGGGAAACATTCTGGCAGAAACCACAGGGCTGACTGGAAGAACACAGACCTACTCCAGGTAAGGGCTGAAACCTTCTTTCCTCTGTTTCTACTGAAGGAATGCGTGAGTAAAGAGAAGACAGTCCTTGGGTAGCTGCACAAAATCCTTCACTAAAAAAACATGGAGACCAACTTGAAATACTATAAAAGATGCTCTGGTGCTGACCTAAACACTTGGTGATCATGCAGAAAGCCCCGTATCATCTTCCACTGCCACAGGGAAAACTGTTTTTTAAGGCTACATCATCTTGCTACTGAGTGACCTACATTTTTCAGCCTAAGTCACCCCCCAAAACAAATAAATTAATTATTCTATTTATGTAAAATCAGCATCAGACTCATATAATTCTAACTTCAGAATGAGACAGTAAAAGGAATTCAATTATTCTTACACATAATTGCATGGATTAAAATAAAAATTACATAGTAAAGTTGACAATTTTCACTTCATTTGTTGTTCTTTCAAGTGATTGTTTTTCACTAATTCTTTGGAGGGCATGAAAGAGAGAAATACTTGGAAATGGAGACTAGTTGGCAACATACTTTTGGAAGAGCAGCACAAGCTTCTGCATATTCAATAGATGTATTGTGTATAGGACCAAGAGGTCAGCAAGATGTTGGAGGGAAGGAGTCCTTCACACCAGTTTTGCTAAACCTGGCTTCTCATTCTGTATACACTTTGATCTTATTCTTTACTTTTCTACTTAATTCTCTGATCGTGAGCCACAGGCAGATATGTATAGTTCACCTGGTGGCTGCCATCGGGAGTGAACTCACTCCTCACCTTTCCCTAAAGATTTCTGGAGCGGAGGGACTTCAAATTGGCAGCAGATCTGTTGGTATCCTGGTGGTGAGAAAAGGGGGCAAGTGGTGGGATGAATAAGTCCGAAACAAATTTATTTAAAAACAAGCAAACAAACAAAAAACAAAACAAAAAAACACCCTTACGATGGAGAGAGATTTCTGGTCAAGAATGGTCATATAATGTATCAGATAGCTGTTTGCAATTGTACAATTGTTTGCAATTGTATTGACTGCAATATGGCAGTCCACAGCATGCACTGAGCTAGTAAAGCCATTTGCAGAGAGAAACCTCTGGCACAGGGATTCAGGCAGGGGCAAAACCTGTAAAGTAAGGTCAAATATTTCTCTGAGGTTCTCATATGGGAAAATCTTTTAAGACTATCCTGCATTTGATGCAAGCCCTTACTGCTGCTAACCAGTTCCTGGAGAAATTGTAACATTTGGCACTGAGTCTTCAGACTTTTCATTCTCATGCCTGCTGGAGGCTAGAATCTACAGAAGCTGACGTTAGTCCTGAAAATAACTTACTTTAATCACCTCTTACCTAACTGTTTAGCTCTATGCAAGCTGCACTTTTGCTCACTTTAGTACCAGCAATAGGGTTTGCAAAGCTGAAGTGGCAGTAAGAATCTGGTGGAGACCTAAACCCTGCTCAAGGAGAACCTGGGGATTTTGCTTGCAATTATTGTGCCATATATTCCACAGTGGCTTCTAGACATTAAAAAGCAAAGCCCCCAAACCCTAGAGAAAAGCTTTGAAAATTGACACAGCCAAGATCAGTGCAGTTATCTTTCAAGATATTTCTTGCTATTTGCATGAAATATAAGTACAAAAGGAAATACTGAAACCTGGAAACAAATTATACATCTTCAAAATTAATAAAATTAGACATATAATGTCAGGGCCATGCTGCAAAAATCTGTAGCCATATTGAATTAAGTGGTCTAAATGTTGTTTCCTGTTCTGTTTAAATACCAGTGCCAAACTTGCATTGATCTAATTGACATCAAAGAGAGCAGGGCTAGGTCCCCAGGAAGCAGCTAAGGATAAGCTCACCTTTGAGAAAAAGCCTAAAACGCCAGTGATCTAATTTGGACATAAGTGAGTGCGGCTCTCTTTTTAATGCAAGGACATACTGGAAAGCCTGTAAAGGGTTTATGATTCTGATATTAAACTTAGTATTTCAAAGATGTCTGTCAAAGCTTCCTGTTCTGTCTCCATTAAATTAATTATTGTAAAGTTTCCTTTTATTATGTATTTAGCCCTTAGTGATCCACTGAGAAAGGCTGGGAACTGTAGGGTAGGAAGTGCAAGCAGGGACAATGTTCTGTGCAACATAAAGGTACAAACAAGATTCTAGTTTCTTTGCTATCACTACGCATAAAAAACTGAAACATTTTAGTCAATTGCATGATTGGGAAGATCTCTCTGCGTAAGAAATATATTACCTGCCCTGACACTCTTTGGCTGGAAATCAAGGATTTGCGTAGCCATAAGGTTGAGGGAGGTGATCGTCCCCCTCTACTCTGCCCTGGTGAGGCCTCACTTGCAGTACTATGTCCAGTCCTGGGCTCCCCAGTACAAAAAAGACAGGGATCTTTTTGGAAGAGTTCAGCGGAGGGCTACAAAGATGAAAAGGGTGTAGAACACCTCTTTTACGAGGAAAGGCTGAGAGACCTGGGTCTGTTCAGCACTGAAAAAAGAAGACTCTGAGGGGATCTGATCCACGTCTATGAATATCTAAGAAGCAGAAGGCAAAGGGACAAGGCTGAACTCTACTCTGAAGTGTGTGTTGATAGGATGAGGGGAAATGGCCACAAACTGAAGCATAGGAAGTTCCACACAAATGTGCGTGTGAACTTCTTCACAGTGCAGTGACGGAGCACTGGCACAGGCTGCACAGAGAGGTGGTGGAGTCTCCTTCTCTGGAGACGTTCCAGACCAGCCTGGACATCTACCTGTGCAACCTGGGCTAGGGAGCTGCTCTGGCAGGGGGTTGGACTCGGTGATCTCTAGAGGCCCCTTCCAACCCCTACAGTTCTGTGATTCTGATTCTGTGACAGAGATGAGAAACATTATTCTTACTCAGTGGTATTTTTCATCTTTTAATTCAGTGTAATTTTCTATTAACCTCTCATATGTATGCTGGTTATTCTCATGAAATATCTAATTTTACTGCAGGAGGAGAGTCTGGATGCTTACTCAGCTTCAGAGAATTAATCACTGTATTTCTACAGCAATTTGGCTTGCAGTTTGGTTGGGCAGTCTTGCTTGCAGACTTTCTGCCTCATGGTAATGGGGAAATGACAAGAAGTGTTGTAGTCCACTGGAAACATTGCTCTGTAGTTCAAAAATTTGAGAGAAATCTTTGAAAAATTTATCTTGTAAGTTGTATAAAGTACATTGCTAAATATGTGATTTATTAAATATCTAATGCATCTTAGCAGAATGGAAAGAAGATGTGTTTAAAATGTATCTGCGTACTGGCGTCAATCATTTAAAGCCATGTGCTTTAGTGTTAAGGGGTTTTTTTTTTTTAATACTCTGTTAAGATAATCACTTCAATATTTATTCCATCCCAAGTGCAAATAAGCTCGCACTAGTTCGGCTAGAGAATGTAATGGGTTTAAATTAACTGGATATAGGTAGCTATTTATTCATTTTCTGCACAAAATCAAAAATACCTTTTTTCTTTCTTAATGTAAAGGATTTTACCTTTAGCATTAACCAGACAGTAGGCTGAGGACTGATAATTATCAGTCACTCATCAGGAAAGGACGTAATGGGCTGCACGCTCATGCGGTCAAAATAGTAGAGAGGTGTGAGGATGTCCTTTCATGTTATTTCAGCTTCTGCCTGCCCTCTAGAAGAAACAATTAAACAAAATGTTTCAAATGTGTAAGGAAAAAATTTTTTTTTTCCATACGGGAATAAAATGATACTAAAATTATAAAATTATAGTAGCACATCACATTTTAAACACATAACTCTAATAGGCACTGCCAATGCAAAGAGAGTGTCCTGGTTACAAAGTAAACGCAATGTACTTCTCCTACCTAAAAGGATTAAGGAAAAAAAAATAAAAAAAAAATATTTCTATATCTTTGTTTGGCACTGAAAGGGAACTGAAGACACGACTGAAACTTAACAAGAGTCCAAGGATGAGAGAATAAATAGTTCTGGATATCCTGGCCCAGATTCTGCAGAATGTTTGCTCTTGTACAGCACCTGGCTTGAGAGACTGAGGGGAAAGCAGGTTTTGATAGGCCTTCAGATGTCCAAGGACTTGAGATATTGACTTGACAATCAGATGGTGCCTTGTATTCTGTTTAGTCCCCATAAAGATGTAGGCAGGCAGCTAGATCCTTCTCAGAGGACACCTATTTCCCATTGTTGTCACTGGTGGCTCATTTCCTACATACCTCCAAAATTCTTTCGTCTGTTTCTCAGCCCTGTTAAACATTGCATTCTTAAGAAAACACATGCTTAAAAGTGACAAATCCAAAAGTCACTGTTTTACCAGCTGTCACTGGTATAGTATGCTAGATTCATGTAGGTGTTGAGATGACCATGGTTTGTGTATTAGTCTGCAAATGTTCCTTTCTGTATTACTAAAAATGCCCTCTGGTCTTCAAGTAGACTAAATGGCAAGTTAGACTCAACTCTTTCATCAGCAAAGCTCAGTTACCATGAGAGCACCTGCTTCCTGCAGGTTCTGATTGCTTATCTCTGTGCCACACAGTGACACACGTAGGGACCCCACAGCTCTCCTTTGCTTGCATCTTGCTCTGCTCCACTGGGATAACTGCTCTGTTCTTCTCACATTGTTACATGGATTCATATAATCACATGAAGCACCACCAATTGCTCCTGACCTGGACTGAGCTACAGATTTGTTGTACTAATCAGTAGTGCAACAGTTAAAAAAATTCTACTACACTTGCCTTTCTTTTATCTTTTCACCACTGTGAAAGAAATATCTGCCAGTTCTTTAATTACAGGTTATATAACTCCTGACCTGTATGGCCTTTTCTGTGCTCAGTTCCTCTTAGAATTTTGCTTGATTATAAATACTGAGATCTTGTTACTGGTAGTGAGAACTTATTAAGAATAAATCTTTTCTTTGATGGTGCGCACACTTTTCAGCTTCTGTGGCAAATTTTCACCCTTCTTCACACCACTACACTCTTTGGGCAAGGATTTTTATCCTTTCCAGACGTACTATGACCCATAGACATATGGATTTTTTTTTTCTCAGCTCTGGGCTTCTCAGCTGTATATATACACAAAAGCATTTCCTCTTCTTATATGATTTGCACACACTTTACTTTGTTCTTAATTCCCCCTTTGGTTTCTTTTGATATCTGTAGCGTTTCAGTCATATTACAATGAAGTTCAGAGTGAGCATTTTGTTCACTGTTTCCTACCCATGGTCTTGATCTGATGTGAGTAGTGGTATCACCTCAATGTATATTCTTTCTTGTCAGAAATTTGAGCTTTGAGGGTCACATACAAATAGAACAATTGGGTGAGGCAGTTTAAAGCAAAAAGTACAAAAGGATTGGGTGCACAATAATTTTGCCCTACCTTTTCAGAGCACTGGAAATGGATTTATCTGAACTGTCGTGGTACTTCTATCTGTCAGTTTCTAAGGTAGAAGCCTCAGATTTAAAAGGTGAAAAATATGTAAAATATCATCAGTAGATCAGGATAAAAAAACTAACCACTCAAAGAGAACCTCTTTCTACTTTTGCTACAATGGAATTTTTTTAAAAGTTGGCTTTTGCAACATATTTTTCTGTCTTTTATTGTGCATTCTGACACATGCTCTGAAAAAAAAAAACAGTCTTCAACACTTCATTGGCAGATATTTATCCCTCAAATTGCCTTGATATAGTATGGAATACTGAGACAGATTCCATGTGCCACACACTCACCTCCGACACACAGATGAACTGTACGCATTGCTCTTGAGAAAGATGGAGAGCTTCCAGATGCCTTGGCACTGTCACTGCAGCTCCTGGGCTGAGCTGTAAGGACACAAAGAGGAGCTTCAAGACCCTGAATGACCAATGAGTCCCAGGTTCAGATCAGTACAAAACAACCCTATGAGCATTTGTACCTAACCAAAGGTATCTAGTCCTCAGAGAGATAGCAAACAGCTGGTGCACGTGTGACACTCATTTGCTCACACTGCCTGATCCCATTTGTTAGGAGAATAGGAGAATCTGTAGCTATGGTGGCTGCTGTTCCCCTCCCTGGGACTATACAGCCCTGCTAGGAGCTGAGCAGATAAAAAGATTGCTCCCAGGTGTGGGGAGGCTGAAGGATGAGGTCAGGAAAGAGCCACCCATGTTTTTCTTCTCCACACTGTTCAGAAGGGGGAACAGCAGCCAAGATGATGTTGGCCTGCAAAACTTTTGTATTGCTTCTGGTTTGCTTGCTGATCTGCCACTTGGGAAAATCTGCAATTTTCTTTCAGATATAGGCTGTTTCTCCATCAGTGGCAGCATATGAAAATAAAAAAAAATTAGGCAATCAATATTTTTGTGTTTGAAATATATGAACATTATCACCATGAGATAATAGCAACTGCTGCTGACATTGCGGTAAAAAGAGGCTTTTGACTTTGACCCTGGCCCCTAAAACCAGCAAAGAATGAAATGGGTTTGTATGCTCTTGTTAGGTGGATGGTTTGACAGGATGATCTTGGAGATCTTTTCCAGTCTTGGTGATTCTATGGTTCTATGAAGACATTACTGCCTGTGGCTCCAGTTCTGTTCTTCACCCACACAGAATCCTCGCCTGCACATGTCTAGTCCAAAATTGGAGTTAATCACTCCTAATGCTCTCAGCAGCCCCATCTTTCTAATATGAAAATGTTCATAATTTAGATGAATAATAAATTCTCCAGCAACAGACTCTGCTTGCCTAATCCATAGCCTTTCATATTTACATTGCAGGGACAAGTGCTTGTCTGTTACTTTCATTGGCAGAAAAAGGGAGAGGATGTAAAGCACCTGGAAGATCTCTAAAGCCCAAGAAAGAAAAACTTTGCATAATAATATTTAAGCTGTGTTTCTTCAGACATGCAGGGAAGGTGTTCACAAAATATTATTTCAACAAGTAGAGACAGAGCACCTTAACTATATTAAAAAGTAATTTCCTTACTGATCACTTTGTTAAAAGGTGCAGGTGTTTAAAGAATGATTGCTGTATGCTCTGATAGAAATAAACCTGACTCTCACCATGCTCCTTGCCAATGGAATAAATTATATGGCAGTAGTTATGTCAAAAGTGTGAAGCACATCAGCATTAATGAGTGCATGGTGGAGTTTTACACTAATTAATTTGTCTTGTCAGATTATGACAAAGTATTTTCCAATAAATGCTGCCAAGTTGTAACCCTGATAAGCAACCAGATAGCAATTAACAATACACTTCAATGATTTTACTGTAATTTCTCATTTGCAACTTCAACGTAAAAGCCTGGAGTGTCAGAATACATGAGCCAAGGTAGGAGAAAAATGGACTTTGAAACCAGTTAGGGAAACATGAATGATTCTTATACATATTATATGTATATTATATATTATATAAATATATAAATAAAATTGTAAAAAATTTTACTTCTCAAGCAGTGACTATCCTGTGCAATGAAGAAATAAAACAATAATCCTGGTGAATGGTTTCAGAACTCCAAATACTGAGGATAGATAAAAGAAATATATTTTTCTTTAGTGTGTACTTCATCACCAGTTTCTTTTATTCAGTGATAGTAAGAAATCACAAGTGTTATTTGCTGGAGTTCTTTCATATATTTTCTGTCTCGTTATTTTCCTTCCAGACCTTCTGGTGTGGTAAGTCAACAGCATTCATCTCATGTTTTATCTGGAAGGATATTCTTGGAGGATGAAATGTGATTATTCTGAAGCTCAGCTTCAAAACTGTGCAGCGCTGCCTTCATTTTAATTTCTTGTCCCATTCCCCATTCCTTGTGCCATTTTCCTACTGACGCACATAGTGTACTATGATTTTTTAGCTTATAAAGGAAATCTGCAGCTTATTTTCAAGGGAATCACAGAAGATTTTATTCCCTATCAGTTTCTGGCACAGACCACAGAAAATTGATCTGCATGAGCTGCTGCTGACCTTGCATATCCAAACAGAAGACAGCTCAGTAGCTATAGGGAGCTCTTTGTGATACTAGCACAGAAATCAATATGTTAAGTTTAAAGATTGACCAGATGTCAAAACATACATTAAGATACAAGACCCTAAGGCTGCCTGCACTGATGCATTTTGGCATTGACCTGATGTTTCACAGTATCCTATGGATAATAAGGAGACCAAGAGTAAAGCAGAACATTATCACAAATGCTTTAAGTGCAAACCACTCAGGTCAGTGAGACTAATTATCTTGCACCATCTCCATTTCATGTGATGAGAAGTGGACAGAAGATGAAATTGAAAATTAACTTATTTTTTCCCCTTTTAATTAAAATACCCCCCTAGAGACGATTACATGTACTGTGTCAGAGTAATGTTATTATCTAAATGCAGAGCAATCTCAGTCCCTTCAGTCCTTTCGCTGCACCATTGCTGATGTGATCACAGTCATTTTCAGGATGCCTTGGCAGCTTCTTGCCCTCCACAGGACCAGCAATGACTGTACAAGTCCATTGTTATTCAAGGAAGCCCTTGTGATTAACTTTCAGTCAACTCTGAGATTGAAACACAGAAAATGCTTAAAACACAGAAAATGCTGGGGGTAGGGAAAGGGGGAATGCATGCTTTCTCTAAATGGGACCTAAATAAGTGGAAATGGGAAAAAGTTGCTCTTGGCTTTTTTAGGCAATTGTTGCTTTCCTACCTTTTCTGATGGGAGAGTGCTGGATAGCTGCTATGCCCAGTGAGCAGGGGAAAGTTGCTCACTAGCGCAAGAGCCCAAGGACCTCCAGGTATAACTGGTTGTGGGGTATCTCACTGGGAAGTACACCCATAGGCTGTATGGGATGCTGGCTGAAGTGTGACCCATAGACTGTACCTTTACATGTGCAGCTTTTATATAGCTGATAAATGACCAGCATGGTTCATCTGCTTTGTGTCACACTGTTTGTCCTACACAGCTCAGCCCTTCAGAACAGACACTGAAACTGATCTCCCTATCAACACTTAAAAACCGATAGATATCTGTGATTGCAGCTAACTTCTGACAGAGTTCACATCACCATGTGTATAACATTCTCTGACTTTGAGTAGCCAGAGGCTACTGTTGTACCAGCTGCATAGTAACAATGCCCAGATGTGGGTGCACTAATGGAGAATGGGATCAGAAAGTAATATGGGTGTGTGCAGATGTCTATTTGCATTTCCTGCTAAATTAAGACATCTTGTCTGATGTGTCATTATTATCAACAACACTGTGGATGTAATCTGCTCTGGAAAGTGCTCTGGTTTTTCTTCCAGTCGGCTGGGCACCTTTGCCCATTCTGTTAGCAAGAACACTCAGTAAACATCTCTGAGCATCAAAGGCAGCTCAGGGCACAGAGCAACCCTAAGGAAGTTTGTTCTGTTGCCCACTCTGGCTGGTGACTCAGGTGATGGAGAGATGGGAAAATTACAAGACTCAAGAAATGGCTTCATGTATTTTAACTTGCTTTTGTTCATAGTCACCTCAGTTTTCATTCACGTGTTCAAATAGTATGGTGATGATGCTAAAGGGAAAAGACCAGTAGCAAAAGGAAGAAAATGGTTATTCAAGAACGGTATACACATCAACATAAAGTAAAAACACTCTAACAATTATTACAAAAAAACCCACACAAACAAACAAAAAAAAAAGGAGGCTTTCTTTCCCAAAGCTACTGCCAGCATCTATTTTCCTTATGAGACACACTCCACTACTCAGTCGTGCTGATGTTGCTTGTCTCCAAGACAGTAGAGGCTGACAGTCATTTTCCAAGCTGGGTTACATACAGCACTATGTTATGGTACCAAAAATAATCTGAAAAACTTCCATTCCTTTGCAAAACATTTCAGACATTGCTTAGTTGCTTGGATCGTTGATAGTTCCAGGCATACCTGTTTCAGAAGGGAAGAACTATGTACCCCAGAGGGCTTTGTGTTACTTTATATTTTTCTGTTTTCTGTTCAGAGGGGAAGATAACACTGTTGGCAAGACGTGAGATCTCTCTCACTTTCCACTTGTCTTGGCAGCCTGTGTACACCCTAGCCATCTCACCTTCAGCGTTTAGCATAAGGCCTTTGGTTCTCGGACACTCTCTCATTTTATTTGATTTATTAGCTTCAATTCCAATTATATTGTCTTATATTGTGTTATTTTGAATTCTGGTATCTTATTTAGTAAATTAGCTTTCCTCATTGGATTTTTGCTGCTGTTTTGTTTTTAAGCCCATCTCCCTGCCCTTTTCCCCTTTCCCTTTCCTGGGGTGTGGGTCTGTGGGTTCCCCCTACCCGTTCGTCACAGAAGAGGGCTTAACTGGCCCATAAACCATTGACAGAAGCTCAGGTTTAAAGCAAAATGTTCCAGATTCTCCAAAGCAAACCTACACACTGGTGAGCAGCTCTTGCACCCTTCAACAAGATCTTGGCTTTGTCATAACGATTCCCAAATACCTTTTTCTTCTTTTTACTCATCTCTTTCTTTTTTTAAAATCTCTTCTTGCCACCAATTCATGTTGGTTTCTTCAGGGGGGTTCCATGTGAATCTGGTGTAAGGTAGGAAGAACATTTTTACTGTAAGTGTGCCAAAACCCTGAAATAGGCTGCCTAGTGAGGATGCAGAGTCTCCTTCTTTGGAGATATTCAAGACGTGCTTGGAAGCTTTCCTGTGCAATGTACTTTAGGGCACCTGCTTTAGCAAGGGGTTGGACTCCAGAGGTCCCTTCCAAACCCTACAGTACTGTGATTCTGCACATTTATGTAGATATCAGCTTAGATTGCTGTTTTGGCTCAGGCACCTCTAATCCCCTTCCCACGGTATATTTTTGGTATATTTGAAACTCCATTTTCAGTCAGCATAAATACATGACCTGTGTATTTTCAAATGGAGTGTGCAGAGTTGCAATCAGACATTCAACTCAAAAATCTGACCGCGCCTCTTTACTTTTATAAGATCTCTCTTACCAGAGAAAAACATTCCTCGCTTCACAGTCACACCTAACTCACCTCATCACATTTTTGGCACTACCTACATTTGTGAACAACTGTTATGAAGGACGAAGTACAGGAGGAATAACATTTCATCAGAAGTCCCAAGGAGCTCCTTGAGAGCTCACTGAGAATGGCTGCCACTGCCATTGAACCTGAGTGATACGTTAATTCCACAGAAACAGGGTCACATATCCCACTAGTTTTGTAGTTTTGCTACTCTTTTTTTTTTTTGTAATAAAAAATACTACAGATTAAAATAAGTTTTGTTACTTATATACAGTAACTGTATTATCTGTTTTATAAGGGCTGCTCTGAAATTAATGCCTCCTGTTTGATTACACTCATCCACAACATCAGAGGCAGATGGTGATATGGCAGAAGAGCTTGAACCTTCCCATCAGTAACCCATTACATTTTGAAGCTGTCGGAAAGCTGGCAGCAAAGGGGCAGTCTGACAAAATGGCATCTGACATGGAAGTGTGGATGAAGGAAAGGTGTGTCACTGAATGCCTCCATGCAGAAAAAAATGATTTCTGAACATTTGTGGAGACCAAACAGTGGATGTGAGCACAGTGAGGGGTGGGTGGTGCATTTTAACAGTGATGACAGTGGTTCAGCTCCTCTGGTGCAGATTTTTACAAGCACAGCATGCAGGCCTTTGTTCATTGCTAGTGAAATCACATAGCTAATGGTGGTGGTGGCTATGTTGTAAAAAGGTGCTTTGTAGCTGAGAATTTCCTCTATCAAACAGTGTTATTGTGTTCTTCACATCTGTTTTAAATTCCATGGAAATAAATAGGAAGCATTACTTTTGGAGCTACCTTTGTGTCTACAGCCCAAGACAATTCCCATTTGCTCAATGTGACCCAGACAAGCAAAAAGGTAGGACACCTATACGTTTGTGCTGCTAGCCAAAAAGTTTCTGTCTAATTTGACCCAACTTCTTCAAGGTAATTGTGTAACTCTGCTTGGAGGCCCATCACGGGGAAACAAGCACTGGGATAGGGTTTTACAAATGAATGTTTCAGTGGAGAGCATAAATGTGCTTGAGGAATTTCCAGTGCCGCTCTCAGTCCATTTACCAAAGCAACAGTGGTTTCTATCATGTACTGGGGAAAGAATTGCAAGTAATTTATCTTGTGTTGTTTATCTGTTTTCAGGGCATTTTGGGGACATTAGCATTCAGTTCAACAAATGCTTTGTGGACCTTAGATTCTCATTTTACCAGGTATTTCATCAGAAAGCCTGCATGAGATATTTTTCATTGCTTATTTATACAGTATATCACTTAAACATATTTTTATATATATTCTCTTTTTCTTTTTTTTTTTTTTTTTTTGAGATGCCAACAGAATGACTTTCTCTATTTGCACCCAGTACACTGATAGAATTTACACTGACACCCTAGATAGCAATTTTTCACAAGTACATTAACTTTAGATCAATGCAAGTTTATGGGCATGTTTTCCCTGTAGCAGATCTTTCATTACACTTAGAAAGAAGGATGCCCTTGTGGGTAGGCTGAGAGATTGGATGTCAGTAGATTTGGTAAGTCCATTCTTCTTGTCAAGTGTCTGAGTGAGTGTTATTTCCAGGCGACCTACCCTACAGACATCTACCCAGCTGGTTTATTCCCAGTGTAGCTCATTATGTCATATTGCGACAAAATGCTTGGTTTCTTCAAGGTACACATTCCTTCTGAAGCCTCATGTCTTTTAAAAAACTGCGATCTGAATGCTGACTCTAGTGTTCATTTTCTTACAAAAGCTTTTGCTTGTTTCTTTTCCAGACTTGTTCAGCCTCTACCACTTGCTGGTTTAGTGGTACTACTGAGCAAGTCTTTGCAGACTCTTACATCATGTCTGTGGTTGCTCCTCCTTTTTGAGTAGAATAATCAAAAACCAGTGGAGAGCGACTGGAATTATTCAATCAGGATAAAAGGAGGCTCAGGGAGACCTTATCACTCTTTACAACTGCCTGAAAGAAGGTTGCAGAGAAGTGGGAGTTGGCATCTTCTCCAAGGTAACAGCAATAGGATGAGAGCGAATTGCCTCAAGTAGTGCCAGAGGAAGATCAGGTTGAATATTAGGAAAAATTTCTTCTCAGAAAGAGCAGTGAGGCAGTTGCAAAGGCTGCTCAGGTGGAGTCACTGTCCCTGAAGGTTTTCAAGAAATGTCTAGATGTAGCACTGAGGGACATGGTTACTGGGCATGGTATGATGGATTGATGGTTGAACTAGATGATCTTAGTGGTCTTTTCCCATCTAAATGATTCTATGACGATTTCTCTACAAATCCAGATTACATATATATGTGAGGATGCAGAAGGAGTTATTCAGGAGATTGCTGTCATGGTTAAAATATATCGCATCTGAAGTGTATTTGGGCCCTATAAGCTATGCCCCTTTTTCAGACTATGACTTCCTTTTTCCCCATAACATGCCCTGATACATCCAGAGGGGGATGCAATGTAAGCCAGTGGCATCCTGCCTATGCTTGAAAAAGCAAGGAAGGCATTGTCAAGTAGTTCTGCACAGAGATCCTCAACTGTATTTACTACATATATGGATATCACCAAAACTGGCAAAAATGCTGTTCTGGTTTGTTTCTTTGTTTCCTGTGCCACAAGAACTGTCCTAGTCAAGTTTATCAATCCCTCTGAGCTGATGTGTTCCTCACACAGGAGGCACACTCTGGAGCAGCCTGATGCTGATGCACAAAATGATATATTGCTATTGTGGCTTTAATCTTTCTTCCTGTTGCATGGCCATTACTGCTGAATCCTCCAGCATGGTGGAGCAGGGCTGCAGCACACCTCTATGGAAAACATGACCGACACACCCACCTTCTTACCCTCTAACCTCACCAGTTCTTGATGGGAATGCAGAGATTTTGGAGGTAAAAAAGCAGCTTCCCTTGATGTTTATTTTAGAAATGACAGGTAATCTTGATGTCATCTTGCACCCTGCTATGGAGACAGGGCTGTATGAGAAGCAACCTTTTAAAAACCCAGTGTTGTCCTTTAATTTTTGCCTAGGTTTGTAAGGGATATTTTTCCAAATTGAGAAAGAAAGAAAAGGTGAGATATGATTTTATGCAAGCCACTAATTTACACCAGTAACCGCAGGCTAAGCAAGCAGGCCTGGCAGGACTGACTAGAAGATTTTCCTGAGGAAGAATCTGCTCACTAGCTGCCTGAATATGGCGTGGACACAGTGCTGTGCTTTCATGTCATCTTTTTTTGTTACATCTCTGAAGCAATCAACTCCCAATGTTTGTGCTTCTACCCCATACACCTTTGCTGTCAGGCAAAGGCAGTTTTTTGCTGTGCCCTCTTCGTAAACACAGAATAAACCTCATTTTCCACTTGTCAGTCACTTTTTAGAGTCTTCCAAGGTCTGCTAAACATTTTACTGTGAAATCCACTTCTCCTCCACTGCAATATTCCACATACATTGCAGATGGAAAAATTGATTGCATTCCGGTAATCTGCCTAGGCTACTTGAAATTTAGCGGCTAACCATGACTGCGGAATGCACCCCCAAATCCAACAGTCTGAATGACTTCTGTGAAAATGTGCAAAAATATCCTCTTCCTTCTTGATGGTCTCTGCCTCTTCTGCAGTGGCTGCTGAAGCGTGAACATCAGTCTGTGACGAAAAAACTACCTTGTGTCATAGCTCACCATCAACATTTTGGCTCTATCCATTGGCACCATGAAAGCTAGAATTTTCTTGGAGAGTAAGAAGGCTGGCAGCTCTTCAGTCAAAACTGAGGCAGAATTTTTTCTCAGGATGGTGAAATCGATCTTTTCTGTAGGAATGTATTAATAGGACAATTAAGACTGAGAAATCTGCAAATACCACTGGAGTTTTTCTTGCTTGCCAGCTCTGAGGAGGGCGTTCTTTAACAACAGAATAATCCACTGCTTATGTAAGATCTTGCTCTAATTTCTGTGCTTCTTGGTTTGTTTTTTTTTAAGATTTCATTAGAAGATGATTAATTCTTCCAAATTCTTGTGTGATATGTAGTGTAAGTTACTCCAAATTTAATAGAGCTAGCAAGCAAAATAAACCATATCATATAGCCTTAAAGTCTGCTGCTGCTCGTTGATACTGTTCAGTTCCCGTGAACTCAAATCTATTCCTGTAGTGTAATGTTATGTTTCAAGTCTGCTTTGATCAAAATAACATTCATGTTTTGCAGTGAATCCATGTTTGAACCCAAACCTCTTTGAGAATGTGATGTGAAATACCATAAGTATGTATTGCAACAAGGAGAGATGCTTTCAGAAGTATGATCAGTGCTGAATTTTCCTTTCAAGCTGTGCAAAAATCCAGTTGCTTCAGTTCTGTGGGTGGTCACTGCCCCTTTTCCTCCCCACACACTGTCCCTACTCCCCCCTCCACATTCCTGAAGTGGATTTAAGAAAATTACTGATATTATATTCAAACATCTTGAAGTGATCCACTCTCTAGTGTTTGATCTTCCACTAGAAGCTGTCCCCTCTAAATGTTGAAGCCCACTCAGCCTCACTCTTTACCCTGAGCATTTCAGTCTGTATTAGCAAGCAAAATTTTCTTCATTAGCTACTGATGAATAACTGCATTTTTTAAGCCTTTCTTCTTTCTTCCAAATCACTGTGGTAGTGTTCCAAAGAACATAAAAAATAATTTTTTTATTTCTAGAAGCAAAGTGCATTTTTAACAGTCCAGAAGTACTTAGTATGCTTTACTCTTCTCTGAAATACAGCAACAGCAGCAAGTGATTTCTTCTCCACAAATAGCAACATCAGGGAGGAATATTTCAGATGTTAGAAGGTGCAAGTTTTGGAAGTATTTTGGCTGTATAATGGTAGTTTTCATCCTGTTGTTTTAAGCTTGCACTTCGCATCCTGTAAACTTCGAATGTTATGTTTGAAGGTGAAGTATAGATCAGATGAAGTAATTCTGAGGGTCCGTATGTTGCTAAGGATATTGCATTCAGCTGAGGGGTGGGTAAAACCAATCGAAAAGCCCAAGTCTCCTGGACATATGAGTCCTCTGATGGGCTATAAATACAGGACCAGGTTTCTCTCCATCTTGCCAATCCAGTTGCAGACTGATCTCTCTGTGGAACAACTGGTTTTCATTCAGTAAATATTCAAGCTGCTTCTTGATCATCAGAGAACATCAGCTTGATACAGAGTTACTGCATCCAGGATTAAGCTTCAGCACTTAAATTCCTGGAATGTTCACACCATGTTAAACCCAAAGATTAACTTAAAAGCAGCAGTTTTTGAAAACAGTTTAAGTGTTCTGTTGCTGTAGGATGAGACTCACTTTAACTAGAGATTCATGAAGGAGAATCACACATTAAAATGGTTTTACTTCTTTGCTTTCTAAGAAGTTCTTGAGGCTGTTGGACTCTTGGATTAAACGTTCTGGAGCACTTTGGCTCTCTTGCAGCTGGCTTCTGATGAATGGAAGCCTTGTTTCTGGTTACAAAGAAAACCAACTTTAATGAGTTTTCCACTCTCAAATTACTTATTGTTCTCCTAGACAACAGACTAGTATGTTAGCGAACCATAAATATGCCTTGAACATTTGGCTGGATTTTAACTCGCTCATATAAACAATACAATGTGTCTTTATATAATTATAATTTGGACTTGGTATCCAGTTGGCCTTGCAGGATGGTTTTCTTGGGAAACAAAAGCAAGTCTTGAGATATTTGAAAGGTTTACTCAGGATATTATGATAATGGAGTTGGTTTCTTCATTCTCAAGAAGCTGGGACTAATATGCTAATAGGTAATTTATTTATTTATTTATTCTGCAGCTTGGAGATTCAGAAAACCAGTAAATAAGTAGCTTGTTCTGTCTATGCAGACAGTGGTGATCAACTATGAAGAGCAGGTGCAGCTGATAAAATTAGAGTTAGAAAGCCATACTCAAAATACTGTCTGTGAAGTGGTTAAGTTTAGATGGATGGCTGTCACAACCACCCACTTGCTATTTCCCCTCATTTCTGTTAACACTGTCAACCAGCACCACTGCAGGGAGCATCCCACATATTCTTTTGTTCCCTCCCATTCCAGGGCACCAGAGCCTCCTGGTCCCCCCAGCTGCTGCTACTTGCTCTGCATTCTGAAAAAGCTGTTGCTTTTTCTACTGATGTGGCTAAGCAAGCAGGAATGCTCAACACTCCATGCTTTCTCACCCCAAGCATTGCAGCCAATTATTCAGGGAATAGAACTGGGACTATTTTAGTAGATGTGTGTTCTCAGTAACAGCCCACAAAGAAGAGGTTCCTGAAAAGAATATCTTGGGAGTGGGCAATTAATGAAAACTGCTCAAAACTTTTGGCTTACTCTTCAGGATAATGTATTCTATGATGAATGTGGATGATTCACAAAAGGAAGATTCAAATTCATCAGACTGTGTATGAGAAAAGAATAGTTCAACCACAAATATATCATTCTGCTAAATACGTTTGTACAAACAATATGGGATGACTCTCATGTGTGAAGTCCAGCAACTTTATGAATATTTTCAGGATAATGGCATTCATTTCCATGTGAGAATTGTTATGAATTTGCAGCCTGCAAATTCATAAACTTCTTTTATCTCCTAATTTCTCTTCATGCTTTGAACAAGAGGCATCCTGAGGAATGTAGTACCATTTGTCAGATTGAAGATGACTCTCATAAGGCGCTGTATTTCAGTTGCGTGAATGCTCTTTATATTTTCACATCTTATGACCACAGCTAAAACAATATAATTCCACAGTTTTCTACTTTTACATAGTTCTCACTTTCATTTCTCATGATAGTAGTTGATCTGTTGTTCAATGTATTTTCTCTGTTCTGCATGGAAGGAGGTTGTAGTGAGGTGAAGGTCAGTCTCTTCTCCCACATAACAGTAGTAGGATGAGAGGAAGTGGCCTCAAGTTGCACTAAGGAAGTTCAGGTTGGATGTTAGGAAAAACATCTTTTGGAGAAAGTGATGAAGAATTGGAATAGGCTGCCCAGGGAGGCAATCAAAAAATGTGGAGATGTGGCACTGAGGGACATGGTTAGTGGACACGGTGTGATGGTTTGGTGGCTTTATTAGGTGATGTTTGAGGTCTTTTTCAGCCTTAATAATTCTGTGATTCTCAAGAGATAACCCATGTTATGGTGCTCTACAGCAGAAATGGCTCATCTTCTTAAACCTCAGAATCTCATCAGCTAATATTTATCCTTCAAATCAGTAATGCCTCTAATGCTTACTTTCTTTTAAAAAATATGAGAGTACTGCTGAAGATCTTCAAAGCAGAGTGTCAGATGGCATGAGGCTACTTATGGGTCCCATGAGCCAGTGTTTCATGGTCCGTTCAGCCCCAGACAATGTTGCTCCAAGCCCATTCACTCTCAAAATCAGTATTCAGCACGATTTTAGGCAGGAATATGTTTCAAAAAGGAAAGCACATGTGATGCAAAGTGAATTCAACTGGTAGCTGATGTTCAACAGTCTGTAATTTTGTGAGCTAACATATCAAAGAACAAAAGCAAATGATGAAGTATACAGCAATTTGAGCACTAATCCTGCATTTAACTTGTCCAGGGAAGTTGTGTTTTAGGAGAGGATAATATTGTAAACTGTTGTACCTGTCATTTACTGTAAAAACACCTCTCTCAACTGCTTATCTGAGTTTCATGAAACTTGCTTCTTAATCAGTTAATCTGACATCCATGATTGCTATTGGGAGCAAAAATGTGCTGGAGTATATTTGGTTGTGGGTGTAAGAAACTACCTTACACAGGAGGAAGAAAAAGGGGAAAAAAGTTGATTATTAGCACAAATGAAAAATTACGATTCTATAATAAGCTCTTCACGTAGATTAGTCACCTAATATCTAATGAATGTAATGGGCATGCAGTTTTGTTAATGTCTGTATATTCTGTACAACTACTTTATCCATGGTTATGCTAATATCTTTAATTGTAGTTCTGGTGATTTATTTTTAGTGTAAGATCAAAGAATTTGGGAACATTTTGTCTTATTTAAGCTTTATTAAGTATGACCCTCACCTGAGTGAGGCCAGGGAATACTTCCTAAGCCAAATTTCATAAAATGTCTTTTCAATTAAATCTCCCATTTATTCCTTCCATCTAATTATTACTTGTGCAGACATACTTTCTAGGGAAAAAAGACTGAAAAGGCAGCAATATCTTAATATCCTACTTCACTTCATTACTTCATGGCAAAATACAGGAAATTTTAAAACTAAAGTGAGACAAGACTTAAGCTTAAAGGTAGTTTCTCTTTCCCTCTTCCTCATAAGTCAGTGCCTGAGTAAGCCCCTGATCATCTCAGCAGATCAAGGCAGTGAAGGAAGCACCTCTTGCACCTTCTCTCTTCCCAAGACAAGAAATGAATTGCATGCCAGTGGCTGCATCCTTCTGTAGGGCTGTAAAAGACCCAAAACTTTGCATGGTTCCCTCTGGTGCTTCAGTAAGCACCAACTGATATTTTTTGTATCCCCTACATTTATTATCAATGTTCCTCAGCTGTGTTGCAAGTCCTAGGAGAGCACTCACATCCAAATCAATCTGAATGAGATTTATATTTATTTGACACACCATCAAATGCCTTACCATTATTTAAGTATGACACTCACCACTTTTTTGCTACCTACTAATTTTGTTAGTCCATCCAGAAGGCCATAAAGATGACAGGACAAGTACTATCACAAGCTGCTCATAACTCACAGTTTCATTTCCTAGTGGAGATCTAGTAAACTTTTTGTTGTCACTTTTACACTAATGATTTAGAAGCAGTGGAAGTTAAGAGCTGATCATGAGTGTTAATTCATTTCTGTCAGAGAACTGGGTTTTATGGCAGGTAAAAACATTGCTGTCATTCACAGTTTGCAACAGCAGTGATAACATTAATTGGAAGAAAACTGTTCATGAATAGTTTTCTGCCACCTCCAAAGTAAATACTGAAATACATATCTCTCTGTTTGGCCTTGGCTTTTGTGTTCTCAGTGTTTGATCACGGCAGGAGAACAAATACATATGCCATTAATATCTCACCAAGAAGGTCAAGTCAAATAAATCAGAAGAGGGTAATGCTAAGATTTTTTCAGCTAGTAGCAAAAGGACAGTTTGATCTCTTAATAAATGGAATTTAACTTTCTTAAAATGAAAATACATCCCATCCTCTCCTCAGAGGAGAGGGGCTAAGACATCTCCAGAGATGTTTTGGGTATAAACAGTCATCTTGAGATTAGAAAACCTGAGCTAGACTTCCACAGGAGCCTTTAAGGACTAAATAGACGAAGAGAAATGGGATAGGACAGTAGCAGGAGCTTGCTTTTATTGTGTGTGTTAACACCATACTGCACAACTGGTAACGCAGGAAACTGAAGAGAGGAATGCAGTAAGGAAGACTGAATTATGTTGTCTTGCCTAAACTGCCATGCCCACAGGGTTGTAAGACTGGTGCTCTTACAATGACTTGGACTTTTTCAAACTGTAAGGAACTGATGGCTGGCCTCCTGGTATGCCCTGCTCTACAAAGGCTAGTGCTGAGGGTGTCCATTAGTGTTTTTAAAAGGAGGATGTGTGATGAATGAGCTTGTGGATTTCAAGGGCAGATCTGCAGTCTGAGTGGTTCTAATTGTGGAAGCTTCCTAAAAGCCTTCAGTGTTGTCTCTCCAGGGACTTATGAGATGCAGAAGACACCTGGCTAGAGTTGGCTAGGCATCTCACATCTAAAGCTGGGCAGGTGTGACTCACTACCTCACTTCATTATTTGCTTTTTTTTTTTTTTTAACTGAGCAGTGTTTTTTTAAGTTTTTTTTTTTTTTTCCCAAATAAAAGTCAGTCCTGTAATACTTGCATAGAACTGTATTCATACAAACTACTCAGTTTGTGCTATTTCCAATGAAGCACCACATTACATACATGCTTCTGCATTGTGTCCCTCCAGTCATATCTCTGTTTCCCTGTGGAGTAGAAGTATGTGGTGTGTGGGGTTTGTCAGCTGCGCTGCTCTGAGAGCTCCTCCTCCTCAGGGCAGATGTCTTCACCTTCCTGCTCCTTTTCGGGTCCAGACTTGGTGCTGTGTTGAGGACTGATATATTAATCCCAAACTATTCTTAGCTTTGCTCCCACAGCATTTCTTAGTAGGTGTGGGCTTCCTTCTACAGCTCGGAAGCCTGAAAACCCCTAACTTACTGTGCCCATGGCTCTATTTTCAGTATTAGATTGCTGTGCACAACTTTTTATTTGTACCTGACTTTGGATGACTTTGCTTTGGACTACAGGCTTCCCCGGGGGCAGTATAGCTTTGCTTACTGCAGCTGTGAGGAGTTCTTCTGTGCCAGCCCGTGTCTGTTTTTATCCATCCTGTGCATGGTCTGATGGCTTTCATTAATCTTCTTTCAAATGCTTCATCTTGTGATGCTTGCTTCAGAGTGTGCATGGTACCTTTGGGATTAGAGCTCTGAAGTCGTACGCACGTCTGCTTTGAGTCTTTTGAATAGTTTCAAGACATCATTCATCTGTGCATCATCGGGACAGAATTCATTGCTTGGGTGTCCTTTGCGTGGTAACTTTACACTGTTGTGTCGTGGCTGAGCTCTTCTTGGGCAGGACACACCCACTATCCACCCTCTGAGCAAGGCAGCGCTGTTGTCCTCTTTCTTCTGTGATTAAAAGCAATTCCTACATTCTGGCTATTACACAGAACTCAGTACTCCAGTCCTGTGCTACAGATGCAGTCAGCTTTCTGAGGAGATTAACATATCCTGTGCTTCAGAGTCCCCCATCATTGTGCACTTGACTCTTCCTGTTTTGCTGGCTTGTGAATACAAAGGAAAAAAAGAACCACATGCTTTCAGCCGCTCTCTAGATTCCAGTCCCATCTGCTCCATTCTACCATTCAGTGGCCTCCCACCATTTGCTCAGCAGTTGCCTGGGGAAGGGTCTTCCAGGGACCAGCTTTTTTTCACTCTTTGTCTGTTTTCTCTCTTGTAGACAAGCAGCTTTGGGAGGAATGTGAGCACAAAGCGACTTCAGTTCCCAAAGAGAATTTCCCAGTTTCAGAAAATGGCAAATCCCAGTGCATCAAAACCACTTGAATTCATCTTCCTGGAGAGTGGGACATTCTTAGGCTGTTTTTGCTTTGTGTGTCAGCTACCACTGCAACATTTTGTTTCAAAAACTATTCAAGTCCAAATGTCATCCACCTGCAGCAAACAGGGCAGAAACCATAATGCTGGTGTCAGTACTTCTGGAATATAGTGGAGTCCTGATTTCAGGTGTGAAAAATCTGTTCTTCTGTAATGATTCCTGTGAAGGAGAGATCATAACTAAAATGTCATAAATAGGAAATTTAAGCGTCTCTTTCAATTATGAATAACTGGAAATGAAGAAAGAAAATGGCTGTGGAAAAGAAATAGCAAACTTACTATATAAATGTACTTACACGTATGACAAATCTGAGCACCAGATACCCTGACTTAATAGGAGTGGCATCTGATTGCTGAAAGGGCATAGAGAGCCTTGCCTTGAATAATGAATTAGAAGTATTCACAAAAATCTCTGAAAAATGAATTACCAAGTATTATGGACGAAAGCATTAAATGTATCACATACACTGTCACTCAGATGCTCAGCATAAAATACTGTAATGTGAAATAATTGATCTACAGATCTCCTAGAAGATGCTTCTTCCACTGACATCATTTCATGGAAAAAAAGAATTGGTGATTTTGAGTTTTCTCTTTTTCTGATTGTCATAGGAATTTTATTGAGATTCCACTTAGCTCCTGCACGTGACCAAAAGCACCATTCTCCCTCCAGATACTTTTTCAGGTTCCGTATTTTTATAGCTTAGGTGTATTCCTGAGTCTAGTGTTGTTCATTTGTTGACTAACTCTTAGTGGTTCCCTGTTCCAAATGACCCAGGTATCTATTCACCCACATCACCCACCTGACATTTCAGCCAAAGTGAAACTCAACCAGAGGTTTACACCCAAGATCTCACAACTGAACTGAAAGCAAATGAAGGTTTGTAGTAAGCATTACAAAAGGTGTGTGAATAAAATTGTGGGAAAGTGGATGTGCGTCTTTGAAGGCTGTGGAGGATGCAGGCTTATAGCCGTAGATACATCAGTACCTTTTAAGGCTGTAAAGTATTCTATCCGTGCTCTTTTTCTTGACATTTTATCAACATTCTATCCATTCTCAGGTCCTGGGCTGAAAGCCAGGCTAGCTTTTCAAAGAGCACTTTTTTTTACCTATTGTTGTGCAGTTTTCCAGTAAGCTGTCCAAAACAACACTTGCCATTTATAGTCTCTTACCAAGCATCAAAGCGTATATTCCAATTTTCATGCTTTTATCACTGCTTGAATTCATTTGTTGCTTCTGTAAAATCATTACCGCCACTGCTCATTCTCCTAGTTTTATTTGGCTTCCTCTGAAGTTCCTTGTCCGTTTTCAATCTCTTGAAACTCTACTCTGAGATAAAAATGAGCCATGGGAATCAGGTAACAGCAGTAGATGAAAGGGCAGATCCCTTGAGATCTCTCATTTCCCCTTCAGTGCTGTATGATGGAAGTCTTGATGTAGCGTCCTTGCTAGCAGAACTCTGAAACCAAGTAAATTTTGTTTTATCTGCACTTCTCTGTCACCAATTTAGTGCTTCCTGGTGTTTTATTTCTGTTCTGCCCCCCATTGGAGTGGAGCAATTGATTCAGAGGGAGGTTAATGATAGCAACGAACTGTTTGTGCCCAGTCTGTCTAATGCTCAGTGTAAGGGCTGCCTTTGCTGACTCACGTAACTCAGCTGTCAAACCAACCAGCCAAGCAGCTGCTCTTGCTTTCAGCAAACTCTGCTACTCCCTGTGGTTGACATTGTGCTGCCTGCAGCAAGGATGTTGTGCCAGGGCTTGCCAGCATTTCCACTGCTGCACAGAAATGATCTCACCCTCTCCTGGACTTTGCACTGGCCTGTGAGACTGCTCTGCAGGTCTTGTGTGATTACTACCCTGGGAAGCATGACAGTCATTGGAACCAGTCTGGAACCCACGGGCTCTTAGAAATGTTTCTTGCAAATATACTTTTCAGTGTACTCTCTCAGCCCTATTCCTCAGGGAAGCCTGCATGTAATTTTGAAAGACTAGTTATGAAAATTAGTAGGAATAATAAGAAAAAGGTGATTACAACAGAGGTATTGTGTTTGTGGTTGGTTTTATTACTGGTCCCTTTGTTTTAAAAGTTACTTTTGTAGCTCATCCCTAGGAGATGACCAGCTGAATATCTCTTAACATCTCTCCCTTTGCTGCTCAAGCACCCACTACTAAGTGGACCAACTTGTATACATCCACTGAAAACCTGAATAGTTCTGTCAACTTTCATTTAGCTTTGGGCAGCCAAAAGCTTGTCTGGTTTCTCAGCTGATATAATGAAAGATATGACCACAGATATACCATTTGTCTGGACTGTATCTTTAGAAAATTGTGGCTACAGCTAAACACTGCAGGGCTCCTAATGGCACCATGGAGCATGGACACAAACATATCTCTTTGTGAACAACCTACAGGGCTGGTGCTGCACTGGCCTCTCTAGCCCAGCCCTGTTCTGGGTAAAAGCAAATGTGCATGCACAGAGTTAAGAGGTAAATCCTTTTCATTTTTCAGGAGATTCACTTAGTTGGAGCTAAGTGGTGGATAGTTCACCATTTTTTAAATCATCCAGAGACTAATATGGTGTTCATATGGCAAAATAACTCTCCTGCTGAAAACCTTAAGCCATCAGAGAGCCTGTAGCTTGTTTCATTATGTGGAAAGTGGTGTGAAGCAGGAGGAAAATGAGTGTGAATGTGTCACAAGTCCTACTGAATATGGAAGTAGCTTAAATTCAAACAATAGGTGAAAAAACATAGTGAGAGAGATGTTGAAGGATAATCATAATAATTCACAACATTATCTTGCAGCTCTTTGCTTATTAGAATTTTGCCAAATAATAAACTAAAAAGCACAAAAAAAACCCTCACAAAACAATAAAATTCACACGAAGAAAGGTTTTAGTATCTTTAGGGTTTTCTTTTTTAACTTAATTCCAAAAATTTATGTGAACTCAAGTCTTACTGAAAATCTGTAGGATGTTTTCTTTTAAAGCCCTGACTGCTGAAGATGAAACACCTAAGATTAACACCTGAAAACAGGAATTCTCCAAAGAATCTCCAGGAACTACATGCATTAAGAAAAATGTAAGAATGGGATCCATGGGATCCTTGGAGTTTTCTCCCTGATATTGTCCTTTTAGAGAATAAAATTAATTTAACAATCTTCTGAAAATTCCAATATTGTTATAAATACTTTATAAACGTATCCTAAGTTTCACCTTTTACTTTAATTTTGTTGAATTCTTACCTGAAGTGACAGAAAACTCATTTATTTGGAATGTACTATTCACTTAAATTTAATTCTGATCTGGCTTTAAAAGTACAGGCATTTGTTGTAGAACTGGATTATTAGAAATCTGAATAACAAAGATCAAACTGTATATGTTTAAGAAGAGCTTCTTTAATAGTAGATTCTTGCTGATAAAGTCTGACATCATTGTATTTGGAAAATTATATTTATTTTGAGCAATGTTGAAGAGGATGAGAACTGTATCTTTTAAATCATGCTGTATTTTATAGTGATTTTATAGCTAACATTACGTGGTTTGAAAGTCAGAAAAAATGCCTTATACATGAGAACATTAGGTTCCTGGTTTCTGGTTCGTCGCTGAATGGAAGCAATGACCTTTCATCTAATTACCAGAATAGATAATTGATAAGGAGGATTATAGATTAGTCACAATGTGAGCTGTGGTGCTATTTTTTTTCCATCAACAACACCAATATGTCCTTTCCTACCAAGACTGCAAGGGATTGCAGCCCAGTTGATTAGACATATTAACAGCTAATCTTGGCTGGGATGAGTCAATAGAGAAAAACTAATGCTTTGATGATCTCTACCTATTTTTAATGCCCTGTTTGTGTGGGTTTAATGTGATAGTACAATCAACATTACAATAGGCTTATTTGGCAACTGTTTTTTCTATATTTATAATACTGATTTTTAGTTAAAAATGGATCAATGTAGGCATGCCTCTGCTTTAACAGATGTCACATACTGACTTTTCAACTGGAACAACAGTGATGAATCAACCCTGTGCTTTAGTATGATGGATGGTATGAAGTACACTCAGAAGAAAACAGCAGCATTTCCTATCTCATCACAGACATAACTAGAAACGAAAATAGCTTTGTTATGAAATCATGGAATCATAGAATGGTTGAGGTTGGATGGGACATCTGTATCCATCTGTTCTAACCCCTTCCCTTCAGCCTGCTCTTCTCCAGGCTGAACAGCCCCAGGTCTCTCAGCCTTCTCTTATACAGGAGATGCTCCTGGCCCCTCATCATCCCTGTTGCCCTCTGCTCAGCTCTCTCCAGAAGTTCTGTCTTTTTTGAACTGAGGAGCCCAGACCTGGACGCAGCACTCCAGATGTGGCTTCACCAGGGCAGAGGAAAGGGTGATGATCATCTTCCTCGATCTGCTGGCCACGTTCTTTTTAATGCACCCCAGGATATCATTGGCCTTCTTGGCCACAAGGGCACATCATAATGAGTAATTCTGCTCTCTGTACAGTGAAAACAGAATGCACTATATGAGTGCTAATAGTTTCAAACTAATTCTGAACTCAGCACTGTAAACATATGCTTTGTAAAAATATGTGGTATTATTTAAAAGGACAAATTTCAGCACTGATTTAAGGAGAATCATGTACAGGAACATGTTTTCATCCTAAACAGAGTAACTTCAGAGACTCAATCTATGCAGCTATTGAAATAATTGAAACCAGCAACTGAATTTAAGAGGAAATAGTTATTTTCCTCTGCTTACTGAAAAATGAGGAAATGAAAATAGTTTGGCACAGCACTGAGTAAAGATAAGAGAGTTTTATACAAGCATTCATTCATAGCACTAGGAAAGTTGAAGCACAACCTGACCTACTTGAAACTCAGATTCTTTCTTTATACTTTATAGAAACGTGTTCAGTGCTGTGTGTCTTACTCCAGAGAACCGCTGTCATGCAAGTATTTGGTATTAGAGTGAAAATATGGATTTAATTTCAAAAAGACTAAAATTCATAGTATAGTCCTTGAAGTTTATCAAGAATCTATAAAAAGCAAATAAAATAAAATGAAATTCATGGTTCAAGTGGCAGAACATGGCAATCCAAAAAACCCTAATCTTTACCTTGTTCAATAAACAACAAACTGTTCACAATGCTGTGGTTCAAAATGGTGAATTTCGACAGTCTTCCAGAAATGATGGCAAGTTTCTGACTAGGCATGTCCACAAGAGAAGTCAGCGCAGTGACATCTACCTCTCTTTGCTGCTTTTTGTGGTGCTTTCTGCAAGGCTATTTATAACAACAAAATCTGCATTAAAAGAGGTTTGGTAATAGGTTTAATCTGCCACAACACATCTTGGGCTCTTTTCTTCTGACACCTTTGCAGAATTTCATGACTGTGTGTTATTCTTAAGGATTTTTGACATGATGATGCATGATTCATGACATAAAGATGCGGATAATTCAAAAGATCTATCCTGAAAATCCTCTTGCTGATAAACCTCTAAGTCAGTGTTTCCTTTCTTATGGGTGTTTTATTAAATGTCAAGTGATCAGCAATTTAGACACAAGCAAAGGTACTGCTTGGTTTTTGGTAGACCAAGGTCTTCACATCAAAAGCTGCTGACTCAATTCACTGACATTTCTTAGGTTTCCTTTGGCCTTTTTGGCCACTTTGTGGCTTTCACTTTGTAAGAATTTTCCTTCTGGGACGTGGCTCCTTCTCAGAAAGCCACTACTACAAGTATTACAATCCTGCTACCACCCACGAATTCAGGGAGCAGTCATCTGCAGACAAGTGAGGAAATGTTGGTGAAGCCTTGACATTCTGATAACATCTGTGTCTTGACATGCCTGTTCCTTCCTCGCCTTTTTGACTGCATGATTGCACCCCACAGTTGACTCTTTCTGCCAGCTGCATGCATTGTCCTGGCTCTTGTAATTACTCCTATTCACTGTTACTTGGTGGGACTGCGTTGGGGGGCTTTCTCCCCACTGATTCAATAGTCTATTTAGCATTTTGTTTTAGGATTTTCTGCTGTCGGATCTTCTGCCTTGTGGTGCTGGTGAGCCTCCTGATGGTAATGGCAATGTGTCAGAGTTCTTACCTGTAAATGAGCTCTGGTTTGACCTGGGGTTCTCACATTTTCTCCCCTTGGTACTTACAGAAATTAGTGGAAGAATAGACTCACAGTCTACTTGCGAATGATTTGTGAACAGAGGAAGTAGTGAAATCATTGAGCAAATTATCTACAATGAATTATTGGTCCTGCTCTAATTCGAAGTCTAAGTTGGAAAATATATGGTGGAATTCATGAAGGCTTTTCTCCAGCATTCATCCACATCAGGAAGTTACATACATGTGCTCTTTCAGAGGAGCAAAGTAGCTGCAGTCTGCAGTTACTCCATTCACGACCCAAACTTTCTTACTTAGCTCCCTCTCCACTTCAGCTCTAGCCAGAAAGAGTCAGCATTTTTTTTTCCAGTTATTTATGTATGTATATAAATTAATGCTGAACTACCCATGCAGTCATGAGAAAGTCGCAAGGATACATAGATGTGCAGATAGGAGCAGCATTTGCCCCAGCTGAGCTTGCCTCTCCCAGAATTGAATATATGCAACCACATAGCTTGGCTTTGAGAATAGTTCACGCTGGTAAAACTCTGACTTCATTATTTCTGTAGGACATGCATTTATACTGAACATCACAGCTGTCAGTAGAAATAGAAGCCTTGAGTACAAGCCCGAACTCCTTTAAATCCAAAGGCAGATTTTGTTAGTCTTCAACCCTGATTCTCAACAGATTGTGTGAGGCAAAGCTATTTAGGATGCATTTCTGACAAGTTCTCTAAAATGTTTTTATTTTTCTAGTGGTCTTCTTTGCCAGACTGGAGAATGTTTTTTCTTTAGCAAAAATTGGAACTGTCCTTTTTGAGCATCTTTTCTTGCATATTTATTTCCTGGTTACAACCCTAGTTCAGTTTCTCATTCTTTTGTTGCTGAGGCGTCTAGTCTGTGTGGTTGCCACAGAAAAGGTGTTCTGAGTGGTTTTTATTTCAATCTATTTCATGGGGAACTGAGCTTTTCTCGTTCTTTTAAAATTTCTTGATGGTGTAATATTTCCTTCAAGCTAGATTAGTAGTGAGAACACTGAATGATTAATGCCAGCAGAATGTGTGTTGTCTATACATATTAGATCTGTGGAAGAGATGTTTAATCCTTGTGTCCAAGGCTAGATGGTGTAGGGCGGATAATTCAAAAGGATGGAATTCAGAGGAGATACCATGGAGGATGGCATTTTTCTGTAAGGCTTTATATAGATGGTACGCTGACTACTGGTAAGTAAAGGGTGGCTCACCTTTTACAATAGTTGAGGCTCACCAAAGACTCCAGAGAGATAGAAAGAGTCCATGAAGGGATCTCCAACAAGAAACCCTTCCCTGGTGGTGATCAGCCCTTAAATGGGGTCTGGGAGAGGTGGAGCCAGACTGCACCCCTTCCAATCACACAGGTACATTGCCTTCACCTGTGCCCCTGTGGCTGACTCAGTGCTCACCTCAGGTGATCCATCAGTGGTTCAGGCCATGATTCAACAGTTCCCATACAGATGGGCATAGGTATGCAAGGGTCAATGCCCACCAGCTCAGGGGTAGACTCCAGGCCACTGTCTGCTCCCAGGGCATGTCCAGCACCCGTGCATAGGATTNTCCCTGGTGGTGATCAGCCCTTAAATGGGGTCTGGGAGAGGTGGAGCCAGACTGCACCCCTTCCAATCACACAGGTACATTGCCTTCACCTGTGCCCCTGTGGCTGACTCAGTGCTCACCTCAGGTGATCCATCAGTGGTTCAGGCCATGATTCAACAGTTCCCATACAGATGGGCATAGGTATGCAAGGGTCAATGCCCACCAGCTCAGGGGTAGACTCCAGGCCACTGTCTGCTCCCAGGGCATGTCCAGCACCCGTGCATAGGATTTGGAATTTGAAAGGAGAATTTGAGCCTTGTTTCTATTTCTCACATGGAATTGTTCTGCGTTTTTCTCTAATAACATGGAAAGCATGATCTCACCCACCCTTTACCAGTGGACATAAGCAATTACTGTCAGCCAATAGTCAAGGACTAGAACTGTGAAATGAATTTCCACATTTTGATAATTTCCATCACTATTACAACAATAAATTGAATGTCAAGGACCTTAGGTGTTTTGTTAGCATCTATAATGAGTCAAAAGGCATATACAGAGACTTTATAGTACATGACTGGATTGTCTATATGTAGTGTAAGATTGAACTGCTCTCATGATGGAAGGCAGAAGCTAGCTCAGAGAGGCAAAAGTAGAAGTTTAATTTAGGGCTAGAACTTTGGAGTAAAGTGGTGAGATTCATGAAGCCAATAAAGATTTCTGGGGTTAGGGAAGCCACAGACCTGGGTAGAGAAAGGGGTTCATTTTAAGTTACAACTACAAAAAGGTAACACAGGCAGAGTCTTCTTTTTCAGTATCAGGTCATTTAATAAAATACAATACATATATTTATATTAGTAGAAGAAATATACAGGAACTTGTCAATTGCTGGTTGTGTTTGCTGTGGTTTCCATCTTTTTCAGCTGTATTTGCAGAGGACTTAGAGCATGTAACTTGTTTCCTACTTTTTGTTTGGTTGCCAAGGAGGTTTTGGCAATTTCCCATCTAACCACATTGACCCACAAGAGCATATTTTCTTTGTCTGTTTCTCTTCATTGAACTTGCACTTAATCTATAATTCTGTTTGAATGAAAGACAGGTTTTGAGGTACTGAAACTTATGAAATTTAATTAACTACTTTTGTCCTGAGTTCTGCTGGGCTATCTATATCCTACATAACTGCTTTCAGGTGTTCTGTCAACTTTGTCACTGCTGTATTCGTGATGGTAAAATCAACCCTTGGAAATAACTCAGAAGATGTCAAAGGACATCTGTGAGATCCCTCTGATAGTGGCAACCAGAAATGCAGCTTGAGAGTAGCTAGGATTTACCTGCTTGTCTGGCTTAGAAGAGACAGGACACGTCTGTGAGATGCATCTCCCATCTTCAGTCTGATGTGGCTGAATCCAGGTTTTAACTTTGCAACATGGCTTAGGAGAGCAGGCATTCAGGCTTCTTAGTCCAAGTAAAGACTGTTTAAATATGATTCTGTAATTTGTAGCTCTAGGGCAAGTTGAGACTGTCTCTAGTTCTAGAGAGAAAAGTTCATGGCTAGAGGAGCAGCCTTAGGACAAATTTGGGTACTACCTTCCCCTCTACTTTTTTGTTCACTTTGGTTTCTCTTCCATATGTGTTGCATCAATCCCCTATTTCTCAAGGTGCTTTTTTAAAAAACGTTTTTCTTGTCACCAAACCATTACTCATTTGAAAAGCAACTTAGAGCACAACCAGTTTTCCCATCCTCAGAAAACTCGCTTGAGAACTAGGAAGGTAAATGGGCATTGATAGTGGCTTTCTAGCTGGAAGTTCTGACTTCCTTTCACCTAGCCCCATGATAATCTATTCCAAATCAGCTAGGAGACCTCCCCATGTCTCTGTCCTGGTCTTACCTGAGCATATCTCATCTGGTAGAATCAGTCAGAGCGTTCTTGCATCTACCTCCTAAGTGAAAGGATCCTCATTTTAAGACGCTATCAGTGTAGTTCTGTTGTTCGACCAGTGGGAGGCCCTTAGAGACCATCAAGTTGTCACAGTCATACAAATTGTACCTGGGATTATTCTTTATCTGCAGACTTAGAAGTTCCTCAGAGATTTAGAGGAAAATCTCAGGTCCTAGCTTCACAAACTAGAGATGTAGATAAGAGAGTAGAGAGATCTCCTCAGTCATTGTAAAATAAAATAAATTATTTGACAACAAATAATTTATGAGTTGTCACAGAATATAAAAATGATAATGTCCCTTGTCTCACAAACAGTAACATCCTGTTCATAATTTTTTATTATTGTTTTCTTAAACAATTGTTTTGCCCTGAGAATTGCTTGAGAAAATTAACCTTTAAGGCAACTTCTTTCATTTTTCATCATGGATATTGTTTTGTTGAGAAATAATAAACTATGATTAATCACATTCCTTTCTGGCCACAGACAACCAGATATCCAGGAGGGGTATTTTGCTATTTTCCTTTGAACAGCTGCTTCAAACACTGAACCACTGTTGTAACATTCTGGATCATCTCCCAGTTTTCTGTTCATTTTATTAATACATGTTTGAAACACAAGTGCTATCTAAGGCAGACCTCTTTAACTGTGATTTAACCTGGAAATGTCTTTGCAGCCTTTTGAGTTAACTCTTCTAGTACGAAAATCCTACTGGGAGTTATCATATTTTGTAAATGGGCCAGACTTTGGTCTCAGCTGCATCTACAAAACTTTCCTGTGGTGTTACCAGCCTCTGTGAGCTAGAGGCTGCAGAATATGTTAAGCGAGGAAGACTCCTTAGACGGAATGACAACTTCTCTGATAGACAGACCATTCATATCTCAACTCTTACAGAAATATCTGTTTATCTAGACAATGGTAATGTCCAAACTGATCTGCTTGCTGAGCTTGAAACACTACTTTGGATACATGAAAAATGCACAGAAATGGGATTACATGGTATGAAAAATATACCTTGAGTGGAACAACAAAAAGCACAGTAGTCTTCCAAGTCTTAAACCAAAGGTGTGTGAAACAGTCTGCGCTAGGCATGAACCGTTCTTTAGAAACATAGAAACACTAGTTTGGAAAGGACCTACAGGATAATCTGTCTCTTACCTGTTGTAAGTGTGGAAACTGGCTGTAAATGTACAGCAGTGAACTGAAATTTTACTTACAGTTGAGGTGTTTGTGGAAACTGCTGAATGTCCAAAACTGTTAGCAGAAGTGCAAATGAGTGTTGCCTAGATTTTGGCTAAAACAAGAAGTCTGGGATGATCTCTCTGTAGAAGGGAGATCTCTTACGTAAGGTCTTTTTACCAAACATCTTTCACTCTTTCCCAGCTTTTCCTGTTCTGGAATAAGCAATACTTCATAGATGTTCAAGAAGGATAAAAAATAGCTTGTTAGAATGGCCAGAGACTTGAAAATAGGAGGATTGTGAAAAGATGATTGCTGGAGATGGGACTAGGCAGGCAAGTTTTGCAGGTCTTTTTGCAAGTGTCAAGACAATTATAAAATCATCATATATGAATAGGGAAATATTAACTAATTTTAGTTCTAACTCTGCCAGTTAGCTTCACAGATTATCTGCTTTCAAACTTGGGTGCCCAAAGGCCAGCTGAACCACTTTTGAACACAAACATCATGTTTATAACCATGTAACTGTGAATGAGACAGCTTCAGACACAACCTGTGGAGAACTTGATGGGTGGGGATTACTGTGGGCAGCCCTGAAGGGAACGTGAAGAAGTCTGGCATGAATATGAAGTGGGGAAAAAGAAGGGGGGAAAACCTCAGCAACTCTTCTGGAGTGAAGCAAGGCTTGTAAGTCCTCACTCTTAAGCATGTCACAGCTTCAAAGAGAAATGTAAATATACTGACAATTTCTACTCTAAAGCTGCCTGAGTGTCAAAGTGCACTCCATAAAAGCCAGCAATCTGATGGTCTGATTAGAAGTTGTAAAATACTGCATGGGTTAAGAAAAAACTCACACAGGGTTAGATAGATTTTAACCTGTTTCCTGTTGCAGAAGATAGACGTTGAGGTCTGCTCCAAATTTCCTCTTCTTTCCAATCTAGGCAGATTTACCCTTAGCAAATAACTAGGCAGTGGACTGTGAAGGGTGTGATAGGGTTGATAAGCAGGGTAGATCATGACAGCAGAACATCCTGCCTAAGGAGGAGTTCAGAGTGAGGAAAATAGCTCCCTTAACTTAGATTTCCCATGCTGATGAGAGACATGGGGGGGAGTAAGAAAAAAGGCAAGAATAACAAGAACTGTAACACCAAGCAACACTGTTTTGTATTGTATTTGGGAAATAAGGGAAAAGTAGGACTTTCTGAAGAGACTTTGAGATCATCTGGTCTATACCTCTGTTCCATATAGGGTCAGCTACTCTTAACGTCCTTCCTAACAGATGCTTGCCTGATCTTATATCAAAAAAATCATCCAGAGATGGATTAAAATATTGATGGAGGCTGCAGATTTGAGTAGAGCAGAGTTCTGCATGTTTTGTAGGATATTTCTGTTTAAACAACTCTGTATTCTGCGTGATGACGTTTTTTGGCCACAAACTGACATTGCCCACTGCTCAGCATTTGTCTCACAGCCACTGCTAGATCACAATTGGAAGAAAAACAGTCCAGCCAGGTGCTTCCTGTTCTGTCTTTTGGATTATTTCTGCCTATATAGTAAGTTAGTTTGGACGGCTAAATTTTGTCTCATTTTTCCAGGCTTTTTCCTGAACTTGTCATAAGAATTCAGAAGTCCAGTAGACCTCAAACAGTCCTTCAGCATTGCCTAAATTAGTGTGGACTACAGTTTTCTTATGTGCAGATTCTCCTATTATCTCAGTTACTAAGGAAAGCACTGGGCAAAGCTGGATCTAAAAAGATTCCTGCTGAGTCTTGGTTTTCCTTTGTCAATTAATGGCATCTTTCTGAATGTCGTTTCCTAACCAGTATTTCATGTAAACCCTAGCTAGCACAGGTTTTTTTTTTTGTTATTATTATTATTTCTCAAGGGTCCAAACACAAGCAGCATCTAGTTCTTCTTCTCCTTCCATCTGCAAAATCTGTTAACCTGTCATAAGAGGTAATTAAATTGGTTTGATAAAATTTGTTCTTGACAAATCATATTTTATAGCTGAATAAACTTGCTTGTGCATTAAAATCCAATAACAATTGCTTTCTTACATACCTGCAGATTAGAACTTCTTTACGTACATTTTTTTTAGATATTTTATGAAAAGGGAGGCTGAGCTCTCATAATGAGAGTCACAGGAGGTTTCTGTTTTCCATCATCCACAAGTAAACCTTAGGAGTCAAAAGGGGCTGACATCCTTGTCCTTGGAATACCTGCTGTGTTCCTTTAGCCTTCCTATCTTCTAGTTTGTTTTACAATCTGTTTTTATGAGCCTGGTTTGGGGACTATATATTTTGGGAAAGAGTGTTTTAACAATAATCATTAAGCGATTATCTAAGGTTTATCTGCTTCATACCTTCTGGGAGAGATCCTTTAAAAATCTAGGACCTCAAGCCCAGTACCTTAGTACCCCAAAGGCTGTATTTCCACTGGGACTGGTGCTTGTGTAAAGGACACACATTACTCAGTGGTTCCTGGCTACAGTGTTTTATCTGGACCCCTTCTACTAGCAAGATGAAAGGAGTCTATACTGCACCTGCAGCAGAGCATCAGCTGTGAACTACTTTTTCAAAGGAAGGTAGGCAGCAACCCCTTACAGTCTTGGACGACCCATCTTATATAAATAGTCAGCTGGCATAAGAATGGAAGGCTTTTTATCCCAAGGGAATAAGTATCAGTTGGGTAGGGAAAAGCTGACTGAAAGAAAAATAGGTTTGGGTGTTTTAATTTGTAACAGAAAGAAATGTCAGGGATGTTGTAAAACCAGTATCAATTATTCTTTAAAGATTGGCCTCCTTTGCCTGTTTAATGCTATTCTATGAAGAAACTCAACCTTTACTTTAAAGAGTGTTTAAGTATGTATCTTCTCTAAAGCATCCAAACTCTAAGAGATTGAAAAATGTCCAAAAGGAAATGTTGAGCCTCTTTATCTACCTTACATTATATGTCAGTGAGACAAACTTTAGTGGTTTCTTAAATACCTGAAATACCTTTCTCTTGAGAGATTTATATTCAATTTCTTTAAAAAATATTTTAGTTAATTGCCTTCTGAATTTTTTTCTTTTGATAGCACAAAGAGTAACGTGCAAAGAAGTCAGATGAATTCTCCAGTTGATATAATTGTCATTTGGCAGTACATTATAAAATAACTCAATGAACTCCGCTACAAGAAACGTTTCTGAGGTTGTTAGTAAGAAATTCTATGGACTGGGAGAGAAAATGGGCTATTAGACTCTATCAGTTCAAGAACTAATCTGATACAGAGTTTTTATTCAAAAAATCACTTTTCAGAAAGAAGTTGAATAAAAGAAAGCTGTAGCTCAAAAAGTATCAGATAATTTCCTGAGAGCTCTTGGACAATAACCGACTTTACATACTGCAGTCTCTACATCCAGGAGCTGGAGGGATGATTAACAACAGCCTGGCAGTATGCCAAGTGAGCGAGAAGATGGCAGCTTTAAACTCATTAGAAGGAATCTACAGGGAATACCTCTCTATGGAACAAAACGGAAAAATTCTTTCAAACTGAGGAAAAAATGCTTTCTTCAAGCAGAACTTATACATTTTAAATTAGTTGCGCCTGTACATAAGCCACTGGGTCTATGACAGTCTGAAATAGAGCACAGTACTTGATTAAGAATACTTGTGCAATAGTCCCTTTTGAGCGTCAGCTTTCTCTTAAAAACCTACTCTGTCTTAGAAGTCCTTCACAATGATACATATAAAAAGGCAAAAATTTAAATCATTCTTATTTATTGCTTGTTCACTCTTTGTCTTCTTACCCCTTCTTGGATAGAAAGCCATTTTTCACATACTGGCAGCATTTACATTGTGCTTTATTTTGATGGATAGTGACAGGTATGTGAATGCCCAGTACAACCAAAAAATGGGTACTAATTTATCTGATTTAAGGTTGAAAGTTTTAAATTACTTACTTCCCTCACTGTACTACATTATTACATGCTTGCTAATGAAATAATCTGACACTTGGAACAGAACAACCCAGTTTTTGATGTCACAGCAAATGTCAGGAAACCAACATCTTGTGTATATACATATATATACACACACATACATATATATGTATAAGCAGCAACGTAAATTTTGCTTGTTGTTACAATATGGGAGAGTAAGAAAAATACAGAAAAATACCTAATCAGTGACTTTTTATGGACCAAAGTTGCTTCAAAAGTTTCATGCTTTGTCATCTGAGTTTGGAGTCCCTGTAGCTGCAGTGTGCCTGTAGGTAGAAGTCTTAAGATAGGCATAACACTGAAGCAAATCTCTGAGTTTCTTTTACAGTGCATTTCTGTGTATTTCAGCATCAGTAAATATCCTTAAAATGTTCTTATACGTGCCACAGACTAAATCATCACATTTAATTCATAATCAAAGTGCTGACAAGTCATGTTTTATAGTCTAGCCACCAAAGCAAACAGTCTGCGCAACAGCAAAAGATTGGTAAATGTTTTCTCTGTTAGACAATAGGTTTGTTTCTCCACATATCACTTTTCTCAGCCTTATGTTGCCTTTTTTTTTTTTAATTATATTTCTGTTCTACTTTTTATAGGAGTTCTTGTTAAAGATATTTGTTTGCTCACTGATACTTTCCATAAATTCCCTCTTCTTCCAGCTACAAGTTTCAAGCAATCTGCAAATTCTTCAATCCCCAAGTCAAAGTTCTGTGACAGTCTAAATACTGACCCAAACAACTCAGCAGCAAGAGCTTGTTACGAGCATAATGTTGCCTGTATGGAAAAAGAGGTTAATACTGGGAAAGCAGCTAGCATAAACTGTGAATTCTGTGATTAAAATAAGCTATATGCATGTTCCAAAGGATTTATTTTCAAAATTCCCACCTCTTACATGCCATGAGTGTTGGCAAATACTTTCAACAGAGAAGGGAAGTACATATCACAAATATATTATTCTGCAGCTAGGTTACATGTGTGCACACAGTTTTTGTCTCTTCTCTTGCCTTGATTTCAGTCTCCTTGCGCTGCCCTGCAATACTGTCTTGCTTCAGCAGTCTCCCTGGTGTTGGATTCAAAGTAAAACAAGAAGAGAGTATGTTTGGGGCCATAAAGTGACAGTGTTTGTCTGATCTCTAGCTTTATATGCAATTTCCACATTTGAAAGTGTTGTAGCTGCCTTATGTCTTCAGAAATATCCTGGAAATTGTGGGTGTTGATTGTTCTATTGCATAATTATGAAAATGCTTTGATAAAACAGATTCAATCAAATTTATATGGCTGTTATGTCAGACATTCTTCAATTAGCATATGTGAATTTGACTGTTTCAAATGAAATTCTAAACTCAGGGAATTTACATCACAGAATATTCCTTCACTGATGGTAGGCATATGTAATTGTGAGATGGAAATTGGTTTACTGAGAAAGCCATGTTATCCCTGCAGATACAAGAACATACTATCCCCAGAGATCATTCTTTGTGTTTACATAACAGCAAAGTAACAGAAGCATTTAACTGAAGTATTTCCATGCATCAGATTGCAATTAAAGATTCTTTTTTTTTAGTGTACTGTTGTGCTTACATAAAAAACATTCCAGTGTGTTATTTTCTGATGGACAATCATGTTAGCTGTTAATCAGATGCATTTATTTTATGTTTATCAGGAAAAAAATATTGCTATACTACTAATGCAGGTTTCAAATACGTAAGGCTGAAAAATAGCTGGTTGTATCAGCTGCTTTGTTTGTGTTTGTTACTCATTGTTTTTTTACTCCTTCTTGAACTCTTGGGATACTGAATCTAAAATACTGAAACTCATTTTCAGAATTTATGTGCCAAGATGGAATATGTGACCAACCTGAATCTTGTAGATTCAGGAAACCTGTCCAGCTTTGGACATGCTACCAGACCCACAACTGGTACAAGGTGTTTCAGGGTTTTACCTTGGGGGTTTGCTGGTATGTCGTGACACCAACTGCTCTACATAAGAACAATTCTGAGAACAACTCCTAGTCTTCCTGCTGAGGGTAGAGGAAGGCCGTGACCCTGAAGGTGACTCCAGGCCCTACAGTCCCATGGACACCCAACCATGGTCACCCATCTCTGCCCATAAATTGACTGTGTTTGGGGGAGGCTCTCAGAGGAGAAGTTCAACAGCCTTGGGATGGGAAGGAAAGGGAGCAGGTCTGTTGACGTGAGATGACTTGCTGGGAGGAGGAGATCTGGTTGATGCTGAAGGTGTTGTGCCAGGCCAGGGAAAATATTTTCCCATAGACAAGGAGGTGTGAGGCTTGTGCTGACCCATAGTTAACCTGTCAACACAACAAAAAGGGAATTTCAGCCAAATATCTACTTGCATGTCTTTGGGCACAGGTAATGATGATACTGGGCTTCCCAGGGGATAAGTCATCTCACAAGGTGAAATCCTCAGTGGAAAACATTGCATTAGTGTCTATCCTTTTTGCAGTTGCTCAACTTCCATCTGCTGCTGGTCACAATGTATGCTATGGGAAGCTAAACAATGGGGCTGTCCCCAAACTGTCTCTCAAGGGCCACATTTGGCTGCCTCTTTTGTTTAGGGAAGTGTAGGTTAGCCCTGAATCACTGACTGAATTGCACCCTAGCTGGTTCTAGACATGCTTCTTCACTACTTATTCTGGCTGTGTTTTCCCCTATCCTCCATGTTGCAATCCATATATTTGGCAGATATTTGCCCCAACACTTAGTACATCTAGCGTACATCATGTATATTTTTACATTATGCCTGCAGTTTTCTTCTGACTGGCTTCAGCCCAGCAGATGATTTATGTCTGGACATCATTATTGCCCTGGCTGGGAACTAACCTTTCAGTGTCATCTCATTCAGCTAAATTTTACACGTCCTTCAGCTCAATGTCATGCTTCCAGTAGAGCCAAGCACCAGCCCTGGCATGCAGCTGTGCCAGGCACAAACTTGGAAGTGCTAAGGGGCATCTCTGGTCCTTTGGCTCATGGACTCACTACCACAGCCTGCTCCTTGCATCTATGGTTTTGGCTCCAGGGCACCAAGTTACAATGTGTCGTAACCAATTTCTTATTTCTGTGGAAGAGTTCAGATGTCAAGCTAATGCCAAGTTATCAAAAGTACTGCCCTGCAATGTGTATCAGGAGGTCATTTTATGAAGGACTTTTGTTGCTTGGGGTACTACTTTGGTATAAAACTGCAACAGAGAAGAGGAAGAAAACACCAGTTTTGGCCTACCTTACACAACTCAGAGTTTCTCGATTGGCTTTTGCTGAATTTGTCCAGGACATATTTTTATGCCATGTTGTCAGATTAAGCTCCTGAACATAGTAAGAATTGATGGTTTTTGTCTAAAAATAGAGAAGAATATAACAGATCACATTCGTTTTCAAAAACAGTAAATCCTTTCACCGAAGTGTTCAATTGCTTTATTTATATTGTTTGATGAAATAGTGTATGTAGGCAGTTTCATAATTTTATGAAGTTATCCAAATGGGAAATTCCATCTTACTGCTGAAAGGCTTGCTTTCCAAGCAGCATTTTTTGATGGAAAAACATCATCCACAAATTCAGAATGGTATTGTGTTTCTCTCTTATGTTCGATTAGGGTAGATAAGAGGAACAAGCTGTGTCTGTATTATTTTTGAAACAAATTATCACATCTAAATTATTATGCCCCTAATGTTGGGGCATATTTATATTTTTCAGTATTCTGCTATCTTCAAGTATCACATCTATAAATGTGCTTGATTACTTTCCTTCCAGAAGGACACCCTGCACTACTACATAAGGAAAAAAAAATTCCATCTTTAAGGGTATTCCTATAAAATATTCTTATAACTTTAGCTGTGGTCTGAACATGGAAGCATTTTTCTGCTCCATAAATCTGTTAAGCTAATATTGGACTCCACAAAAAGTGTCCAAAGCCTTACTTTCTGATATCATCCAACATCCATCCAACAAATCAATGCTTTTATCAGATGCTGTGAAATTACTGTCTGGTTTTCATGACCAAAACTCATCAATATAGAATAAATGAAGCCATTAGAAGAGTGATATTTGACAGAGGTCACTTAGCAGGTCTTTATAATAAAATAAATCTGAGCTCAAAAGAAAATGATGGTGCTTGACATGTTAATTCCTTTGCATCAGTGGGACAGTCCATAGTCTGGGCTGGAACATCCTTTGAACGGAATATTTTAGAGAAGTAATGCATGTGTCCTTGCTTACTCGATTCTAGGTCAAGAAAAAGGCAAGAACCGCAGACAGAAGCAGAATTTAAATTGACCCGTTGTCTGTTACCTTCCAGGAATGAGGAGGGTCAGATTGAATTCCTCTGCTTTTACAGGTGGCTCCGCAGAAATCTGAAACATTTGCATGCACATCACTGTCATTGCCCAATCTCCCTTTGATCCAGACGTTCAGCAGTTCTGGCACTCACATCGACTGTGTGAGCGAATAGAGGCAGAAAGTGAAGCTGGGGCTCTCAAGGACAAGTACAGTGTGGGAACTCCTGTCCTTCTGACTTGCATAACACAGCTGCTGAACAATCTGATTTGGTGCTCCTGGAGTTAACTCACTTATCTAAAAGCACATTTCCACTGAGGGACACTAATATCAAAGTTAAGGGGAAAATCAAGATAAATGTCACTAAAATAATAATGAAAAAAAAAAAAAAAGAATGTTAAAATAATTGATATTTTTTCCACTTGTTCTTGGTAATTTCCTGAATCATACTGGAATCGTGGTCTGGTATGTAGTGACAGAAACATGCTGAAGTTTAGGATCAGGTCTGATTTTACCTGTTTTCCACAATATGGTTGCTACCAAGGCAGTGTGTCTCATCAGTAAATCCATGAAGAGATGATTTTAGAGATTGTAGCAACAGAAGAAAACCAACATAGCTGTTCCCTCAAGTGATTCAAGGTATTCTCTGACCATCTGAAAAGGAATATGGGTCCCTTGCTCATAAAAATAAAAGCACTATCCTTCTTTTTTTTACTCCTGTCTTTCCAGCTCTCTCAGTGGGATATCTGGTGAACACTTCTCAACTGATCCTGGAAACATCTCAGGGGTGAAGAAACAATCTGTCAAGGCCGTGGTTTTCATGGCAGTATTGAAGAACCATGCGAAGTTCCTATAGTGAATGTGATTTTTTTTCTACTTCTCTACCCATCTTCTCATTGTGGTAGCAGATGTCTTTCAAAGCCAGGTGAACTTTCATTCCCACATCTCCCCTGAAAGAGGTCTTTCCAGGTGCCCTGGCTTGTACCACGTTTTCTGACGGATATAGTTGTCTTCCTTCAAATCTTTGGGCAGCTGCATTGTACTTTTGACAAAGAACTGAGAATCCTTATAATACTTGATAGAGTTTTTATGGGAGGAATAAAATCTCACAAAGTGGAAAGTGGCAGTTCACATGTTGTTTTGACAGATTATTATTATTATTTTTTTCTCAAGGCTCTTCTCCAGCAGCTGAACTGTTTTCAGGTACTCAAACAAATGGCAAAATGAGCAGGAAAAAAGCAAAGCTCTCACTTAGGAGTGATCTGTAATAAACTGAAAAGGAATATGTTGGAAAAAATGAAAATTGCTAGTTAGAGGTCATGGCTCAAATACTTCTTAGCGGGGAGCATTTGGCACCCTTGTTTAGCTCAGCAGGATGTAAATGTTAATGTGCTCCTTTCTGTCTTCATACACCCTGCAGTGCAGTCAATAATCCAAATCATTCCCCTTCATGATTTGTTTTCACATCAGCCTGATACTCAGAAGTGATATGTGTATCCCAGTTACAAAAACTTTTCTGAGAAATAAAATCAGTGGATTCATGTACTTTAGACGCTGATCTACTCTACGCTGATCTCAGACTGCTAAACCCACTTTAAGCAATGGATTACTTGAGCTTCTGCATTGGAGTACAAATATGATAAAAGTGAGGTAATTGCTGATGTTTGGTCCTACTAGTGAAACTTTTTAATTTCCTAGGGAAATTGTCCCCTGTGATTTAAACATTTGACTGACAGAGAACAAAATATGTCAACATATGTCAAACACTAAAAGAGCAGATTTAAAACTTCTCTATTTCTTGTGAAAGGAGTGGAGAAGTTTACCTTTTGGACTAGAGCAGCTATGTCAAAATAAAGTGGCTGAAGAATTCCTATTAGAAAAATATTATAAAGAGAACAGAGACAAACAAACAGTACTAGATGACATTCTTCAAGGTATGCTCAAAGAATTCAGATGAGAAAGTTTGAAACTAATATTTGTGATGTGTATTGCTCTTTTAAGCCAGTCTTTCTTCAATGAACCAGAAGAGCTCAAAAGAAAAGTAGTATCATTTTTTTAAAAAAGAACAAGTGAAAAAAGTTGTTGAAGGTCACACCTTAGAATGCCTTCTTTAGCAAGACAACTGAAGAAATTATAATACAAAAGAAAATTACTATGCTCCTAGCTAAGTATAATGAAATCAAGGAGAATCAGTATCTTCCAAAGTTCCACTGTTTTTCAAAGGGAAATTATAAAGCTCCTGTTAGAATCGTCCGGAGTCAGTAAGGAGGTGGCCTTGTATTGGTTTCTGAGGAAGTTTGGACATGCTCCTTCACATTCCTGCACCAGAGACATTTGAGATGATTGCAAGAGAAATGTTTATTTCCAGGATATACAAACTGATAAAAGACAAGAAGTGAAGGTTAAGAATGCAAAGTCAGCCTTTAAAAGGGAGAGGTGACTGATAGAGTAGGAAGAGATTAGTGTTGATATAAAAAGAAGAATGACAGAAAGGTGCCAAAGTTTATCAAAACTTAAAAAAACAACAAAAAAGTAACACTCATCAAAGAGAGCCACAGAGAATTTTGTTTTATAGAGAAAATGGCAAATGAAATTCAGTGTTGATAGATTCAAAGTAGGACATGCAAGGAAAACTAACTGTATTTAAACATTTATGAGCTCAAAATTAGCTATTATCATTCTGAACAGAGATTATTCCTCTTCATTCTCAGTAAAAAATTGTTCAGTCTTGGCAGTGGTGAAAAAAAAACCAAAAACCTCATATCAAAATGGATGTTAAGGATGATTAGGAAAGGACTAGAGAACAGACCAGAAAATCTTATTATACTGTGTATAAATCCATGTTATGTATACATTTTGAATATTGCCTACAATTTTGGTCATAATTCTCATTACCTAGTGGAAAGAAAAGAAGCTACAGAGAAAGGAAATGAGGATGATCAAAAGCTCAATTCAGTTTTCATGTGAAGAAAAAATTAAACAGATATATCTGAGACAGTGAACCATAAAATAATGGCTAGTACACAGGAGTGATGAAAGAGCAGCCATTTATTGTTTCTCTTACATGAGCCCTGAAAGGTACCCTATGAGATTATCAGGCCACCACTATAATGCAAACAAGAAAGTAGTATTTTTTACATCAAATGCATAATTATGCAGTGAAAACAATGTCTGCCAGCTTATTTTTATAACTTCATCAGCATGCTATTGGTACTACGCACAGAAAGTTACAGATGCTGCCAGCACTTTGTCATATATGTAACCTTAATATTCTGACAGATACTGAGGAACTGTCATTCCAGTAATTCTGACTGTTCTGTGTCATCTGGCTATCAGGACTTTGACAGAGAATTTCTGTGATAAGTTATCCCTGCAATACAGTAACAAATTGGCCAATCAGAGTCAAGTCATTCAAAGAGACGAATGGTGATCTTTTCTGGAGATGTAGGACAAAGAAAATGTTGCAAAAATGAATAGAAATTAGAACCCAATAACGGGATATTCAAGTCTAATGAAGTTCAGATAGAGCACTAAATCTAAACTGGCACTCACTTTGCTTTTGTGAATTACTGGTTTTAATACAGTGAGAGTTGCTCTGCTGCAAATTTTTCTGGGGTCTCTGTTCACAGTTAACAGCCAGGCAATATGATTTGAATTGGTATTGTTCCCTTAGATTTACCCATTGGTTAAGGTCAGGGTCAAGTCTGAATAAGGATTTTGTCAGTCTCTTTTGAAACATTTCAGAAGGACTGAAGTGGTGATCTGGGAAAAGCAGCAGAAGTTTGAGACAGACAAATATTATGTGCTAGGATTTCCTGAGCACAGGCTAAGGGACATGGAGGCTAGCCCTAGTAATGGACAGCAAACACATGGAACTTAAGTCAGAACAACTTAACCACAGAAGAAATGTAGGTGCCAAGGAAGTTTTTATTATAATAAATGGCACATTTGAGATATGTCTGAGTGGAACAGGTTGAAAGCAGCAGCTCCATAATTGTGTAGGTATTATTTTTGATGCTCAAGGTGCAAATGTTCATTGTGCTGGATGTAATTTAGTTCTAATTAAATCTGCATCTTAAAATGAAAAGTTTTACATTGTATGGTACATTAGTTGCTAAGTATTTCCTGATGAGGAAGTATTGGTTCATGAGCCATGCTGAGGTCTTTACTAGCAATAAGACATTTCAGGTAATCAGTCTACCTTATGCATGTGGCAATAGACACTGATTGACAGATACTAATAGATAGTTTATGTATGAAATGAATGGTTTTTCCACCAATCCCTAATACCCCTCAACAGTAGCTCAACAGTACCACAACACCTGGGACCTCAAAGTCCCAGGTGGGATTTTTATCTGAAAAGTTGACTGTAATGTCTGCTAGGTAGATAAATGGAGGTGTGGATCCTCCTGGTGATGGATCTGGAACGTGACAACAAGCAAATAACATCAATTCTCTGTGCCCTTACCTCTTCGGGGCAAGAACCCTTGGACTGGGACTTACTTCAGCTTGCTGTAGAAATCTAGACCTCAGCTTGTTACAGCTAAGATCTCTTGTAGCAATAGAATGAAAAAAGTACTATTGGGATTTGAGTCATCTGATCTATTTCTGGTGTCCATGACAGAATGGGATGACTCCCACCTTAAAAGTATTCATTTCGGTCCAGTGATCACATGAATTCTTGAGGGTGGCTAGTTCAGTGTCTGCCCTGTAGATATTTCAGGTTGAGCAGTTGAATCCCACTCCTACTCTTTGTACAGTGATATCCAACCACAGCAATTCTAGATATCTCTAAAACAGATCATGGGGTATCTTGAGAACGGTGGATTTTTTTTCCTCTCCATTATGAAACATTATTTCTCAGATATGAAACTTTCTGAAGGAATATGCCAGTTGTAAAAACTTTCCTTGGAAATATTCCTTCTGTCCAATATGACATTCCAGGTTAAAATAAAAGTGATTGACATTCCAGGTTAAAATAAAAGTGATTAACATAAACACATCAACTGATCTGTTGTCTAGGAGTCAACACACTTATCTGGGAGCTAGATGATTTAAATTCAAGTCTCTGCTTTGCATGACATTCTACAGCATGCTGAGTACTTTGGCCATCAGACTCCTGGATAAACTGCCATGTGTATGTATGTGTGTGCATAAGTTTGTGCATGTGTGTTTCACAGCATTCCAGTGTGAAATGGGCATTTTAGAGTGAGAGCTTCAGAAGAGACAGAAGAGAGTTTCCAATTAATCTCTGGCTGTACTTCAGGTGGAGTGAGGCTTCAATGAACGTTCAATCCAAAGCTGAATACTAATTTCAGGATTTGACCTTACACGCATATGATTATTTCTTACTCTTTCTACAGTAAGATAAAAATAATTGAATGTAGGCTGGTTTATGGGAATCAATAACTGACTTGAAAGAGTCAACACTCCAGAGAACAATTTATACCTATTAACCTAAGTCTGCCTGAAGCATCCTGTTCTTTCATCATTCCCGCTTAAATGAATGAAGATGAAGATCAAAAGTAATAGCCTTTCCAGGTACATTTGCTAAAATGTGGCACTTATGAAATGTGCCATTTAACCATCTGGTCTTAGAAAAATGCTACTTAGAGGCAGTAAGCAATAGTGCTTGTACAATGCCACTGAATTGCAGACAAGTAATTTTAATTGCTATCATACCGGGTTGAAAATCTGTGATATGTATTTGGAAAGAATCCATTTTACTGCTTGAAGTGGTAACACATTCAGTTTTCCTTCCCTGCTGTTCTCTCCAACTTCCACACATCAGTACAATCTCACCTGGCATGTTTTACATACAACACTTGGGACAAGAGATTTACTATTTTTTTTCTTTCTTTCTTTTTTTTTTTCTCATAATGGTTAGTGAAGAATAGGAAAAGTACTACTTGATTGATTTCTTAAGGGAATATTGCTTATGATATTGCACTGCCTTTTGCATATGTGACTTATCCCCTTTCCCCAGCACTCTTTAAACTAGTCAAATCTAAAAATACCCTACATTTTGTTTTAAAATTCATATTTCAACCATCCACTGCCATTCTTATATTGGAATTCAATATTTGACAATGGTTTTACTACACTTTTTTCTCTTCCATACTTCCTGAGATGTCAGGCCTTCTAGGCAAGGTAACTTCTTGGAAAATAGCACCAGGATCTGAAGAGTCAGAAAACGCTGAAGATAATTTATCTACAAAGGCATCACTAAGTAAAGCAAAGTATGGTGCCCATACCCATGTATGCCAAAACTGTAGACTGATTTGTTTTGGAAACTCACCTGTTTTGCACAGATTATTCACTCATAGCCAAATGGCTATAGCTATAAATGACTGTGGACTGTGTGCTGCTACTTTTGGTCCTACTACATTTCACTCATCCTGTCTTCATTTGGCTAGCTTGGCTATGGGATGAGCCATTAATGGGTCCCTCTCTGTTCTCTTCAGATGGAATTTCTCTGATCTATCTATAATATCCAAAAATCATGCTTATATTGACCTCTTGAAGTACCTGATTTCCTAAGGTGAACTGTTTTAGCAAAGACATGATGACCCTAGTGACCATGATGCTGTGAAGAGACCCTCCGGGAAATAAAACTCAACATAGGACTGGTGCCATTTGAGGATAGGTAGGAGCAGAGAGTTCAATTTTAAGAGATGGATGAAGAAGAAAAAAGAAAACATGGAAAATATTTCTTAAAACTCAAGACAAAATGTATGAATTGCTCTTCTAATCTCTTGCTACAGCTGAAGAATGTAAGTCATAGATTCATAGAATCGTTAAAGTTGGAAAAGGTCACTAAGATCATCTAACCCAACCATCAGCCCAACACACTGTGCCCACTAACCATGTCCCTCAGTGCCACATCTACATGTTTCTTGAACACCTCCAGAGACCAGGGAACACCTCCAGTCTACCACCTTCCTGGGCAGCCTGTTCTAATACTTCACCGCTCTTTTGTGGAATTTTTCCTAATATTCAACCTGAACCTCTCTTTGTCCAACTTGAGGCCATTTTCTCTCATCCTATTGCTAGTTACTTGGGAGAAGAGGCCAAGCCCTACCTCACCACAGTCTCCTTTCAGGAGTTATAGAGAGTGATGAGATCTCCCCTGAGCCTCCTCTTCTCCAGACTCAACAGTCCCAGCTCCCTCAGCCACTCCACATAAGACTTGTGCTCCAGACACACTTTGCACCTGACAGATTTAAAGTGATAAACCAATGAAGATATATTTTTGTACTGCTCTCTGTCACTCAAACTCACCTTAGCAAACTTGGACATGGGAGCTTATATTTGTTAAATACAGCTAGATTTCCATACATGGAGGGAAACTTCTGACCATCCCCAATGTTATGGCTATTTTTCCCATACATTTTAGCAGAAGTAGTAAGTTGCCTAAAAAATACAGAATGTAGTTCTAGTATCATTGATTGTGGTAATCTCCAATTTAGAAGATGGACTCCCAAAAGTTAATCTCTTCAGTGTGCTGGACACACTGGAGGGAAAATGTTGTCTCCTACTTCTTACTGGTTTTCACTGGGATTATTAAGTCTCTAGCTTGATTTTTGCAAATATTTTTGTTAGTGTCATATTCATTTAAATATACATGCTGAATGAATTTTAAGTACTTTCCTGAGATTTAACTGCACGAAAAGCTTAATTGGATGCACAAGTAATTTGTGACATTGTTTGCATCAGTCATGGAGGTCAGCCAGTGTTTGAAAATTTACAAAAATAATGAATACAGGTAGGAGTGCATTCACTGGACACTTTGTAATCATGCCACAGGCTGACATTTTGTTTTAGAAAACATTCATTAAATTATCTGGCATAGCAACAAAGTAAGTAAAAATCAAATTATTTGTGAATACGAACTAAAAAAATTCTCTGTTCCTGCTAAACACATGATTTACTGTGTGTGACTCACTCACATCTAGTCCTAAAAAGAATTTTTGTGAGGCAGTGATAGAAATTGATAGATACGACAGGGGTTAAATTAGCAGGAATTAGAATTAGAGGCATACACGGAGGTCTAAGATCAGATACACTGAAAATTTTGCTATCAGGACCATGTCTTTTTCAAACCAAATTATTATTTTATATTAATGTCAGTCTTAGCATTCCTCTTTGAAATTCAGTTCTTTGTATGATTTGCTGCTTGGAAGCCTGCTGCCCTTCAGCACTTGACAGGTTTTGGAACCAAGTCCCCCTAGGCTAGCTGCACCTCAATGATAAATAAATTTTATCTAAGTTAGCTCTGTAAGAGAGAGCTCTGTCCACCTGCCTTTGTCTACATGGAGTATTCCCACAGACAAGGTCCACTTTTATTTTCTTCTCCTTTGCAGCAAGACAGCACCCTATATTGCTTACTTGAATATAAGATTCTAAAAGGACAAAGCTGAACTTGCTGTACACATGAGGAGAGTACCATCTAACAGCTGCCTTCCTTCAGTGCTTAACTCACCTACCTTATGTCTTTTATTTTTATTTTTTATACAGTGAAAACAATTGTTATTTTTCTTTTGTCTGAAAGAAACCATGGGAATATAGCATCTAGAGATTTTCAGTCAATTTTAAGTGTTCTGGTGCTAAACTTCTGGCTTCAGAGGAGCTGAAGTGAAAACCAGAAATGCTCTTGCCTTGTGTACATAAAAAAATTACCAGAGTGACAGTATTGACACCTTTCTTTCGCAAATAGAAATACTGAGAAACAAAAAGAAAAAACAAACAAACAAAAAAAAAGCAAGCTTACTTTATGAGAAAAGGAGAGTTATAAAATTATTGGTCCACTGTAATAAAACTTAGTATTTTTAAACTGAGAAATTCAGAACTTAGCTGCTTTCACCCAATTCCTTACAGTTGTTGTTGTTCTGGTGACATGTTCCTGGATGGTTATACAGGAGTTGTATTTATTGGTCAGAGTTTTAGGGCTTTGCCTATCCTATGTACAATGGTCACACAATGTACTCTCTCCATATCTATGCTAGAGAAGGCAGCAAATACTGTATCAACCACATTTTCCATTTATGCTTTGTCCAGGTAGGAAGTAACGTTCTGGAACAATCATATACTGACACTAAAGAGATGAAAGGCTCACATCCTCTCTTTGAAGTACTTTCCTCCTTTTATCAGTGTGTATGGCTTTTCTGTCTCTCCTCACCATACTATGATAAAGTTGACAAAGCACTGAGGTAGGCTAAGTACCTGGCTGAAGTTTTTAAGATCAAGTTTTGCATGCATGTCACTGGGATGGTTTAGACACACCGTTTTACCTATTGTTGCAAGCGAGGAGTGACTCAAGTGAATGTTGTGACTGTTTCTTATACCCACTAAAAATAAATGATTAGATAGTCCTTCCTGTTTGATGGCTGAGACTCATAAACTATAGCTGTATCTTTACGTGGTATGTTTCATCTTCACACATCCATGATGTTCGCTTTCACCGTATTTAGAAATTGATGTATACATTTTATCTGGAAAGAAATAGACTATATATTTTAAAAGTAGAAGACAGGATTAGAAAAAGAAGAATGTACCATAAAGTTATATTTGAATTGACCACAAATCTATTTCTTGTTAAATAAATAAGAGGAATAGCTTAACCTTTGTTGTAGATTCTAGTGTGGTTGGAACCAGCTGCTCCAAGCACTGTCTTCCACTGATGTTTGTTCTGCTTTGCCTAAAGATACTAGCCCCTTGGTTTAGCAAAAAACTCTCTTCAATTTTTTCTGTGCTACCTGCCAGACTGACATTGTCACTTCTGATCCATCCCTTTCAGTTGTCCAAAACTCTTGCTATCAATTCTTTCGTCAATGGTGATTTCCATTTATTTTTTTATTGTCACAATAAATCTTAGTAAAAACAATAGCAATAGTAATAAATCTTATCCTCACAAAGACTGAACATTTCTTCTAAAAGGAATAAATCACAAGATAACTCACAGAGGCCTGCATCTTTCTTAGACTTAAGCCAGGGAGGTTGATATCTCTTTCGCATGAGTTTTCTTATGGCAGAATTCAGTTAATGGTTTTTTTTTTGTAAGTGCATCAGTTCAGGTGAGACAGGGCAATTAGGTCTACCCTGATAAAGTTGACAGGAATCAGGAAGATATCTTTGCTTCTTATGTGATACATTTATCAAGGAAATAAAAACATGACCTAACACACTCTTCATACTGGCAATCTTCTGGGCACAACTTCTCTTTCTCATTAACAGTTTTCTGATTAAGTTAGCTCAGGTTGCTTGCAGATATTTCAGAAGCTGACAGATCAAACTTTCTAAAAAGAAATACAAGAATTGTTTTCCAGAATTAATTATATTCATTTCCACATACATTCAAACCCAGGGAAGCTACCAAATGACTTGGGCAAAGCATCTGAGTTCAGTGAGTGCGCAATCATTAGACGCCCCCAGAACTTCATTGTGATGGTAGAAAACACTACTTTTATAGTCAACTTACTGTTTTTGTCCAGTTTTAGATAGGGGAGGCAATGGCAAAAATCGCATATTAATGAATATAAGATCCGTTTGCAGCACTAGGCTACCTTAGGTAAGTATCATTACTGCTTAATGGGTATGAAGCACATTAAGGATTTTCTTGTTGTTCATTTAACTCAGTGCAAATATTTCAGCTCAATAGCCTGTATTCAGTTGTCAGGGTAAACAGTTTCTCATTAAACATAAGCTCTGGTAGTCACATCAGAAGTTAATGGTTCTTCAAATATGAAATTAAACATAACAGTAGGTTTCTCTCTGTGATTATAACATCATTATTACTTCACTAGGGGAAAGATTTTACCAGTATAGCTATTTATCTCATATGGATTGTTTATAATATAGGCTGTATCTGAGGCTGGGCAAAAAACCAAAAACTTTTGTCTTCATAAACAAGCAAAAAATACAATATCTTCACTCTGCACTCTAATACTGGGTAAGAAAGGGATGAAATAATCAAAATCTTTATAGTAGTTATGATCTTTCATATTAGCACAGTGTCATAACCCCTGCTGATGAAAGGATAATCACGATCTGTTAATCTGCATATTATGCATATTAGGAAAATGTGGCACTTAGGTGGAAATTCACAGGATACCTGAAGGCAAAGTTGTGTTTTTTTCTTTCCTTCATCAGCTTGTTGCTTTCTAGGGAAAGCCTGAGGAGATGTAATTCACAGTCCCTTATGTAGACATCTAATAAAAATAAAAATCATCCCAACAAAGCAGAACAAGCCTCATCTAAATGGATATTGTTCCTCCAATGCTACAAAAAGTTGATGTCATTTAGAGAAAGTATGCTGCCATTTTGTATTCAGAGATTTTGTGAGCTGTCAGCTCTTCTCTGCTAGACTGAAGTTCATCATCTTGGAGATATGCTTCAGACTATTTTTCCATAATTGTTCATCTGCCTTGAACCAGACTACCATTTCTTTGCCTGCAAGGTCTTTCTAGAGATGATTGCCATTGCCCTTGGGGATTTCAGAATGGACTCCCTTCTTCAGATCATTGACAAAGATGTTTAGTAAAACTGGTCTCAGCACTTGTCTCCGATCTAGCCATGGTGTAGATAGAAGTTTGTGATTTTTTTTTCCTAGAGCTACAATACTGTTAAAATATAAGAATTAGGCATAAAAGATACATTAGGTAGCTTTTAAAGATAAATTTTAGTAGGTCTACTTATTAGGCACCTCAGAAAGGAAAAAAGAATGGTTTCAGACAGATTTTCTCCTCATTATTCTGTCTTGAGCTCTTTGTCCTGAAAGAGAGAGTACTTGGCCTTCTCTTCCACATACCTTAGGACTGGTTCATCAGTTTCTTCTTTATTCTGTTCATTGGACTGAAGAACATTGAGGCCCAGATCAATGATCATGAAATATTGCAAAGTTAATGTAAAAATTGTCCATTTAATTATATTGAGAAACGTAGTGTACAAATTCTCCGATCATCTCTAAGCACCAATTATGAGGATTTTTTTCATGTCTTAACAAATATGCTGCGTTTAACACTGTCTTCCTCATGGAACACAGAAAGGAAGCAGAAGTTAGTAGGTCTAAATAGTCAGTAAAATCTGCAACCAAATGCAAAGATAGTGTCCCCACACTGATAAAAAATGACTTAAAATTTCAACATGAATGGAGATAAAGAAGAGCTCTAAATATAGGCTTATTGCCATACTGATGTGTTTAGCACTGGATTAATACAAAGACGGGGAAGCTGCAGTGTGCTGATAATTAGAAAACCCCTCTATTTTGTTGATCTCCTTAGTAGATTTGCATGGATCACAGACTCCATCTAAAGGTTTTTATTGAAAGAACTTAGCTCATGTTTTATTCATGTTATCAGATGCCATGACTAATAAGGATCAACCATTTCTTCTCCAGGGATCACAACAAGCCAAGGTTTTGTTATGTCTCCTTTGTGACAATACTGTTTTTTCTGAGACTCTAGATACTTTTTTTTTTTGCAGCTCCTTGCCAGAAGGGCACAAAATAATATGTAGAAGGGGGTGCTTCTTCCCTTTTATCCTGCACTTGATGATATCTACCTCCAAATGGACACTTGCAGCTTAGCAGAATGCTCTGAGATTTAAAAAAAATAATAAAAGAATCTTATTTTGATTTGCAAATATCAGTGGTTTTGCAGAAATACTGTTTTATTTACATCTATCGCTTCAGATGAAAGCTACATGTTTTCTTCTTAGTCATTTTTTCCCTGAGGAGTCTGCTAGCATTCAAATCTGAAAATTCTAGACGATACTTAGAAACTTTCCTCAAATGCCCCAGTAATATAACTGACGTAGGGAATTGGGGATTTAGCTCTAATGTTCTCCCTTTACTTTTAGTCTCCTGTACAAAGAAACAGAGCAACCCATTTCTTTATAATACTCTCATATTTTCTTCCCCTATCCTCTCTCTGTGTCAGTGTTCTCATTCTGCTGTGTCCTTCCAGTCAATAAATACACAAGTGCATTTTTACTGAACTCTCTGACCAAGTGCTGTGGGGACAAGTTTCCTTTCTCTTATTCCCTGGGGTTTGATTACTTCCCATTCATATAATTTTCTTTTTTAGGTGTTTCTCTACTATTTTCTAAAAAACAGCAACATTTTCCAACCTTGATTTCCTTCAAGTTACATTTTTGAAGTGCTTTCTCTGCTTTGTAAATCATGCCTGCAATGATCTCAGTATGGCTATCTTTCATAGCACAGTGTTTTGCTGTCTTTTGACCTTTCAGATGCCACATGTAATACATAGTTGGCATTTATATTTCTCCTGATCTCCCCAAGCTCCACTCTGTCCCCTTCTGATAGCTTTTGGAGCTCCTGCTGTCCAAATCTTGCTATGTATTTCTAAAGTGCACAGTGCTGGCATTTCAGTTTTGTTAGTAGAAAAGGTCATTGGTTTTAGTACTCGCATGTCTTCCTGATGAAGACAAATGAAGAGAAGAAAAAGAATATGCATTCACTTTTAAATTTCAATTAGAAAATCTTAAAAACTCTGAGTGTGGCACAGAAAGTCAGGGAGTAGATGGGCAGGTTAGATAAGAAAAAACTGATGACGAGAGTGCATCAGTTTCTTCTTCAGTAAAATGGAACCAAATCTAATATTGCTTTGTTAATCAGCTGGGGACAAAACATGGAGAGTTCCACAGCTCAGTTCACCTAAGCTCATTTTTCTGTCGCAGAAGTGGAAATAATTTTGTTTTACATCATCTTGTATGTTTCAAGACTTTACCATCGAGTGACAAATGCTGTTCAACTACACAAAAAGGCATGGTTAGTTACTGCATTCTTAGGGTTGTAGCTATGATTACTGAACTATTTTCAATGAAGAGTAACAATCAGACGGTATTAAAAAGAAAATTACATAGCCTTGCTCACCAGCAGGAAAATTAGATTTAGTCAGTGTGGGTAGGAAAGAACTTTCGTCCTTACTAATAGTAGATGTCACATTCCATGTGTGCTGGGGAAGTCACTTCTATATTATGGGAAGTAACAAGAGCAAAGATAACAAACATCTTTGTTACAAAGATGTATTATTCCACATTTTAAAAAGGTTAATAACTACATATTGTTTCATGTGCGATCAAGAGGTATGGCTTTAGGAAAGTACAAGTAAGTCATTCTGAAAGCATTGATAAAGTGAATTTTAAGGTTAAGATTACAAAGAGAAAACACTGAGATGGAAATGAAAAATAAATAGGAGGTCAAGATTGACATCATTTAGGGTGTGAAGAAAGGGACTGCAAATCAACTGTGTAAGAAACACTGTACAGAGTAAGCCTCAGTCATAAAGTACTTTGTCAGTGAAGACCAATCAAGTTATATTGCTGTACAGCATTAGGGAAGAAAGGCAGAGATGCTGTGATGAACATAGCAAACCAAGACAGTTATCTGTGTAACATGCGTTGTGTTGGATGGGGAAGACTTGTCACGGTCAAAATTGAGAACTTCTTAACAACTTGTTCTCAAGCAAGTGTGGAAGTGAATGTAAACATGAAAATAGAGAACTCATGAGAAGTAAGGCTAGAAATAAAATATTTCTTCTTTGGGACAAAGCTGCATTAGGTAAGTGCATCTTTTGAAGTGGTTGTCAGTCCTACTTGATTTTCATGCCCTTAAACTTTTAAACCTCTTCTACAACAGCATCTGAGGATCTAAACACATATTGCAGAAACTCTTTCCCCTTTTTCAGGCTTAACTAGAGACTGGTCTGCCAGAAAAGGGAGGATTTCAGATTTAAAATGTACTTTTTGGAAATGCTGCTCATGTGTGAATACTAAAATGCTGCCCATGTATGAATACTAATCTTACATCCGGTGTACAGCTTGATCTTAACAAAGATAGGAACTGAAGTGTTAAGATGTATTCTTCAAATGCTTGGAATCATGGAACAGAGAAACAAGACTATACTAAGCTTCAATCTTTCATATCTCTCTGGAATTTCCTTACCAGCTCAAGATCTTTGAATCATAGAATCACAGAATCATAGAATGGCTTGTGTTGAAAGGGTCCTCAAGAATTAACGAGTTCCAACCCCTTGCCACAGGCACCATTGCCAGCTGTTAGATCAAGTACTAAGTCAGATTGCCCAGGGCCTCATCCAACCTGTCCTTGAACACCCCTAGGGACAGAGAATCCACAGCCTCTCTGGGCAGCTTGTTCCAGCACCTCACCACTCTCTCAGTAAAAAAACTTCCCCTGACATCTGATATAAATGCTCTTCTTGTGCAATTATGTACAGAACAAGTATAATTTTTAAATGTAGAAACTATTGTGGTTTTTTTTTATTATTCTTGTTTTGTTTGTTGATTTCTTGCTGTAACTGCCTTGAAAACATTGGCATTTTTAGAGAGACCACATAATATCCAGAATGTTGATTTGCAATGTGGTTTATTTTCTTTTACTCCTTGACTAGATGTAGAGAGTTACAAGCATATTAAAAAAAATAAAAAATTATAACTGAGCACACAATTTAATAGGGTGAAAGACAGTGAATGAGTCTGGTGGATAAACCAGCACGTTCTGAATTCCCCTTTAGAGAGCCTTGGTATCTTTTTCTGGGTAGCTGGATTGAGAAGATGATGCACTTCTCTATATGTCATGCTGGGGATAGCAAACGATTGTAGCCCCTTAAAGTGACAATCTGTAGTTGAATCATATTGCTCACTAACACAGATCACTCTCAGGTTTTCACTTGTTTCGATTGCTGTGCTAAGTAGTTCCAAATATCACTGAATGTCTTTTTCATTGCTGAAAATAAAAGTATTTTTTTTTAGGTTTTGAATAACAGCATTTTGCACAAGCACAGTGACTTCCCTTTCCTTGTAGTCACTCAGTGCTTTGCATATTTCTTGTCCCTTCCACAGCATGATATATAAGGCATACTTTTTCATCTCCAGAGTATTTTCAGTTACCAGCTCAATCTTAACTCACTTCTTAACTGTTAAGAAGTTATAGTTACAAGTTGTTAGCAGAGTTGAGGGCTTGAGACAAGTCCTTGTGCGGCTTTGTGTACTTTGTCACTGCAGTGTTTGCCAATTGTTAATGAGACATGTGCATGAAAGGCTGCTATCTGACTCAGCAGTAACCTTGAGGAAAACAAAACAACAAACAAACAAACAAACACACACACACACATGCAAAAAAAATAAAAAAAAAAAAAGAAAAATTGATCCATAAACTCAGTACAATCCTCAGTAGCATATTTAAGATCATTTTCTACTGAGGTCTACTTCAACACTTTGGATCTTCCAGTATATTTGATAATGAAAATGTTTGCATCACATCTTGCAGTTCTGCTTGGTTGTTGCTTGTGTTGCTTTTGGTTGTATTTTTAATAAAAGATTTGTTGCTTCTAAAAACCTACACCAGTAGTAAACAACAAAACTTGCAGACAAAACTAAAATCATACATGAAAAAAAATGGAGTCAGTGTTGCAGGGTTCAATTAAATGAAAATAAATTGCATTTATCTAAATGGGCATCTCTAGAGTGATTCAAAATTTACTGAGGCAGATCTTGTTCATTTTCATCATGGAAATCAGACTTTTTTTCATGTGCCAAGTGAGGAACACATAGGATGGTATACCAGAATGGACAAGTTACATGCAGCAAAGTATCAGAAGAGATGCACTGTGTCAGACAGTGCGTATGAAGAGACAGACAAACACAAGGTGAGGGTTATTTACAGGATGCAATTAGAAAAAAAGACAGCAAGATGATTGAACTTTGATCTGTGCCACTAAGTGTTATATCTTGTCACACATAATGAAACTGTTAGGCCACACCTTGTGAAATCTAGAAAAAAGCCATGTAATAATTAACTACTTCGTGCTGACCTGGTTTCATCTTCACTGCAACTGAAACTCCTGTTTGTGTGTGGAGGAGGGACAGGATGGGCAATAAACTGGGATGGGATAAGAAGGTGCATGTGTAAATCTTTAACGGGACTGTCTCCAGTTCTCTGCTTTTTCCATAGGATTTCTGGATCTTTTACTCCTGAGCTGGCCACGTGGAAAGGCAGATGGATCATCATCCACAGACTCTGGAGGTAACCCCCTGCCCACATGACTCTGAGTTATGCTGGTTTTCCCAGTGTTCTCCCCTGACTAGACCAGCATGAGTAGTCTTCCGATGCAGGATGGGCTGGAGGAAGAACTATAGATATGTACTCCCCTAAACTAATCTCTTCTGATAATTTTTTTTTTAATTATTATTTTTTAAGCAAAACATGGATGGAGGCATTGAGACCTGAAGCTCTCATTGCAGATACCACAGATTGGTATGCCTTGTACCCCACGGACTCGGAGAAACTGTGGCTTAACATAGCCTTCAGATTCCAATCGAGGAAGCAGCTTATTGCAGGACAAAACAAAAGCTTTCATTAAATCCCACCACATATTTGATCCCATCACCATCAGTGTCACAGCAGCCCAGCACTCTGCTAATCAATGTCTCTCCTGGCACCCTACCAAGCTGTGATGTGTAACAAACAGCATCATGTATAGTCTCTCCATGCCTAGGTGAGATCCAGGCTGCCAATAATGCTTGAAGGACCTGGGGATATCTCCTGTTCTGAGGAGTGGTATCATGTGAGAGATGGTGCAGAAACAGATGCCAGGAAGAGGCAGAAGTGTTCAGGGAATTGTTCCAATGATGCTTTGTCACTGACAATAGGAGTACCTGGGCTCTCAGCTTCAGAAGGGGAAGCAGTGATAACTAAATTGTCTTTAAAAGATATATTTAAAAAAACAAAGATGCAGGATTTGATTACATGTAGGAACTGTATGGGGTAACTGGGATGGAGAGAAGAGTAGATTCTGTCATGACTGGACCAGGTATACCTTGCCTCAAGGAGGATGACTAAGAGAGAGAAAACCAGAAAGGAGTTTTTGTCCTTTTCATGTTTTCTCTGTTGGGAAAGGGAAATGGAGGTGTATTGTTAGCAGAATATTGATGAGCAGTCTGGTTTGTATCCTAACTTGGGTAGTCATGCCAGATGCTTGTTTTAAACAGCAGCAGAGGATCTGAGGGTAATTGTCTGCCCAGAGCATCTCTGCCAGCAAGCACAGCCCCCCTCAGGAGTCACGTAAATCTCAGTGTGTGTTCAGGGAGGTGGGAAAGCTGATATAATGCAGGAAAGCAAAATTCAATCCATTTCCTACCTCCTAAACCGTGTACCTGCCAGGCTACAGCTGCTGATTTTGGCTGTGTTCCCCTCAACACTTCACAGAGACCACTGCTCACTTTTGAAATGTGCACAGACTGGTGTCTCCGAGGAGAGATGTGCATTAGGCACCATCACCACTTCTCCCATGAAGCTGCGATAGGACAAGAAGTAACGGTCTCAAGTTGTGTCAGGGAAGGTTCAGGTTGAATATTAGCAAGCATTTATTCTCCCAAAGAGTGGTAATACATTGGAACAGACTGCCTGGAGAGGTGGTAGAGTCACTCACTGTCCCTGGAGGATCGCCAGCCATCACTTCTCCATCCCCATTCAACCTGAGGGAGGTTGCCCATCAATGAGGACAGGCACTCCAATCACCTACCAGGCCCACATTAGTGCATAAGGTTGAACAGTCTGTCCCCCCTAGGGCATCTTGCTTTTTCTGGGGCTCCTATGCATAAGGCAAACTCAGCCCTCGACCAGCCTCAGGACCCAACTAGCTAGACAAGGTAGAAACTCAGGGTGAGATTAAGGGGACTCAATGTGGCAAAACAAGCCTGAAGGGGTGACCCTGTTCAACCTGTTATCGTTAGTCTAGGGCAGTCCTTGCTTTCTGGGAAAGGGAGAAGGTGAAAGTGATAAAAGTACAACAGAACCATTCATGTCAGGTGAGAACCTCCTCTTGTGAACCTGGAGGAAGGATCAACTTTTTCTAGGAAGATAGGTATTTGAAGAATTTGGATTTGGCAGTCCTCCAGCATCTGTAAGAGATGAGATGGACATGATATTTGTTGCTTTGTCTTGAAAGTTTTTGGGAGTCATCAGCATCTGATACATGATGCATCCTTAGCTCCCCCATCACTGTTTCTAGTGCTGCTGTGTGATTATGGACCTTTTAATGCAAACACAGTCTAAGTGCTTGTGTGGGTTTTAGTGCTCTGGCTTGCCATATGAGTGAGATCAGGTCTTCAAACAAATCATTCAGAGTATTTACTCCATCATTAACAGTTGAAATGATGACTTCTTTCTCCCACAGCTTGCTTGAAGGTGCAATAGGCACCTGATTATTACAGTGTTATATTCTGTTTTAGCATTTGGAAACAAATGCTGAGATCAGTATTATGTTCTATTTAAGTTGCACTTTTCTCTTTATTGATGGATTTTCTTTGTATCTGTCAGAGAAGTGATTGCTACAGCTATTTTTAAGCCTGGTCCCCAAAGGAAATAATGTTTGCTTGTCCTCTGTGTGTCTGTACATGTCTGTGTGACTGTTCCACTCTGCTAACTTTTGAACTGTAGGCGACTTTCAATTCACAGTAGAAAACTGTGTTTCGTGAAAACAAGCAGCTGGGTAAATTAGAGAGACAGTAGCAGTGCCTTCATGGAGGATAGGCTATTGTTGACAGCCCGAAATCCAGCAGTAAGGAACAGATGGCAAAGGGGAATGGACCTCATAATTTCCATTGCTCACATTATTATTTGTTTTCTGTACTAAAAGCTACAAAACAGGAATGAAGTCTTTCTTATTAGCACCTTCACAGTCAATCCCTGTGGTGGATACTTCCAGGTAGCTGGTAAGTCTATCAGTCAGCCTGTGCTGGAATAATATCACAGAGAGCTGTTGTGAGCCACCATCTGACATTTCAGTTCAGTCCTTGGGCAGCACTTGGTCTTTTTGATACTGTCAGGTGGCATTTCAGACAGAAATGCAGAGTAACATTTTTTCTGAAAGCAATTATATAAAAATGACTGAATTTCACCATTTATGATATAGACATGAGGTCACTCCTGGAAATTTTTTTGCTTATGTGTAGGTGTCTGGAAACAAACAGTGTGATAAGTTTAGTCCAGGTCCAGCTTCTGCTTTATATTTGCAGAAGCTGTCGCAGACTTTAAAAATGATGAATTACTCTGCTCTACACAACATGATGTAAACACCTCTGTAACAAATCTCCTTCATCAATAACACAGCCATGGCTCCCTTCAGCTTAGGAAACTAGTACCCACATGCAGAAGCCATCAGAGCTGGAATGAAAAGGGGAAGCTCCGTGTAACTCCACGACAGTATGGCTTGATGCTGACTGGCTTTTGCTGGTTCCTTTCTCTCATATATTTTCATTGTCTGTGTTTTCCCTCCAATCAGCAGCCACATGTCTATCTCTGCTGCCATTCTTTCTGCAGCCCATTTTGGTCCCCATCTCAAGGAGCTCCTGTTTCATCCTCATTCTGCTCCCTTCTCTGACATGAGAAGGGTATGAATGGCCATAGCTTTTCCTCCAGAAACTTCTGCCCTCACTACCTGAATACTTTGTAAAGCTCTTGCATTATCCCAAGGACAAATGCAGCTCTCATACCACATCTATGCTTTTGGCTGCTTGTCAGAGATACAGCTCCTCATTTCTCAGGGTACCTGTATCTGATCAGTCATCTAGCTGGTCAGTAGTAGAGAAAAGAAGGTCCTCCATGGGAAAACATTTTCCTTATCACAGATAAAATTTGTTCTCAGACCGTGGTTGTTGCTTTCTCTGTGCTGACCCACTGTTCCACCATGGACATACAAAGTTTCTTGTGGCATTTCAAGGAAGTAGCTGGGCCATTGCTATGGATTTCTGAGAATCTGATTATAACACGATTTATCTCAAAAGGTTTTTGCTGTCCTTTTGTTTTGTTCTTTTACAATAAAGTGATCTTTCAGTTCGGCTCAACCTGTAACTTTTTTAGGGCCTTAAACAAATATGATTTATAAGTAAATGTTCTCATAACATTTTTTCCTATTTATATTATCTACATTTATCTGACTCTGTGACCTCAAGTGCCTTCTCTTTCAAATAGGTGGTTGGTTAGCCTCCTCCTCACAAATTCAATTCAATTTTTTCTTCCATTCAAGGTTTATTTTCTTTTCCTTTGCTTTTTTCTTTTTTTTTCTTCTTCTTCTTCTTCTTCTTTTTTTTTTTTTTTTAACCATCCTGACACTCATCCCAATGGAAAAAAATGCTTTAGANACTCATCCCAATGGAAAAAAATGCTTTAGACAGTTATAGAACTATGTGGCCACAGTGGTGACTCAAAGGCATACAGGCAGCTTTTCAATATATGTTTGAAATTATGTGTTTCATGTCTTCTGTGGAACCATGAAACAAATTGGGCATCTCATTAGTCACTTACGTAGTAACAAATCTGAATGCTTACCATGGATTGATTAAACTACACCTCCTACCTATTCATTTCCTGGGCAAAACCATCCCATTCTGTAGTGACACAAATAATTAGCTCTTAGTATCTATTCTTGTAAAAGTTTAATTTTTACTGTAAAACAAAACAGAACTTTGGGTGTACACAGACTTCCTCAAGCTGTATGCTAGCTGAGTCCAAGGTCTGCTGACCATTGCTATGGCAGTGATCCATCCAATTTGAGGCAGCTACCAGAGCAGAGGAATCATACTGGGTTTGGCATCCCACACAGTTTCCAAGTTCCCCTGAATGAAGTCTAATCAACTTCTCTAAATCTGACCTCCAATGCTCTATACAAGCTGCCGTTGAAGCAATGATGAGATCACTGATAACTTCCTCTGAGCAATTTAAAAATGGAAGTACGAAGTGCAAATTGGTGCATAACTTCAAGCAACATTTGCGTGTGTTGACACCTCCAAAATTTTGCTCCAGGCTTAAGCTGTAAAAGGGACTGAAGATACTGTGAGCAGTACAAAAGAGTACAGAAGATTGTAAGAATAGGATTTTCATTTTTGGACATTTCTTTTCTTGGAATCTCTTGGGTTATTAAGATGTCTCTTCAGTTAAGATGATCCTCAGCTACAGCTTGTGATCGTGCTAGAAGCTAAGTTTCCTCCTACACTTCAGATGTTTCTTGACCTCAGAATATCTCCTTTGGAAACCATTTGCTTGATGCATTTTTTCCCTTCCCCTCCCCCTCACCCTCCCCCACTCCCATTTGCTATATACATTCATATATATACATTGTCATAATTATTTTCATTTTCTCTATCTTAGTAAATAGTTTTATTTCAACTCATGAGTTCTACATTGTTTTTCTTGATTCTCTTCCCCATCCCACTGGGAAGTGGTGGGGGGTGAGCAGATGACTGTGGTGCTCAGCAACCCACCAGGTTAAACCACAACAATTATCCAGTTTTTCCTGTATGGTCTCCAAAAGTTTTTCTCAATGAATGATAGTTCCTGCCATTTGTTATTAGTAAACTTCACTGAAAAATATTCAATTGATAGGTCATATCAGTTGTGAAAATACAAGGTAAGAGAAATCTCAATTTTTTTCCCTACTTTTGAAAACTTCTGTGATCAACTCCTAAATGCCAGAGGTGATATTTCCAATATTAGACATAATTTTCTGTCTTATATAAAGATAACAACAAAAAAGTAAACAGAAACAAGGAAAAAGAAACAAAAAAATAAACCATCTGATTGATTATCTTGGAGTGCTCGTACTTGTTTTTTCTTCTCCAACTTCAGCATTATTGCTGAATAATTATGTGGCAGAGCTTGTCACTATAATGTGGAAGTACAGATGGAAAAGATCCATCACAACATTTAGAAATCTTTTTCTGAAAATCGGATTCTTACCAAAAAGAGATCTTGTGTGACACATGCCACCTTTGATAGCTATTGTTACATTTATCTGATTTTCCTTTTGCTTCTTTGGCTTTAACTGTTTTCCAAAAGTCAAGATTTTCCCTGAAGCTGTGCAGGCTACTGAAGCTGCAATATTTGCTTTTGTTGCCCAAGTGATTAATCTGCTTTCCTATGTTTCTCTTCCTCTCTTTGTTTCAAAATGTTGTATTCTTTCCACTGTTCTTTATCACACCACTTCTCATTTTGTAATTTTAGTAGAAAATAGAAATATTTTTGTCTTCCTCTTCTGTTTCAGCATTTTTGAGAGGAAATACTCAAGTTTTCTCTGTTTGAGTTCATGATCTGTTTTTTTTTTTTTTTTTTCCAGAACTACTAGTGGTAGCTTTCATTACCTTATACCCATTAACTATATGATCATTTGGAAGCCTTAGTTTCTCAAAAACAACAAAAAAAAAATCATTTGGAATTTAGAATCCTTAATTACAACATTTACTTTTGTTTATCCTTCAATTTAATTTAACTTGAATTATCTGAGTTTCCAGAATCCCAGAGTATCTTCTACTGTCACCAGTAATTAAAATCAGCTAAAATAACATTGCCTCTGCCTGATGGCAGAACAGCCACAGGAACTCTGTATTGAATGTGGTAGGCAAGTACAGAGCAGTTACGCGAATCTGCTTGCAGATGTTGATGTGAAATGAAGGGTGAGATTATTTAAAGAGACCATAAGAGGGGAGAAGAACAAGCCAAGGACAGACCCTCATGAATAAAAAGAGACTGAATGAGAAAGACTCACAAAGAAGTCCCCCGTGAGTTCACAGTATGTTACTGTTGTAGAAGCAAACGAGAAGAAAAGAGAATTTATGAGAATAAATTGAGCAATCCTGATGATTGCTGAAGACTGATGATTCTCATAGGTAGGACTGAAAACTTCTGGAAAAAATACAAGGGCTACACACATTCCCTGGATAAAAAAAATACAGTTCTGGTGTGACTTGAGCTTGTGAATGTGATTATAGATTGCAAATCACATACTTTCTGTTCTCATACTGAAATCCCAGGGTGTAACATACCAATTAGTGCAGCATTACACATCCACAACGACTTCAAAATTGAGGAGTATGAATTATTGCTCAAATCTTTTACTATTCCTGAACTATTTCTTAAAAAAGGAAAAGTAATGTGCAGAGATTGTCTTGTTGAACAGGTAAACATTCAGCAGCTGTCTTCCAAGCATGGATTCACTCAGTGTATGGTCTCTTGCAGTCTGACTGTTGCAACTGAGTCATACTTGACAGCCAAAAGTGTTGGACTGAGAATAACAGTGTGTGATATTGAGTGATCAAGTCGTAGAAATGCAACATTTGCTCAGTTGCTCAGAGCTAAGTTATTAGCATTCAAATACTTTTTTGATATCTCCAGCAAAATCACCATGCATCTTGAGCTGCCATGGTTGGAAATGCTTTGTCAGGTAGCAGAGAAATCCAAGGAGAGTGTAACCATTTTGGCAGAAAGTCATTTCTTTTATATCAGTGACAAAACTACTACTTACTACTACTTTTCTTTGCGCTTGATTATGGCAACACAGGGAGGAGTTCTTGCTCAAGTTCACTTGTATGCTGGGAAACCTAAAACAACATTTTGTATTATTATTTTTCATTTGGTTTGTTTACATAACTGAAGAAGTGTCAAGAATATAAGACCTGAATTTGTAGTTGTGAATTTAGAGATAAGTTCCTATAGTTAGGTCCTACAAATTCATTTTTCTATTGACATGCCTTAGCACTGTGCATTCACATGGGTGTAGTGGCAAATTCAGGGGAAAGAACTTCAGCATTGTTTGCCAGGCTGGGACACTGCCAGGCTGGGACACTGCCAGAGTGCTGTCCTTCCTTCTGCATTTACAAGGCAGCACAGCTTTCCTGAGTGCAGACAGTTAATCTGTGTTTTTTGGAAGGAAGTATAAAAACATCTACACAATAGTGCAATTTGCATCCTTACATTGATGGTTCACTTGGGGATATATAACACTGCGTTAGGCAAAGCAGTATTTAATATATGCTAAGCATTATGACTCACTAGCAGAAGTTTCTTTTACTAGAGCATGACAGTTTTAAATCATGCCACTACTTACTGCTTTTATTTCATGAGATATTTCTGAGATTTCCACTCTTGATACCTGTTCAGGACAAAGGCAAAAGAGACAAAAGAAAATAACTGTTTCCTCAGAGCTGGCTTGACTTCCTCAGGATAGTGAGAATTCATTAGAGATGTAAATAATATCCTTTGTTGTTTTATCTAGAATTCAGTGGTTGAAGAGATTCTTATGTGAATGCTTTGGAATTCCTTTCCCTATGTAAATAATCTCAAGAAGTCATGGAATTTTTTATATTTTCCCTGCTTCACTATGGTCTCATCATAATCCAAGCGCATCTGATTTTCAACACAGCATTTGCTTGCCAGTAATCAGAGCTCAGATCTTTGCACAGAGAAGTGACACATGGTTAAAAATGTTGTTAATCTGAAAACAAAGAAGATAAGCACTGAAGTACCAGATCAGAACAGACCCTCTCATTTGCATGTCAAGCTTTAATATCCTCGCATGGCCCATACCCATGTTGGAAATACCATGAAGCAGCAGCGGCAAAGTGTTTCATTTGCCCTTGGAGAGGAGCTACTGAGAGAAAAAAAACAACAACAAAACAACAACAAAAAAACCAACTTGGCATGCAGTTCCTCCCAAAGCAGCTGCAGAAAGCAGAGGATAATACAACTGTTGTCAATAATTCATCTGGAAAGTTGATGCTCAGTGTAGTTGAGATGAGGGATGGCAAAGCCATTCTGCAGACTACCTCCTATCCTGCCTTGTCCTTGGCCAGGCTGCTGCATGCTCAGGCATGCTTTCAGTACAGCAATGGAGAGTGGAAGGCTTCCTCTGTTATCTATTTGGGCAGTTTTCTAGCTCTCGTGTTGTTTTAGGAAACAGAAAAGAAATGCAGGGCTCCACCCTCCCCTTTTCCCACATGAATAAAGAAGAGTAGCTAATAAAGAGAAATTAAGTTACAGTTTGCTTTTCTCTTTCATGTTGGGATTTATCAGTAAGTATGAGTAACTTACTGCTTTCATGTAAATATTCCTAGATAACTCATATTTTAAGCTTTCTCAACATCTACTAAGCCATATAGCAAACACATTTTTATCTCTTCTACAGAACAAAAAGAAGTTGTCAATACTTTTGCCTTTTCAGTGTCATTACAATGTTATCTACAGTCCTCCAAGGTCAGCTGCCTGTAAGTAGTGCTCCTTATTGACATAGTCTGTCTGCAGCAGGCACTTGTTAGTTCAACTGATTTTCAATCTAAAGCCTTCTGTCAAGACTTGCTGTGAAATCAAGTGTTTCAAGGAAGTATTTATTTTCTTAACTTTTTACATGCTGTGTTCTTGCATTGTCCAAACAGATATAAGCATAATTCTTATGTGTAGTTCTGTAATTCTTATACCTTGTATAACTTTGACAATTTAAATCTGTAAATGGCTAATTGCTATTTCTTTCCTTGGCTTTAGCCTCCTGCATGGATCTATAGCAAGCTAACAGAATGAAGAGAGGTATCTCATATGGTGATGGGAATGAGAACATGAACTGCACAGCTGGAGCCTTCCCAGGGGTCCAGCATGAAATGGACTTCTTCAAGAATTTGTTTTTTGATTAATGTTCATAGTCTGCAAAACGATATTAAAACAGTGAAGACTTTAAATACCTCCGTTCAACATATTTTGTAAAATCCAGAAGGTCGAACATCTTGAAGTTAAGGGAAAGTTTAAAGAGTATTTTGTATTTGGGATAGGCTAATGAGCATGGAAAAGTTAGAAGTCATGAAGTCATCACCTACCTGAGTCATCAGGAAACCTAGTTTAAACTCAAACCTGCAAACCCTGTTTGCTGGCTGGTCTTCAATGTGCAACCATCTTCAAGATGCAAAGCCTGGTCACATTCAAGTATTTCCGGTTTCTTTGGCCCAGAAAGTTTGTCCTGACTGCAAAGTTTTGTTAGCACTTAGTCTGTCAGAAGAAGCCTGGTGGTGTTTCGTACGTTGAAGACTTATATTTTACTGGAACAGAACAAAAGAGTGAAAAGCTTTCATTGTAGAATAGTAAAACCTTTGTGCCCAGATGGCAGCACGTGCAGAAGAGATAAGGGTGAAGACAAACCAGCCTCAGTTATGGGCATTATTTGGCTGCACAATCTAACAGCGTCTGTAGATCTGATCCTCCCCAGAATGGGAGAGTCACTTTTCGTTAGCCTTTGTTTTATTGCTTCTTTCTATTCTTCTCTGATGCAGTCAATTATCCTTTGACATGGTGGTACTTCAAAAGATGGATCCTGACACCATTTTGCAGTTTTAATTTTCTGTCTGCCATTTCTCTCTTTTTTTTTTTTTCCCAACAATGCTAAAACCCCATTAGATTAATAATATAGTAATTATCTCAACAGTTGTTACTTATTAGATGTATGCTTTTGCTTCACTTCATCAGACGACTTCTTCTATTATTAATTTTAATTTCGGTGTCAAAGTTGTCTTCACTACATTGTCTCAGAACCATATAAACTTTGCCAGGGGTGGGGAAAGATGGAAAGGAGGAAAGCTGTTGGCACAATTGATTTTTCAAAACTTCCCCCTGTGCTAATTAGAGAACATGATGGAGATGGAATGCCATGGCTGAATGGTTTTGTTTAGCTCTAAAAATTCAATTAAAATACATTTTAATTTCAAAAGGAGGAGTTCTGAGTAAGTGGTAAATGTTTCACATAAGGATTGCTCAGTTGGGAATAAGCTAATAGAATAGATAGATGGCTAATAACAACTAGACTTTCACATCAAGTTAAATAAGGTACCAGAATACAGGATTTAGGTGGACCTCGTGTTGAGCTCCATTCTCTGATATCAAAACATGATGACTCAGTCCTCGAGATCAACTGCTTTGAAATTGGCACAGCTGGAGCTGCAGTGGCAGATTTTGAGGGACAGGGTTTTTTTCGGGAGGTTCCTGTCTCAGGGGAACCGAGTGAGAGCGGCTAGTCCCTTCAGCTCCTGGCAGCTCTCTCGCGAGAGACTGACGTGGCGTAGGCGTTAGCGTCTGCTTAGCATGGTGACAGAACTGAAAGAGGAGGGTGAGAGACTGAGGGCCATCAGGGACTGCGAGCGGGACATTGACTGGTGGAGTAGCTCCCTCGAGTGCCAGAGAGAAAGGCGCCAGGGAGATACCCTGCAATTGGTGGTGGACTCCCTGACCTGTCCCCGTGGGGCAGAGGGGGGGTATCTGAGGGATGGGGAGGGCTGGCAGAGACTACCTGCTCGGTACCGTGGGCAATC
>VXAB01008510.1:0-59490 GCA_013399175.1 Odontophorus gujanensis
GGAAAGGAAAGGAAAGGAACCTAGTCTTGTACCATAAAACAGATCTTACCAGAATGGTTTAAAATTGATGATGACATTGTTCGTTTCAAATAGCTGTTTCTCATTATAACCCAGAGCATTTCTCCTACAATTTCCAATGCTGATTCAACTAGGTCACTTTACTCTCTGGAGATCACCATATGTTTCTGGTAAAAAAAACCAAACAGATTTTACTGTGTTTTTCACCACTTCTTCAGTACTCCAATCATTTGTTTATGTTATTAAACTGACTTCATTCTTCTAGGCCCACTGACTGTTGTCATGAAGTTTTGCTGTATTTAAAATGTAGTTGGAATGTTTTCAACACATGAAGAAACTGAGATGAGGCAGTCAGTCAATAGTATGAAATAAACTTTTTGGTCTCACTTCTGGCTTTCCTCCTCTTCCGTCTCTTTCAGCCTTTGAGTTGGATATTAATCACACACCACCTGACTGATCGCCATCCAATTTCAGCCCTTGTGGAAGCTCCAGTTTTTATGAAATGACACGAAAAGATAAAGCTGGCCTAGTGTGCAGAGAATGTAGAATGACTGAAGTCAAGGAAAAAGTGGTAAAGAAATATAATGTGACATAGGACAAAATTCCTTCATGTATATAGCAACATCTATAACCTCATTTCCTATTAGAGTGATGGACATATTTATAGTACTGAAGGACGGTTATTTGTTGTTTCTGTCAACAGCGTTTTTCATGCTACTTCATTCGCCATGGTCAGTAGAATAAGTAGGTCTTGTGCTGTGTATCAGGAGAAGGAGCCATATGGATATGCAAAAGTAAGCTAAACAATAGTGCAAGAGGCTGTAGATAAAATAAAATTATTAAAAATACTGAATTTAAATACTGTGTTGAGAATAAGGTAGTATTTTCTCTTCTAAATACACACAATTCCTGAAAATACAATTCATTCTTCAGAAGAAATCAGAAAGCTGGTAGTAGGGCAAGGTCTACATTTCATCCACAAGATCTGATTTAAACCAAGGGAATAGTAGGGAAACATTTTTCTTATTTTATGTGTTGCTCTAAACAAAACCTTGTAAGAAAACAGAAATAAAATGCTAATAAATGAATTACTGTAACAGGCTCAAATTTGTGGTTTATCATATATATATATATATTCTTAGGAATCACTGTCTCATGACTTTCTAGTTATAGAGATTGTAGCAGGATGTATTTCTAAGACAACCAACTTTATAGACCAAGGCAACTTATCTTTCAGGTTGTAAGTGGTGGGAAGGAGTTGGTGCCCTCATGCATTATTAAATTATTTCATTTTTATGATGATCTGTAAACAATATTTTATGAAATACTGCTGTTATCTAAAGATTTTTATTTAATTTTATTTTGATGGCAATCAATCTATTAGTTGGCGTGATGTTTTTCTTTCTGCAATGCACTACATCAGTTGTTTGACACCACAAGAGAAAGCTGCTGACATAGCTGTGCAGACTTCAAGTAGTTAGCTAGAAATGCCTTAAAACATTTCAGAGGTTTGATTTCAAGTATATCCTTTGCGATTCTCAGCTATAGTTATACATTTTGATAAATGAAACTAGCAGCTGGAACCCAGACCTTCCATTTCTTTCTATGCACTTGAAAAAACAAGAGCAGAAAAATTTGCGAAAGATGAAGAGGGAAAGGGGAAATTACATAAATGAGACTGAAAAGAATAACAAAACAAACTCAAACAAATCAAAAGATAACAAGAGCAGCAGGCCAAGTTTATGTATCCAGATTCGCAAAGTATTATTTTCTGATGCATATTTTCCCATAGAAGTGATTCTGAAAATAAGAATACCCAGGACAGTCGTGCAGTTCCATGAAGAAATATCAAAAAGCCACCATGTATTGCTCTCTTTACAAAATAAACATTTTTCTATTTGTTGAAGACACAAACCAAGAGATTTGAAACTCAGAAAATACAACAAATATTCAGTTATTAAAGATGAAGGTCAGTCTTGTCAATTTCATCATATTTAAAAAAAAATAAATAAATGTGCCCTATAATATTATTGCACTTGTTGCAGTCTCCTTCAGATAAAATTTTAGACAGAATCTTAAAGAGGGGCTCGCTGATGCCTGTCCTGTCATGAGAAATCCATCAAAATAAATGTCCCAAGGTTGCCCTGTGATCAAAATATTGGCATGTTAAGTGATATCCATACTTCCAAGACAGATCACTATCTTCTGAAGGTAAAATATATGTCTCCATGTTGGAAAGCTGTAATTTTAATCGAAATTGACATCTATTCCAAAAAAATTATTTTTGAAAAGACTTTTTTTTAAGCCATTCAGTTTTGCAGCTGAACTTTCTCAGATTGCTTTGAGTATATGCTTTCCAACTGCTGCTCCTGACAGCCTTTCCCAGTTCCTTTTCTCCATTCTTCCTTTTCCTTTGAGCTGCCCTCTGTTCCATTTTCTTCTCCATTTTAGTTCTTTTGCTTTCTGTTACCCATCAGACTCCTCCTACCACTTCATTTCTCATTCTGATTCTTGCCTTCATCTCTCACCTTCACAAAAACCCTGCATCCAAGAGGACTGAATTCAGCTTCACTACTCACGACCAATCTGAGTCACTAGCTGATTGTAGCTTCCTTCTTCCCTCTTCATTTTACTTACTGTTCCAACTCATTCCTTCTTAAATTGAAAGTCCATTCCACTTCACTGATTACAGAAAGACCTTTACTTTCTGATCTCTTTACTGCTGTGTTTTTCTGTAGTGACACCTCACATATCTCTGCTCTTCTTTACCAACCTTTAGTTCACCAGCATTTACTCCCCCTGCTTACTCACACCAAGCCTCTCCATTTCAATTGGCATTGTTGTGGCTTTTGATCTCCATATACAGCAGATACCTTAAACAGAAGGTATGTCACATTCCCTGTCCTATCTCGTTTTCTTCAACTTCAGCCTTCACATATAATCACAAAATCATGATTTGGTATGGAAGGGACCTTTAAAATCATGTAGTTTCAGTCCCTGCCATGGACAGTGACATCTACCAGACAAGGTTGCTCAAAGTTCCTTCCATCCTGGGCTCGAACACCTCCAGGGACAATGCATTACCAGCATCACTGGAAAACTTGTTCCAGTGTCTCATCACTCCCTGAGTAAGGAATTCTGCCCTTATATCTAATCTAAGTCTCCCCTCTTTTACTTTAAAACCATTACTCTGTCTTTCACCTCAATCTCTGATAAATAAACCCATCCCATTTTTCCTGTAGATCCTTAGAAGGCTGCAACAAAGTGTCCCTGGAGTCTCCCCTACTCCTGTCTGATCAAACCTAACTCCCTCAGTCTGTCTTCAAAGGACAGGTGCCCTAGCCCTCTGATCATCCTTGAGGCCTTCCTCTGGGTCTGCTGTTTCCTTCTTTCCTGCCATTCCAACCTGTGTATCCTCAGCAGTGAAGTCTTTCTTTCCTCAGGTGTTGCACATACCTGTCTAAACCATACCAGATAGTGAAGAACACAGGCTCACTACATTCTAACACAAAAAAATATATATTTCTTGTATCTTGTTTTAAGCAGATGTCCATCTAAAGTGGAGTTCAGTTTACTTGTCTCTTCTAAAAATAGCTAACTGTGCTGCTGCTAAAATAACATTCTCATTTCTAGGCTACGGCTAATCACAACAGTGTTCAGCCATAACACATTTAAATGAAACACAGAATCACAGACAGATAGAATCACATCAGAGATTTGGTGCCAGCTAAGGTCTGTACTGACAACAAAGTGATAGATGCAAGACTCCTGGCTTATGAGAACAAGGAATATAAAGACAAGATGAACTTTTTCTCCACCCAGACACTGTCCCAATGGAGCAGGCTCAGGTAGAATCACAGAATGGCAATGAGTCTCCCCCAGGACTGTCAGTCAGGATGCAAATAAACCTTGTGCATTAAGAGGCAGGACTGCTAATCCAGGACCTCTGTAATTACAAAATTTCTTGTGAACAAAGGGAGACGTATTCCTCCCATTTACTAACGTTGCACGGGATAAAGCTTTACTGACTCAGCTCTGGAGTGGTTTCAGTTCAAAATGAAAGCCTGTGTTGCACCCAAACTAGGGCAATATCCATGATCATTTCTCCATTTCAACTTGTCATTTCTTAAAAGATTATGTCCCTATAATACTTGCAACTGTTAAAAAAGAAAGCTTTCCTTCTTAAAAAGGACCTAGTGGAACAGCTGTATTCAAAAGCAGTGCAAATGTGCCAGGCATGGACCAGGCAATCATACATCTGCAGCACTGTTTCTAGTGCTAAACAGGGTTTGCTGCATGGCACTCCTACTGTTTCCACTAAATAAACATGGCACAAGTAGTTTTCAGATAGTTTCTTAGACGTAGTGATGTAGGATATCTAGACAGGAATTTGAGTTTTCTGTTGGTCATTTCTGTAGTGCTATCATTGGCATGTTCAGTATTTAGATATTTTTTACTGTCTTCTATAAACCTTAGTATTTTAGTTGCTTTTTTTTTTTCCTGAAATATTATTTCCAGTGAAACCAACCCATGTGCACTCCATCTGACTAAAACAACAGTTTGTTTGTTTGTTACTTTTAAATAAAGCACCAGACTTGAAAGCGAGAAAAAATTCTAACCATTTTTGCTTTGAAATCTCATCTGTCCCAGGGTCTTTTGAGTTGCCCAGCAGAGAAAGATGTGAACTTCTTTTATTTTTTCTTAATACATAAATAAATTCTTAAAGAAAGCTGGTGCTTAATCACTGGGAAACTACACTGAGAAATAGACTGCCTTATCTTTGCTCTTACTCTGACATTAGATTATAGAGAACACACTCACACTTCAGAAATGGCAGAGCTTAGGGTCTAGCCCCAATCCATTGAAATCAATGAGTTTTATGTAAGATCAAACCCAGATTACTACAGGATCAATCATCAGCCAGTGCCTAAACAAAAGACAGACAAGTTCCTAATCACAAGCCAGCCTTCTCACATCAGGAGTCCCTCTGTTGAAACACCAAGTTGCTAACCACAATGTCTGGAACACAGTCTCTGATTTTAGGAAAGCTCTGGACAAAACAAAGAATTTTATCTTCCAGACACTGGACAGTCCAAACCACTAGAATGAAACAGTTGCAAAGCTTGTAATTAGAGTGCAGATTGATAGTTACTTCATTATCATCCTTCAAATTCTTCCTTAAGTTCTCTTTTTCTATCACTAAAATAAAAGTGGCAATGCTATTATGTCTGCTTGTAAAGCTAAGGCACATCATCTCATTTCCTTGTGTTCCAGGTCAGCCTGTATCCATCTACTGTTTCATACACAGAAGTTCTTCATTCTATATTTGTAAGTACCTATTAAAATGAGAACAGATCCATGACTGGCTGTTCTCAGCATCACAACAGTACAAAGACAGGTCGAAAACAGGCTTTCATACTTCCCAAATTCAAAAGGTTTACAATCTGAATATACATAGGTCATGATGAAAGTAATGCCTCCTATTTATTTCAATGGAAACTGCAACAGGTACAAAGAGTACGATAGCACTATTTGATAGAGCACAGTCTCAGCTACTAAACACTATTTTTCAACATAGTTACCACCATTAGCTCTGCTTTTTCACCAGCAATGAAGAAGAGCTTGCATGTCACGTTCTGTCCCTGTGTGAGCATTGATTGGATCCACCTGGTACAAACTTTGCAACATTCCAACATTGCCTCTGTCATTTCCAATGCACTGAGGTTGATATTCAGCTCCGTACTCAGAGTTGTACACATCCTTCTTAATTCACCAATTTGTGCTCATGAGCTGATGGAGATGCTCTTCATTTCATAGTGTGACAGCTGTACATGCAGATCCAGAACATGGCTTGTCTTTCATGCTGCTTTCACCGCTGTTGAAACACACCATCCACTGCCTCACTGTGGTCACATTCACTGTTTGGTCTCCATAAATGCTCATTGACATCAATGAATGTCAGTGGGTGCCATTTTTTCTGCATGGGGGAATTCAATTACCTTTCATTCAAGCATACTTTCTTGTCAGATGTCATTTTCTCAGACTGCCCCTCTGCTACCGTCTGTCACACAGCAACAAAATGTAATGGAATATTGGCTGGAATGTTCAACATCTACTGTCATAACAGCAACATCTGTCTCTAACCTTGTGGGCCAACATAATAATATAGGAAGCGTTACTTTTGGAGCAGTCCCATATTTTAAGTTTATCTTAACAAGTTATCTAACCCACCTGAGCTTATAAAATAAGTGTTTTTACATTCTCATGGAACAAAAGTACCTTCTGGTTTTGACACATTCAGTAAACTATTTTGATTATCTAAAATGCATGCACTTACGCGAAGTCAAGGAATAAACTTCTGTTATTCTTGTTAACAACAGAAGCTTATCATTATCCCTAATAGAAGAGTCTATCCTACCCTGCTGGTAACCATTCTTCACACTCACTGAGGGAAAAGATGATGTTCTGAATCCAGTGCTGTTGATACATCCTTATCTCCCCTTCTTTCCTGGTGATATGATAATACAGCACTGCTTAGCAATGGTTGACGGTGGGAAATTCCTGCTTTATTAGATTGTGCTTCCTTAATATAGATATTTATTTCAGGAATTCATTTTCCTCAGTCTGAGGGCTTTCTTCTCTCTGGGAGATGTGGGTTTGTGACTAGTCACAGGAGGAGCTGTCACAGTGGGTGGAATGCCATGTTCCCAAGATCCAGTCAAGCATAACCAAGTGAAAAACAACCCAGCATCTGGGAAGAGGCTTTCTCTCTCTTCCAGCTCTGGCTTTTCATTTCACTTGATTCTTTTTTGGAAACCATGGTCTCTCATATATTTTTATGTCCCAGGGAAAACCAATCCAGCTTGTTTCTGAAATAGCTCCAGCTCTATTATGACAAGGCAAGAAGTAGGGGATTTGTTTTTCTTTCTCTCTTGCTTTGGTGTTCAGTGCTTTTTATGAAACATGCAGGTGGCAAACATCAAATTAAAATACAATCAGTCTCGACACAATATTTACAGTGAAGACAATGCTTTCCTTCATACTCATTTGGAAAGTGTTTATGTCTGTAACAGTATATATGTCTGTCACCTCCCTGCACGCAAAAATGAGTGCACTGCTTTCTCAAACGTACAGGAAAGGAAATAAAATTCTTGTAATCATGTATTCTTTCCTCCAAAACTGAAAAACAACACTGAAACAGATATACCAACACTACCTGAAGGGAGGTTGTGGTGAGGTGGGAGTCAGGCTCTTCTCTCATGTTACAAGTGAGAGGACTAGAGTGAACGGCCCCTAGTTGTACCAGGGGAGGTTCAGGCTGGACATTAGGAAATACTGCTTCTCCAAGAGAGTGGTCAGGCACAGGAATGGGCTGCCTAGGGAGGTGGTGGAGTCACCGTCCCTGGAAGTTTTAAAAAAATGTTTATATATTGTACTGAGGGATATGGTTTAGTGAGAACTACTGGTGATAGGTGGACAGCTGAACTGGATGATCTTGTAGGTCTTTTACTGCCTTGGTGATTTTATGATTCCATGATACTACACCCAGATGCAGACATATACAATTAAGCACTCAAACGATATCTTTTATGAAAAAGATGTGGATGAATCCCACAAAAAAAGATTTGGAAAACACCTGAGGTCACTCAGATGTATTGGAAATGGTATCTGTTGTGGGATTACTCTGTGAATATTTACTCCTTTGCTAAAAACCTACAGTCTTGCCTCCCACATTGGTAACAAAGCTATGAAATTCGGCAGAAAGTCTGTACTGTCTCACTGAGAAGGAATGATATACCCAAGAAAATCTGCTCCAAACTGACCACGGTCCTGAAGAAGAATAAAAAATTCAAATGCAAACACTTGACAGTATTTGGCAGCAGAAGTATCACCAAATATGTTTCACTTAGCATGTTCCACATTGTGTTTGGAACATGACGTTTGGTCAGAACTTAATATGCAATTGCTCTGACTTTTGCAGGAGCCCATTGTGGGAGCACACACAGAATATGACAAAACTCAGTTGCTCTCTCCCTACTGTTCCCCCTCCTAAATTTGCCACAGACATTGGAGAGCACACAAAAGTAGTTGTTCAGAAGCTGAGGATGGTGACCCAGATGGATGAGATTGTCACAGCAGCTCTGGGGAGAGGACAGAAGGCAGCACAAGGGCTGTAGAGGAAGGTGGCCAAGGAGATGTCATGGGGAGAAGAACCAGACTGAGTTGTGGGAATGAAGACTCATGCATAAGCTTCATGATTATTTTAAAAAGCAAACACTGCTTCCAGAACCTTGCAGGCATTGCACAATTACCACCTTCCCTTTTCCAAAAACAAAGATGTAGCCAGTCACAAGTGTGGTATTTAAACAGAAGTAAGTCGAAGCTCTGAATCAAGGTTTTAGAAGAATTTGGCCAGCACAGTTCTGTGTGGAAAAGAGAGACTTTCCAGCACTCCAAATCTCTTTTTAGCCTCTGGCTGCATCAAGGACAGGAAAGACCAACAGTATGTTCTGCAACTCAGATGGGACAAGGTATTTGTGTATATTCTGGTAAGAATGTGGTTGCAGGTTACCGAACCTCAAATTACAGCAGGTATTACTTCTACAACCAATCCTTCAGACAGAATATTTAATCACACTAAAACCTTCTTGATTTACGAAAGTCATTCCTGAGGTAAGTATACCATTTTGCGCTCCTTCAAACATAAAACATGGATTCTAGGGAGGTTCTGCCAAGGCAGAGAAGGTTAAAACACTTGCTTTGAATCCTTCAAAATTTGACTTTGGTATAGAACAACTAGGAAGATGACTTGTGTAAATAATTTTGTTTTTTATTTGAATAGTCTTTTTTAATGGAAAAGTGGTGGTGTCTTTTTTTTTTTTTTTCTTATACAAAAGGAGACATTTGATGCTAGCTAAATGAAAGCTTTCACTGTGCAAACAATAAAGATACATATTTGCTTTACATCTCAAAATAGCAAGGGGAATTTTTATTTCAGGAAGGCTGCAGCCTAACTGAGAAATGGCATTTCCTCGGAACTGATCTCAGCTAAACATCAGAACTCAGCACCAGTCTGAATCAAGAAAGTCCAGAACTAAACAAAGGATAAATGTGCCACCACGAGTTTGTAGTACATGACAAGATTATTCCTTTTTTTCCAATTTATTATTTTTAAAGTTCCTTAATTTTTCAAAATCCTATAGCAATTTCAACTCACTCATGGAAGATAGAATGTTACTTATTAGGAAATGAAGGAGAAAGTGTACCAAAGAGAACAGCAGAAGCTCTCTTGGGTTGTGCTGGGTCACTCTTTACAATGATGAGATCAGTAAAATTGCATGTGTTCTTATAATGTTCCTGGTTCTAAAAGTAAATTACTCATAACCTTCTTATCTACACTGTATAGTCTGCAGAAATCCAATGGGAAACTAATTTTCTGCAATTAAGAGCTCAGCAACTTCTAAACCCAAGCCTCTTAGAACTAACAGGACCCCAAGTCTGCAGTCTTCTATTTTAATGATTTTTTTAAATGTTTTGAAAGTTCTGTGTCAAGAAAAATCTACCTAGGTTTGAAGTATAAAAATGCAGGGTGCATTTGGCATACTGTGGGCTTTTGGCCATATTGTAGATTTGGAAAGAACTTTGCACTTGCAGGTCTGTAACTGCTCTCTGCAACTGGAGATTCAATCAGGTCTCCAATTAGACAAATGGCCAGAATAAACAGGAGCATTTCCATATCCAAAAACAAAACTCCATGGTCAATCACTAGAAGGTAAAGAATGGCAAATTCATACGAAAGCAAAATCCATGCTTTAACAGTGAAACAAACGTTGCAAGTGATCTAACGATTCTCCATCTCTAGGGATCTAAAAAAGGGTGTTGGAAAGAACAGTTTAGTTGAGTAGAAGTTACTAGGGTCAGTACTGCCTTCATTCAATGAAAAGTTATGTACAGCATAACAGACCAAGAGCTTCCCATTTGATAGTACAAGTGAAATTGAAAGGGGCAAGTTTAAGCCTGTTTTCTGGCAAATGGCAGGGGTTGTGGCTATGCTGTCAAGCCACTGTGGCAAAGAAGACAAAGTGCAGAAGATGGTCCCTACTTATTTTGTGTGGTAAAGATGCATCAGTTCTTTTATATTGAAGGCAGAGCAAAATTGTGCACATATGCTGTAGAACATGTGACATGAGCTGAGGTCCCCTCTTGTCATACTATGGCATAATGCACCCGTGTTCCCAAAACACCTAGACATTATGCCACCTATTGAGTTCTGCGGGTTACTGCAGGTCAAGGAAAACCCCGAAAGGAATAATGAACAAGGAACCTATTTCTATCTCTTCATCTTTGCTGTTACAGCATTCAGGAACCTACATGCTTTCTAGCCCTAGGCAACTACATTCCCTAAAACTGGCTCCTTTGATGACAGACAGTACTCAAATGGCAGCGCTAATGAATAAGTTTTCCTCCTACTGATTGATGAAAACATCTGTGGAGGAAGTTAATAATTAAACCAGAATACTAAAAGCACATTGTATTAAATCTGAAGTGCCCCAAACCTTGAATTTCTTAAGACACTGCCAGACACAGTTGGCCAGTATTTATTAGCAGATGAGAGACCAGACAGAGCAGCTTCAGACGGTTTCCCAAGTGAAATTGATTGTTCTAATTATTTATTTAGCCAAACAGTACCTATCAATATTTATGAGTGACAGGAAAGTGATGTAGACCTACTCTCAAATAAATTAGAGAAGCCCTAATCTTGAGTAGTCATGTAACAGAGGAATAAGCTATGTAACCCTTACTTACCTTTCCCAAAACACTTACCCACAGTAAGGAAAATAATCAGACTGGTAGAACAGATTTGTATTACAGAAGGTAGGATGTATTTTTCCATTATTTGTAAGAAATAGAATATAAAATACCTGTTAAAGCTTTACAAAATTGTGCAGTCTATAGAAGTTCATTTCATACCGTAAATTAACTTCAGTCCAAAATGAAATCTACTTTCCTATCCCCTTTGCAAGAAGCGCATTTCAGAAGGAGATGTGATGAAGCACGGGGGAGGGAACCAAGGAACCAAGCCAAAGGAGAGCTGCCCAACTGCAGGCTGCCAGCATGTGGGCACATTATGTTTCTGCAGGCACCGACTGTCAGCCAGACAATCTCGATGTCTGCGCATAGTGGAAGAGATCTCAATGAGTTTTGGAATATTTCTAAGTTGTGTTCATGCTTCTGGGAATGTTGATGAAACTGATACTGTTATCAAAAATTCAATAGAACAAAAGGTTAACAATCCTTTTATGTTTAAGCCTCTTTAATAGTTGATGACTTTTCTACCCAGACTTGATAATCTTCTTTACTATGTCTTTCAATGAATGTGTGAACTTGAGGAGCATCAACTGAGACAACGAATGGACCGGCTGATGTTAAATAGAAGAAAATGTTTCTTTGTTCAGCAGGACCTTCAGCTGCAGAAGGCCATTCTGCAGTATGCTGGGCTTGCTTAAGTGTATAAGAGCTTGGTCACAGTGGGCTAGTCCAAAGATCTGCATGGTGCAGCATCCTGTCTCCAGCAGGGTCTCCAGCCTACAAGAAAACGTCACCAGTAAGCCTGTTCTTACCTGCTTGTGCTAGCAAAAAAAAAAGGAAGACCTACAAGCCTGATTCCTTGTATGTGACCTCTTCCACTGAAAATATCCCCAGAAGATATTTTAGTTTGATTTGTCATCTCAGGTCTTCTTCACATCCAGAAACTTGAGCTAAATTATTTCTGTCTTATGAGAAATTAAAAGCAAAGTATTTGGAGAACAAGGGAAATATCCTGGAGCAACTGATACGCAAACCATCCACTGAGGCAAAAAAAAAAAAGAAAAGAAAAAATGATCAAGAAAATTTCAGATGGTACTTTACATTAAATTAAATCTCAAGCTACCAGAAAGTTGAAAAATTGCATTGAGATTCCTGCCATTCTGCTGAAGATAAAACCAAGTAGGGAAAATAGTCTCTCATCTTCAGGTGATGGGAAGATGGAGATGCATCAGTCAAGCAGCAAAGCAAACAGGATTTGCCACAATCTCACAAATCCTGTCCAGCACCCGGACCTTGGTGCTCTGGAGACACATAAAATAGAATAAATAAATACATCAATAAATAAAATCAACCAAGAGTGAGCATGTCAACACAGCTGTGTCTCCTTGGAGGGCAGCTCTTCCTTAACCTGATAAAGAAGACCTGAAACTGCTCCTTTGTTCTTTAGCATTATGCAAATTTTCCCTGTAAAGCAGTTATTGCTTGCCTACCAGAGATAAGTGTTTGCGAACAGGCATGTCAGATTCTGAAACTGCTGACAAATCCACTTTCACCTCAGATTATGTACCAAGACTCGTTATTACTCTCCAGCAACAGTCAGTACGAATGATTTTTTATTATCGTTTCACTGATATAAAATTTGTACCACTTATGCTCAGTCCCTCAGTCCAGAGAAGGGCAGAAGAGGAATGTTCCAAATAGTTTAGACCCCTTTGCACTGAGAGAAAGTCATCTTTTATTTATTTCTGGGGACCTGGCTTGAAACCTTGGCTATGTTTAATCAATGAAAATACTTCTCTTGGCTTGAGGGAAGTTAGCGTCTATGAATACGCTATTCAAACCTGAGGTTGGAAAAAAAAGGGCTGTAAAATTCAGCAGCTCTGCAGCATAACTGGACTTAAGCCTTCTAGAAAAAAAACAACAGCGCTTTCCTCAGCCCCATGGGTTTATGTTGCTGGGATTTGCCAGTGTGCCATGATCTTGCTCCACACCACAGCCCAGAGCCCAGCTGCCTCTGTTGCATGTAGGACTGCAGGTAACAGAACATGTACAGGGAAAGGAGCAGGGATTAAAGCAAGAGCAGAGGTAGATATGGCTATATAACCTGGCACTGCATACAGGAACCAGATTGCACTCCTGCCTCTGGCACAGACCTGTAGCCACCTGCCTCTGCCACACAAAGCCACTAATAATACATTCTCCCTTCACCCTCCTAAAAACACAGACAAAAAGAAAAGAAAAAGGTTTTAGGTCTGGAAAATTTCATATCCAATGTTTAAAATTTAATTATATTATTGTTACCTTAGCACAAGACCTCATAAAAGAGTGTACTAAAGAGCCTTACAGATGACTGAAATGTGTGTCCAGCTTTCAGCTGGATTGGAAAAGCCATTGCGAATGGTCAGTACTAAAGACCATTAAAAGCAGTAGCTTTTAAAGCAAAGAGGAAGGACAGTCATCTCTGCATATGGAACAGCCCTACTGGGATAACTTTCACCTGCTGAGGTGCAACAAGCCAGTTTCAACACAACAACACATTCAACAACTTACCATAATTTTGGGAGAGATTGGAGCTGGGCTCAGAGACTCTACCAGGAGACAACAGGACTGTCAGACACTATGGGGACAATGACCTGCATCAAAATTTCATTGACCACATACTGAAATAACCTGCTGAGATTTAAAGAGGCTGCTGCAGGCATCCATTGCTGGCTGGTAGGAACTCAGCACCCTCCAGACCACAGCCTCTTTCAGTGTTCCTTGCTTGTGTGCTGGGTGATGCTCTGGCATGATCTGGGAGACAGCCAAGTGCTGTACAGAGATCTGGGCAGTTTTCACACTTGCTTAATGTGATGAATGACAGTTTTGCTCCATTTCACTTTTTCTTTCACATACAGAGTATTTTCTGTATAGCATCTGTACATCTTTTATACAGCACTATAGAGAGCAAAGAGATTCAAGATTCAAGTGAAACAAAGATAAAAAAGCCTACACAAGAGACTGTAGTATACGTCTCCACTGTAATGGATGTATCCAGACTTCATAAAGTGCCTTCTGTCGCCAAAGCTTTTCAGCATTCTGAGAAATTTAATGAAAGCATCTGTGCAACAGAAGGATAAAAAAAATGCAACTCATTTTATTATATACAATGATAATGTTGAAATTCAGACAAATGTGACTCTGTAGCAACGAGTATTTTATTAAAGAACATTTTTCACTTAAAAAAAATCAGGATAAAAAGCTCTTCAGAGAATCAACATCATATTGTGATCTCAAATTAAACAGAATCTTCTCTTCTGGACAGTTATCAATAAGCATCCACTTGAGCTCCAACTTCTGCAGCTCTCCAGTTTGAGCACAGAGCTACAGCCATTGACAATGGGCCTGGCTTCCCTCTGTTTGGACATGGCTCTGGCTGACTCCAGACCTGTGCCAGGAGACCAATTTGGGTCAGTCGGGTATGCAATCAAACTTAGAGCACAAATGCTCCAACGTGATCACTCATGCCACCTGAGGTCTCAGATGCCACCAAGCTCTGCTTTCAGCTGTTCTTGTCCACCTCCCATGGCTCTGGGTATTATACCTCGTCTTCTGGGCACTGCAAATAGAGAGGAAGAAGAGCAGTGGGTCCCACAGCCATGGCAGACCTGGGAAGGCGCAAGGGAAGCTGCCCACCCAAAGTGATGAGCTGGCCTGGGAGGGACAGTGAGGCAAAGCTGGCTGTCACACTCTGCTCCACCAGATTTGGAGCAAACACAGTGGGAGAGGCAGCAAACACTGCCCAGCAGCATTTCAGTTTGCTGTTGGAGAGCACCAGGCAGGCTTGCAGGCTGTTGTTGGACAACAGAGCTTGGAAAGAATGAGTATATGGCAAAAGGAGAGGTCTGTGTGAAACCTGTGGTACTGGAGTCGGGCCTTGGTGGTACACAGGCATGCCAGAACCAATGGGGCTGCAATGGATGAAGTAGTGCTTGGCATCAATGTGTTGGTGCCCATGGCCTTGTGTTTTCCTAGCTAATATTTAACTGAGAAGCCTCCAAGGAAAACCCATGGGGTGCTGGTGATCTAATAAGTGTCATCCTTCCCTCTGAGTCAGTCATTCATTTCCCATAAATGGGGTTAACAAGTACTTGACAGCCTGAGAGAAATGTCTTCTAGGCCAGAGGAAAAAACAGAAGTCTCAAACAGTAGTATGAAAAGCATTTGTAACTGCAGGAAAGTAAAGGGATTTTCCTAGTTCAGTATAAACAAATGGGTTCACTTCTGCACATTTTGTGAGAGCAGTGTCAGGCTCATTTTCCACTGAGAGCACGCCAGCATTAGAGCAAAACGAGCCCTGGTTTAGGGTGAAAATGACTCTTTTATTATGTATGAACAAGGTGATATTTTTGTCTGGGTTTTGTCCTGCTATGAGGGATCCGAGGTTAGGTAGTGAAGACAGCCATGTCCAGAAGGCCATGGTCGTGGCCATGAGAAGCACAGACACACCCAAAGTTCCAAATCTGTTCCAGATTTATCTGCCTGTGTAAATGCCACTCAGTCAGCACACCAAGGTCCCCAGCATCTGGAGACAAGCAAGGCTGCCCAGACACCCCCTTTCAGCCCTCTACCTTTGGTCTGGAGAGGAAGGGTTGTGCTGGAGCTGCCGGCTCATTAGCAGAGCTAATATCCTTAGGGTCACTGATTCCTCATGGTGGTAAGAAATAACAATAAAGGCCTTAAATAACAGCTTTAATGCAGGGTTCTGTGGAAAAAAAAATAAAAATTAAACAACATGTGCATGGGCCAATTGCATGCCTGGCTTTGGGTTGTTTGCATTTAGTGGTGTTGAAAAAACAAGCCAAAGAGCATCCCTCACCACACCCTGAAGCCATCAGCAGGTTTTACAGGATAGAGTCTCCTAAGCTTTGTTCACCTGTCTTAAAATAATCCATGCAGACTTGTTCCCTTTGCTGCAGGATCACTCCACTCCTGCTTGGATCAGTCTTCTTCTCCCTTCCCTTGTCCAACCAACTGCAGATTTGTGTTTGATCCATGTTCTCCCAGTTTTCCCCATGTGTCTCCCAACAGCATCTTTGCTCTGTCCACACACTGCACAGTGGTGCTTCAAGTACCTCAAAGTCTTTCCCAGTGTCCCCAGAAAGGGACAAACCACAGCAATGGTCACTGATGTCAGGAGGGGAGAGACTCACCCAAGCCAAGACCTGCAGAAACTTCTCATGATCACCCTCCTCTCCCTCCGTGCCCATTTCTCTGCTCTTGCCACCTCCCCTGCAAGACTCCAGCTTAAGCTCCTCAGAAACGCAGCTCATCTTCTCAATTTTGTTGTGCATGTGGCTATGCTAGTTACTCCACATCTGAGGATCCTTAAGCATGCAGTCTTAAGAAGACACACCTCACATGCTAATCAGAAAGACATAATTTCTCACTATCCTGCATGGCATCTTTACTTGATGCAGTGCCCTGGCAGGAGGCACTGTGGCATTGCTCAGATCTCACTGAGACAGCCCATGCTGGCACATGGGGTTGGTTCCGTTCACTTTTAGCATCAGCACTGCAAAAACATGACTGCCACTCACTACCTGCTGGAATTCATATTCTCCTTGCAGCCCAAATACCACTGTTCCCATCTTTTAAACTCACGTTAACAGAAGCTTGGAAAACCTTGTTGGCACTTTTCAAAAAAAGTTTAAACGTTTCTAGATTTTTGTTCTTGTTTCCTGCAAAGGGAGCCTTGGGCAGCCGTGCTGCAGAGCTTGAAAGGAGCTCCTGGCTCAGAGAGCTTGAGTTGTTTGATTGCAGGCAGTCATTAGGAGTCATTGTTCACGATTAGTTCTTCCTGTTGGGCTTTATTTAATTGCTGTTCAGTTTCACCCCTGGGTGTGCTTAAAGGCATTTTTAAAAGAGCAGGAAGAAAAATCTCACTTGCAAGAAGCCGTTGCTTCTCCCAGTGGGAACACTTCATCCAGGATGCAATGCAGTGCTAAGACAACTAAGACTTCTTAACTTAAGTGCCTGCCAGTGGAGCAGAGGCCTGAATTCCCATCAGAACTGCAACTTAGAGACTGACTCAGCTCACTGAAAACATCCTCGGGCTCAGCCAGAGCACTGCACAGGCTCCACTTCCAGTGAGGCTGGGGTCTAGAGAAGTGCTTTGGGGCATCCCCATCCTCTCTGTGTTGTCAGCCACTGCCCTTGGCTACAGCACCACAATGTATGCAAGCACAGTGTTGCAATCTCCACACCCCTTGGGAAAGGCAGGTTCTGCTTAAGGCATGAATCCTTTGATGGGATTCAGAGAACACACTGAGGAGGAGCTCCCTCTTCCACACTCTGTGAGCTGTCAAAGGTGAATAGCTAATTTCTCTGTGAAAGACTAAACAACTGCCCCCATCTAGACCTTTCCAGTAATGAGAATACTCCACATTTCTTGATAAAAACGATTTTTTTCCCAATTCTGTGCTCAAAATACTCCAAGCTATAACACTTAAAACATGCACTCACGAGAGAGGCGGGGCAGCAAGGTGACACTACTTAAACACCTTTACATGGAGAGATGCCGAGACATGTTCCCCACCTGCCCTCCTGGTTTGCTGAGCTCCACCTTTCTCATTACACCACAGGACAGAAGTTACACTTCAGAGTAGGAATTGCATCCCACAGCAGCCCTGCAAATGGGGACGTAAGCAGCACGTCTAGGACATATGGTCTGAGTTTTTGAATGGTGCTGCATGGAGTCAGGAGTTGGTAGAAGGAAACACAGAAATACTTGCATAAAGACAGCTTTAAATCAAAGTTGAAATCAGAGGTGCTGGCAATCATAATCACAATGAAATCATCAGGGCAAAGAAGGGACAATTCTTCAGTATCACTTTGACAACAGTAAAATGTCCATAAATGCAATCTGGTTCTGTAGTCTGATGTTTCCAACATCAGTGCCACCAATTCTCAGTAACTGGGTGCTGAATGTATCCAACCTGGCCATGGCAAAGCAGAGCCTTGGGAACTGCTGCCCATAAAGCTTCTGCATGTGCATTGCACCCTGAGGCCACTTTCAACCTTGGGAACAGCAGGGAGAGGAATGTGTTTATGAGCAATAGAAGCATACAGAAAGTGATATAGCAGCCAGTGTGTGTATATGAAACAGTGACAGCCAGGTAAATAGCCATTACCTTTGACATTTGGGTCCATAAAGACTTTTCTAAATAGCCCATAGCTTCACTTTGAATAAAGCAGCAAACAAGTCTGCATGTTGATGATATCTGCCCTCTATAAAGGTTATTTATTTAGTTCATGCCTCAGGTAAATTGCATAACATCCTTCATTGTATAATAGTAAATAAGCCGGGAGGGTTATGACATTTCCATTTTGCAACACCATTGAAGTGATTGTTTAATAGGAAGTAATGGGATCCTTTATTTCTATTTGCAAGGCAATATGCAGCACTAATTTTACAACAAACTGACTTTAGGTATAGTTTTCTTGTTTAGAATAGTAGGAAAATGGACTGAAAAATACTTCAAATCTTCTTTAGCTCCTTGATTTGGAAAAATGCTTAAGGGATCCTGGATGCATCAGTTTAGGGGTTGAGCTGCTGGAAGGGAGTTCTGCAAAGAGGGACCTGGGTGTCCTGGTGGACAAGAGGTTGGCCATGAGCCAGCAGTGCGCCCTGAGGCCCAGAAGGTCAATGGCATCCTGGGGTGCATTAAAATAGCGTGACTAGAAGGTCTAGGGAGGTAATCCTCCCCTCTGCTCTGCCCTTATGAGGCTTCATCTGGAGTAATGTACCCAGTTCTGGGCTCCCCAGTTCAAGAAAGACAGGGAACTACTGAAGAGTCCAGTGGAACGGTCCGAAGAGGATTAAGAGCCTGGAAAGTCTCCCTTTACGAGGAAAGACTAAGAGCAGGGACTTCTAGATCTCATATATGCTTAATAAATATCTAAAGAGAAGGAATTAAGTGCATATACCCAGGCTCCTCTTAGTTGTGCCCAGCAACAGGGCAAGGGCACAAAAGGCAACACAGGAGACTCCATCGAAGATGAGAAAGAATTCCTTTACTGTGAGGGTGATGGAGCACTGGAACAGGATGCTCTGCGAGGTGACAGAATCTCCTCTGGAGATACTCAAAACCCACCTGGATGTTTTCATGTGCAATATACTGCAGGGAGTCTGCTTTAGCAGGGAGGATTTTGAGCAAATTCTCACAATTGCTTTTATCATTAAGTTAAGAAATGTTAGTGCTTTACAGCAAACTGTAAGCTTCAAGCAAACTGTCCTAAGGGTGGGCATGGGCTCTCAGGTCCCTTCTCCCAGGTGGCAGAGTTGGGCAAGCAGGGCTACTTTGTACAGGCCTGTAGATAACATTTAGCCCAGAGTCCAGTGCTAAAATCGACCATTTGAAATGTCTCATCCAGCCAGCTGTGCAAATGGCAATCAATCCACAATAGATAGGAGTAGAAAAATCAGTGAGTAAGTTAATTAGATGACAGGTTTCTCTGATGGCTTGTCTGACAACTCGGCATATACTGGACACAGAGTAAGCTTCATTAAACCATCGAGCATGCAAGCTGTGGTGCTGCTGAGTTTTCTGTTGACAAAGAAGTCACAAATTTCTCCTGCCATTATAACTGAAATTTTCTCTTTTAAATGTGCTGAGAGGTCATAACTTCCTTGTGAAATCACCAGTGTTACGATGCTTACACTGCCACTGCAGCCTTTGCTGCAATTTATATAACATCATCACTAAGTTTGATAAAGACAGATAGACAGTGGATGGTTTTGGAAAAGCAAGGGCAACTGGGGTACTGATTGTGACATGTTTAAATCTCTACATTTCTTCAACAACTTGAACATGGGGCTGAAAATCATAAATGTGTCATATGAGTCTTCATCTCAATACTATTTCCTGATGATATCTGTAAGTGAAGGATAAAGTGTATTTTCTTGCAACGTGGGTACAATCTTCTAATGTACACCAGCTCAGTACTAAAATAGGAACTATTTTTGTAGGTAAAATATTGCATGAGCATGTAGAAATCTCAGGAAAAAATGTTTCCAGAATAAATACCGTTGTGTAACTCTTTACTTAGTCATAAAATGTTTTCCAAATACTTTTTTTTAAATTAAGAATATGTCTAAACTACAGTTTTAGACAATAGATTTTCACTGATGTCCCTACATGGTCTATTATAAAATGTAGATTTTAAGGATTTAAAAAGAAGAAGAAAAAGGCTTTCTTTAAGTTAAACCTGCAAGAAATAAATAAATAAAACATATATATATATAGGCCAAAATTTTGATTACGTAGCCTTTCTGAGGGATTTCAGCAGGTGAAACTGTACCTGTATTACAAACAAAGTGATACAGAGATTTTTCTATTTGGAAAACACTTAGCACAACATCAGCTAGTTCATCATTAAAACTTCATGAAGGGAACTTCATGCTGCATTATAAGTTACTTTGCAAAAGAAAAACTGAGTAAGACATGCAGTGCTTGAGACATGTACAACACCTTGTGACTCCAGTTCTGAAGTCCTTCCACATACAAAATAATTAAGTGCATGTAATACCCTTTAAATCTGGTCATTACAACTGAGGGGGTTTCAATGGAACGGACTTCTTGGCAGCAGGGATGGATGGGTGCTGGCGTGCATGGGAAGAGTAGGTGGCTGCCCAGTAGTTGTTTTGCTTTCTGCACAGCTATTTGGGCTTCGTGACTCACTGGAGGACTATTTTATGGCTTCATGTTCCTCCACATTTCTTAAATATATTCTTCACTCAGCATGAACTAAAATAGGCACAGAAGCAACTTACCATAGAAATGGTAGGTGCCGCTAACTGAAAGTAGAAGAAAAGTATTATTTGAATCATGCCAAATCCTGCCTACAGCTCCAGAGTTTACCTGAGTTCAAGCTAAAATGGGGCTCTCCAGGCTGAGTAGTAAAAAACAGGCAGGAAAAAGCCTTCCACATACACTTTCTTAACATATCCACAGAGACCAGTGTTAATTCAAGCCCTGGGAAGGAGTAGAAGAAACAGTCCCTTGCAGATGACATTGATAGGGTTTAGATAGGTTTAGATGGGGACCAGAAATTTGGGGGAGGGAAAAGGTAGGGACAGTTCCAATGTGAGGTGGGATCCTTGGTGAGAAGATGAGAGGAGGAACATGCTGGGCAGCCAGGAGCTAGGGGAGGTGGGCTGGCTTCACAAGTAAGGGCTCTGTTGACTGCATGTCAGTTGGAGATTAAGTGACACTTAATTACTGGTTGCTGAACAGAGAGCAATTACCCTAGGAACCCATAATGTTTTTTTTTAAGCATGCATCAAGAGGTGAAATAGATGTTTCTTATAGCTAACAGCACAGCTGTTTACCTTGCTTTTACATAGCTTAAGAAAAGAGAGATAGCACAGTAACCAGAAATGGGGACGACTGCTGAAGAGCTAGCCCATTAAATACGTTTTTTATATCTGTATATCTTGCTCTATTTTTACAAATTCTCGTAGCATTTCTTCACCACAGTATGTTGCAGTACCCACCATACTAGCTACAAAAGTCATCTCCACCAACATTACAATGATACAATAACCAGACTAGAGAATATAACTACAGTTCAGCCTTATAGCTAATGAAAAATAATCAAGACACTGCAGACTTAAGATATAAACAAACAATAAAATGTTATTTCTGCAGTTCAAGAGGTCCTGTAAGCTTGTGAAGGGAATCAGGCACAACCTTCTAGCTGTCTCCCAAAGATATCTGCCCACAGTGTTCTCAAAAGGATTCAAAAAGGTCTCATGCTCTCAAACACCCTGGGAGAGAAAAAAAAAGCTGGAGCTACCTGAAAGCAGCTTGTACCTTCTGCAGAAAATGTGTTGCTGCTCCATGTGACTTTTTTGCTGAGTATTCATAAACTGCTTGTTTTATGAAGTCTTACTTAAATACGAGCCTGTAGCCCGTTGAGAGAACCCGTTGTTTTGCTGTTTCTGAGGCTCTGTCAGGAATGAAAGCTTACTGCTCATCTCCACTCCAGGCCAGGCATCCATGCGACATCCCATACAGCTGCAACAAAAGCAACACAGTGGAGTTGTGGGGTCCGAGTAAAGTCTTCGGCAGATGTCAGTGCCACCAGGGGGCATGTAACCAGAGTACATGGGACAATGTGGCAATTTGTTCTTGCACTGGAAAGCACTCAGTGGGGAGCAAATGAAATACCATTGATGTGTGTGTGAACAAATACATGATCCCCTCTGGGGAATGAGGAGAGTTCTGCAGCTAATGCATTCCATGCTCATGTCCAAGACACAGTGAATGGAATTTAATCTACAGGTGCTTCTCTCAGAAGTGATCACAGAAATAATTGAATTAACCAGACACGCTGCAATGTCAGCCCACTAAGCCCAGACGTGCCTTGTTCAAAGAACAACTGCCAGCAATGCATGAGCTGTGATAAAACTGATTAGGCTGCTGCCTGAGAGAAAATTGGTCTTTTTGTTGTTGTTGTTATATTGACCAGATCTTCTGAGTCTATTAATTCCTTAGAGCTGTGCTCGGGTAACCCTTAGAGCACTGCTGGATGTATTCTTTGAGAAATAACCTCTGTAAAGCTACAGAAGAAACACATGCAGAGATAAATGAAACAGAGATCAGAGCCACACAAATAAGCTCTGTTCTTTCTATCTGAAGTCAGGTGAAAATCATTAACTAGTTCTCAGAGCAAAACAAAAGCAGACAGCCCAAGGATGTGGGTAGGGGAAGAGGTGATCTGTGTAAGCTTCTCTGTAATGCAGCCTAGGGGCTGTGGGTAGGAGAGCTGGCAGCTAGGCTGTTCCATTTCTCACTTGGGAACGATTTAGTTTGGGTCCTTTCTTTCATTTCCTGATATCTTCTAACAACTGCTGACAATGAGTGATGAGCAGCGTAACCTCCAAATAGGTGTCCTGTAGACTGCTGCCAGACTGAAACAATCATGGTCCTCCTTTCTGGCAGCAGTGCTTTAATAGCTCTCAAGAGCCCTGCAAACTGTATCCAAACCACACAAATGCTGTGTCACTTTTTCTTCCTGTTTACATGAAAGTATACATTTGCACAGATAAACTTAGAGCAGCTGATTATTGTGGACTGACCTCCAGCTATAAGGGAGGGAACATCTGGACAGTAAAAATGCTGGCTTTTGCTGGGAAAGTGGAGAGGCTTTAGTGCAACCTTCTGAAAGGCAGACAACAGAAACTGGCTTTGTTTTGCAAGCAGCAGCTGCCTGAGCAGTGTGTGCTGCAAGTAGCTCTGCAGGACTGTGAATGGAAATCTGAGGAGAACTTGCTGCATGCTTTCATAAGGACAGGCAGCAAAGAAACAAAGGGAAATGACTTTAAACTGGAAGAGTGTAGGTTTAGGCTAGATATTAGGAAGAATGAGGGTGGTGAGACACTGGAACAGGCTGCCTAGTGAGGTTGTGGATGTCCACTCCCTGGAAGCATTCAAGGCCAGGCTGGATGGGGCTTTGAGCAACCAGGTCTAGAGGGAGATGTCCCTGCCTATAGCAGGGGCTTGAAACTAGGTGGTCCTAAAGCTCCTTTCAAACCAAACCATTCTGTAATTCTATGATTCTATGATGTTTTGAAGCACACATAAAACTGTAGGCACTGTATGCGGGAGAAGCACTCAGAGCACACAGGCCTCAGGCCAGGCTGTGCACCTGCTGCACTTCTCAGAAGTAACCCTTCTCAGAAGCAGTTACAAGAAAACAGGTTTTCAAAGTTCAAAATTATTCGAAATTTCAATGTTCAAAGTTTTCAGGGGTTTTGGAAATCACAACCCTCTTGCCTCAGTTGCTCACAGATCTTCATGATGGCAAATCTCTTCCTTTACCATACTCCTGTTGCCAGTTCCTCTGCTGAGGAGCACAGCTGTAACAGCTCTGCTTCATGGCACATAGCAAATGGCAGCAGATATGAAAGGCCAGAACCACACAAGTACTGAGGAATTTGGTTGTCCAGGAGCATGGAAATGAAATGTGGACCTGGCAGAATGCCCAGCATGAGGGTAGTGCTCACCCCTATTTTACAATATGCTGGGAGCCTTCTGAGCAGCGTGAAGGCCTGCCCAGTGCCACACACACTTTTCTGCTCCTCCTTGAGGTCATCTCAGTTCCTCACTGATGTTGGATTAGAGTGCTCCTTCCTGTCACCATACCTAAGGCAAACAGAGGATTTCTTATTTCCAGCCAAAATTTCTTCATCACAAATCCACAGCTTTTTTTTTCCCCATTATCAGCATTATCATTTCACCTAAATAATTGTTTTCTCTCCATATTATTTCACGCCATATTTTTTAATGAATGTCCTCCTTTTTTTGTTTTATTAAGCTTAAGCAAGACACTTTAATTACTCATGTGGATGATAGAGTTCGCATTGCCTTGATCACCCTTAGAGCCTTTCACCACATCTGTTCCAGTTTATCCTTTTTTAAAACACAGCTGATCAGAGCTGGAAGCAATTTTCTAAACAAAATCATACATAAAGCCTTGCACAGTGGTGCTAATGCTTCCCATCTCTACTGGAAGAAATTGTCTGTCTCATCCTAAAGCCCGACTAGATCCTTTCAACCACATTTGTCTGCAGCTGGAACTTCTCCTGCAGCTGGGATCAGTTGCTTTGACTGTTTGAGAAGGAGAGGCAAGCCTGCCTCAGGCCTTGCTTCTTGTTTTACGTGTAGCAGTCCTACGGCCAGCACCTACTTCAATGATAACCTTTTGGGGTTTACTCACTAAGGTCCTTGTGAAATGTGTCTGTGGGTACTAAGAGAAGGAACAGAGAGCCTCTTCCTCTCCTGTGGCTGTGCTTCTGATCAAAGCAGCTGCTATTGCCTCTTGCAGGAACCTCCCCCTGCCACCCAAAATAATTATGACCTACCTCATTTTTACTGTTGAATTCATGCCAAGGAAGCATGTGTAGAATCCTAAAATAGAATCATAGAAGCATTAAGGTTGGAATAGACCTCTAAGATCATCTAGTACAACCATCCACCTACCACCAATGTTGCCTACTAAACCATGTCCCATGTGCCACATCCAAACAGTTCTGAAACACCTTCAGGGTCAGTGACTCCACCACCTCCCTGGGCAGCCTGTGCCACTGCCTCACCACTCTTTCAAAGAAGAGTTTTTTCCCAGTATCCAACGCAAATCTTCTTTTCTAAATCATCAGGGGCACAAAATAGTGAAATTGTTTTCCCCAGGTCTGAAGCTTTTGCTTGTGGATATTCTGCCATTCTGGAGGCACAGGAGATTTTGCTGCTCTGTGAGATATCACCCCCTCTTCTCTGTTCTCCATGTGCTCCAAGGAGGGTGCATAAGTGTGATAAGAAACAGCTCCCTGAAGCTTCATGCTGTCTGCTAAATCCATCTGCCTACACAGTTTATCTCTTTTATTCATTAACACAATTCTCTATGGGAGACTATAATCCAGGACTAAATAGGTCTATTTAGTGTTCTGGAATATGTACCCAAGTGCTTTATGAAATTTAAAAAGCTGAGACTACGACTGTGTTATAACAGGGATACCAAAGCTGGTGTGGTGCCTGATGCCAGTCTTCCTGTGCTCCTGAGGTTAAAAGAAATCAAAACAAAAAATAAGCACAGTAGAGAGTGCACAAGATAAAACTAATGGGCATACCAAAGTATTATTTCATAGAGGTGTCAGTTGAGCATGCTGTAATTGTTTGTCTTAGTTCTTAACATAAGAAACTTCTAAAAATGTAAAGTGTCTCTGATCTTAAGAAAGGAATAAGCGTCTTTGATAAGGAGAAAAATAAGTGAGTTTGGAGAGAAACAGATCCTGTGCCTCTCAAATAATTACAAAAATTTAATCAAAATGAGCCCTTTGGTGAGCTAAATACAGGTAGCGTTGATGAGATTTGTGTAAGGTTGTGAGTAGACAGGAGCTGGGAAATTTGGGGCCTGGATTTTACTGCATTTGTGAATAAATGAATCATGGCCTCTAATCTGCCATCAGTGGTTTGGGAAAGAAAAGCTCTGAGTAGAGATGATTATGCAGGAAACACGGCTGTAACTTATCCTGAAGTCAGCACAAGTTTTATTTAGCATTTCTTGACCATTATTCATAACATTTCTTGACCACATTCTTAGCATTGCTTTGGAATGAGGTAAGGAACCACCTTTTCTAGTGGAAAGTCAACCCTGTGTCTGAACTGATTTAGGAAGGAACCCGCCTTACACTTGTGGGACTGAGGCAACCAGGAACATCCCATGTTTGATCACGTCAAAGTCTTCTTCAGGATAAAAAGTGAGACAATGTCCTGAAACCTAACATCTTCCAATAAGTAACACAAGTTTTGATAAGACTTTCTGCTCCTTATGGTAAGTGGAGTTCAGAATTTGCCAACCAGAGGAGTAGAAACGGAACTCAGATAGATGACCACTACTGTTTCTTCTCCCACTCGTCTTCTTCTGTGTAGCATGGTCTTACTGTTGTTAGAAGAAATGACAGTCACATATGTTGTTATGTACATAAGCAGTGGGAAAGCATCAGTACATCAGAGACCTCCTCCTCAAGTCAATGAGCATCAGAAGTGATGGAAAATACCAGATCCATCAGTTCTGTTGGCCTCCCCATCTGCCAGGCACCAGAAGGCTGCTAGTGACTGAGAAACCGTTGGTGTCACACACTTTAATTATTATAGACTTCAGTAACAGCCCATAAAAGGTCCTCAGAAATCTTTCCCCAAACTCTCAGGAATGTGATAGAACAGGCTTATCCTCATCTGGACTCCAAGCAGGCACCAGCACATCATAAAAAACACAGTTCATAACTTGCCGCATCTCATTCTATCACAGACACACGTGCAGCCATGCACACGCATCTGGTCATGAACGTGTGACAGCCACCACCTCTCCAGCTGTTGCTTGGGGACAGAAAGCTCTGCTGTACAACGTGGAGGACTCATGATGCACAGTGGTTTCAAAGGGAAGGAAAATAACTGGAGCTGAAGTGCAATGGCATCCAGCAAAAGCAACCTGGTTTGCAACGTTCCAGTGTCTCACCATAAGTGCAGCAAATGGATTAAATGAAAGCAACGGAACAGCCAAGGTTCCCATGTACACTTACAATCACTGGCAACTAGATCTGCAAAAGAAGCAGTGCAAGTGGTACGTGTTAAGCTTGTAAGCATTACTCATTTTTCTGGGTGTAAAAAGACCTATTATTTAATTCAAAACTGGAGAGAATCAGCAATACAGCACATGCACTTTAGATTAGCGGTTCATCCTGACCCAGCAGGACATAACTGCGACTGCACAGTTCTGGTTCCTTTCTGGTTTTAGTCTCTATGACACATAAACCCAACAGATCATTTCTCCAAAACCACAGCCTCTAGCCCTTTCATCCACCTCTCCACGGCTGATCTTCAGCTCTTTTAGGTCACTGTTAATGTTCCATTGACACAACGCTCTTTGCGATCCATGGCCAAACCTTTTCCCATTGCCAAACATTTTCTGGACTTGTTTTGGCTATAGGATTTTGCCTACTTTCCACCTCAATGTGTGTGACCTGACCAGCTTTTCCACCATAGCTTACTGGCTCTTGTCCAGTTCTTTCTTACATTTCCAGACCTATAGCATGTTCCCTCAGCTCTTATCCTCTGTCAACATCATGAGACAAACTGAAGTTTTAACTCTTTTCCTCCAACAAGCAGTATGTTGATATCTCACTGCTTCACCTTGATACATATTGAAGGGGTTTCACTGCCCTCCCTCCCTGGCTTTCTCTCTGGCCTGTCTATTGTTGCCATACCGGTACAGGATCACCAAGGAAATGAAATTCCTCAGCGTTACTGACCTTTACTGCGTCTTGTTGCAGCTGCTGTTCTCCTCCACAAAAAGCAAACAAGACTTACTCAGGTCTCCTTCCCATCTCAGATACTGCTTGGCACCTTTGCCTGCATGCCAGGCAACACCCGCACCACCCCACAAAATGTCCATCATCCCAGCCCAATCTTTGTCACTGCCTTTATCATACCTGTAGGTTTGTGGATGGGGCTTTGCCTTCACTGTCTGTGAAGAGTTGCTGCTTTGTTTCTCTATTTCTTTTGCCATTTCCCAAGGTACTGCCACCTCTTGCAAGCACCAAGGTACGGCTCCTCTTGCAGGCTGGAGATCTCGCTGGAATTGTGTGCATTCCCAGTTGTTATTATTGCTGCAGCTTAGCATATGTTGCCCCCAGCCTGGCCAAGATGCAGTGGTCTCCACTGCAGCAGTCATCCCTCTTGAACAAATCATTATTTTCTTGAAAACTTTAACCATGCTTTAAAGTAATTTTGCCCAAAGGAGATCTCAAGAGCAAAAGCCAGTATGCAAAAGAGATCCCAAATGAGATCTCAAGAGCAAAAGCCAGCATACAGGACAGCTTGCCTCAGCAAGCATTCGTGGTGAGGATCACACCTGGAGCTCTGGTTTTACCTTTCACTCAGGGAATGCCTAAAATGCCTTTCTTGCTTGGTATCAAACTGTAAAGTAGGACTGTGGGAGAACATAATGAAAAATAATGCTTCAAAAAAATTCACCATGGAAAGGCTGCTGCAAGTTCCTGGCACAGGGACTTGAATTAGAAAACTTCAACTATGTAAACAATCCCAAAATGTTACAAAAGATCGGTTTGATCATATTCACCACATGACTGACTTTATTATAACTGGAAGCCGTACAGGTACAGAACGTGGCGTTTTTAATACTTTCAGGTATTTTCTGAGCTTCAGAAGGAAATGCTTGGCATAAATACTGCTTGCAAAAGGGCTTTTCAGCAAATGTATTAATCTTATGGGATCTGTCAAAGTGAAAAATCTATCTATCTTTCCATAGATTTCCTGTATCTTTTGGCATGTTCATACAATAGAAAACCTTCTTTCTTTTTCAATCCTTCTCATTATTAGGAAAATTCAGTAGAGCTTTCAGGACTTTAATCCCAGTAATTGTGAAACCGCTGACCTGTTTACTTGCTGCAAACCAGGAAACCTAAAAAGGACGTGATAAATGTCATTTCTCTGCAAAGCCCTGAAGGCACAAGTTAGGTTTGAGCCCTGGTACCAGCTACAGCTTCCCACTGAGGACACCAAAACAAGGAATCAGCTCTGATTTTCACGCTGGGCATGCCCGTAAATGTTCACAGGGACTACAGCCCTCTCCGCTGGCCTTGCTGAATTTGGTTGTAATAACATGTTTCTTGCAGGATGTAAAAATAGAAATGTATGGATATGACAATCTCACCCCGAAAGCCCAGACAGTGTAGCTGAGAAATGACTGAGCATGCCAGCTAACCCCCATAGTACTTTCTTGCATGTTTTCCATTGCCTTTAGCTGTACCTATGCTGCAAGCTGAGGGCAGCCAAGTCTGAGAGACAGCGGTGAGAAAAAAGGAAATCAAGGGCTTTGTTTAGACAGATTTTTCTGTTAAAGAAATTGTGTCAATTTGGAAATCTTACATCCGCATGAATGTATTTTTAGATACCAATGCTATGAGCTCTGCCTTAAGTCTCCAGAGTTAAAAATGGATCCTAGCAAACAAACTAAAATGTACTAAAATGAACATTTTTCACGTTCATCTTATGAGCACAGAGCCCTAATCCAAGTCCGTGACTTGGATGACATTTAATTTAGCCATTGAAAAAAGACATGTAAGCTATCAATGATTATTTGACAGATGTTGGCTTCTGTTGTGTTGTAAATTTGACTTTGACTACACTTGCATCCCTAATTAACACTGAACATCGCACGGTCTTCCTTTGTGGTGTACACGTTCATAGTAACGTAAATTGGCACAATTATTCAGGAATAAATCCATTGCTCCACTATATGTGGCAGCACTCTTCCATGCAGTGGCTTTAAGAATAACAAAACTAAAAAACTCCTTCCTCCAATGCATTTATCTGGTTGAATTTCCAGCTTTTGGCACACCAACAGAAACTTGGCACTTTTCTCCTGAGTGTATTTTGTCACAGTATTTTTTTTTTCTTCAGAGAGAGCAAAAAAAGCCAAAAAATAGAAATGAAAAGACTTGGAGGTGCAAGCTGATTTATCAGAACTTAAAATAACTCTGGTGTTGAGCTGACATCAAAGAATTAGTTTAGTACATTGCTGGCCACATTTTTAGATGTTCTCAACATAAATCACTGCAGAAGCCTCTTGTTCACTTTTTTTTCTTCTAACAACTACAAGATAAGACAGGCAAGGGGAAGCAAGGAATTAAGATGAACGTGGGTAATACGGATAGACCACATCCCAACTATAGAATGGTTTGGTAGTATATACCAGACTAAGTATATGTAACACAGATATGTACCAGTGTACAATGTACAGATTATGCTGTTGCAAGCCTGAAGTTGAAATGTGAGTGATGGGGTAGTTCTTAAGGTGACTGAGCTGACCCTACTGAGACAGATCCTCAGCCACTCTCTGGTCAACCTGTACCTCCCCTGGTGACAGACCATTTGCTTTGGACACAGGCAAGGATCTCACCGACATCACCATGTGTCCTGCAACATTTCCAGCACACCAGCAGTACTGCACGGGTGACAGCAATTAACCTGGAGCCACAGTCTTGGCCAGGTTTACTGCCTTTTGTTTGTAGCTCCAAAGCAGAGCAGTGTTGCTGGTTGCTTTCAGCAGCTCAGTGAGCTCAGCAATAGCTGCTGCAGGTTCCCCACATGCAAGCAATGCTCTCGATGAGCTGGTACTGCCTCGGTTACAGACCTCAGTGTCCCTGAGCAGGCCACCATCTGACAACCCACAGGTGTGATGATTTAGGGAAAGCTTGTTCAATTTTGTGGTCAGCAGCTCTACCCAGGTTCACGTCAGGTCTGTGGCTGGGAACAGGAATCAAAACAAAGAGGGAAACTGAGCATTCTGGCCAAGTCGAGTCCAGAAGGAAGACAAAGGCACTGGGTTGGTTTCAGCTTGCTCAGAGATCTACCTGCACACCCTTGCATCTGGTGCAGTGTGAGTGCCTCTCTGCCCATGGCTGGCTCTGACTGCGAGCAAATGGGAGACTACAGTGATCATGACTGACATTTGGGAATAGCATAATTATAATCTGTGCTCTGCAAGGGTGGGTTAGTGTTCACTGAAATAAACAGCTCAAATCTACGATGAATATCAGCATTGTAGGCAGAAGGGGCAAGGCAGTAAATTGTAGTCGGATGAAATACCTACATTTAATTATGTCAAATTATATAGAATTTGAGAGAGTTTTTATGATGCCTGCTATTTAAAGTTACTCCTAAGTGCACTTCTTTGCCTGAATAACGCAGCTTTTGTTGCAAGATGTGGGCTTGCTTTGTAGTTTATGATTTATAGCCTTCACCACATTTTGTCACTTTCTTGAATCTTGACTGAGATGTTTCTTAACACCTCATTTCAGATAATGAGACACAGCTAGAGAGCCTGACTATATACAGTCTCTAAAACATGTATGAGCAATATTTTGTTGTGTTTATTTTTGTCCACGACGCTCAGGTACATGGAGCACGCTGTACACCAAAGCAGACATATATATATATATAGTATACACACGTGCCATCAGCAGTCAATGTGCCAAAGGCTTAAAATACACAAATTTCTACCTCAGGCAGATGGGACTTATGCCACAAATCTTCATCTCTGATCATTTTTGATCTAGAATATCAGGAGTGCACAGAGTCCCAGCTGACCCAGCCAAACACTGCTGTGGTAGTCTGCCTGGGGAGCGGCCTCGTGGCTGCCAGCCGAGCTCAGCTCTTTCCTTCCTGGTAGGGCTGGCAAACAAACAGTCCAGGTGCCTACACTTCAGGACAGGGGACACCTCAGTGTTCCACCACGATGGAAAAGGTCACTTTTCACTGCAGTCAGAGGAGACAACAGGTGGTAAGGCTGAAGAGTGCCCTCCCATGCCTCGACTACCCTAGAAAAGAAGGATATCTGATGTGCAAAGAAAAGCCTGAAATGCCAACGGGGTGAGCTCGCAGAGATTGGGGGCAAATCGAGTCTGCCACAGCTTGTTGTTGAAGGTCCTATCCTTAAGCACTTATTCCCAGGCAGAAGCAAGGGAGCATTTACATACTGGGCTCCGTCAGCCACATGCCCCAGCTGGAGAGACACATGGCAGTGTGGCAAGGCCCGCATCAGCCCAGCCGCCATCTTAGTGGGCACAGTGGTAGGGATGTCCCGGCACAGGACAATAGTCATCTCTCTGTCTCTTAGGTTTCAGTGGTTTCTATTCACCCTGGCAATATTTCAAGACCAGGGCCAGGCTCACCTCACTGTAAGAGACAGCATGGAGGCCTGGTTCAGCACAGTACGAATTAGTGAAGGGACTGAAGGGTCCCCTAAAGAAACAGTAAGAGAACAATTCCATTTATCAGTTCCCACTGTTTGAAAAATAAGCATATAAATCCAAAGAACCTACTTAGGAAATGGCTCAATTTTTCATACCTTGATGAATGATTGAAAGGATTCATCTATGGATACAGACAGATGTTAGTAACACAGAGGAAGGAAATAACTAAATCACAAGGGCTGTTTGTCTTTAAAAATACAAATAATCAAATTCATTTGGGAAAGGACTTTGAACTTCAATCTTGGGGAACCAGATTGATTCAAGAGCAGCCTCACTCCATTCAATGAGTATGTACAGACACACAAACACACACACGTGTAAGTTCCAGTTTGCTTTTACAGCTATGCTTCACTGAGATTACTTTAACCATACCAACAACTTGAGCACCCCCCTTCCCAAAACACCAGGCTGAGCACAGGTGGTTCTTGCAATGACGTAATGAATTGCTTAGTTCTGTAGGGTTGGGACCAGCAGTCCCTCATGGAGCAGCAAAGTTTCCGCCATGCTACAGGGAGCATTGCTTGGTGGTGGCAAGGAACAAAGCTAGCAAGGAAAGCACTAAGGGACAAAGGAAGTAATGTCTGCACATCATCTGGTGATGATCTGCAGGGTCTCTGACATTTTAGTGTTCACCAGCCATTGCTGCAGTCACCTCATGTGAAGAGAATGCCAAATGAGGAATGGCTCTAATATTTAAAGCCAAAATACTGACTTTAAAACAAGCAAGTGAGATAGAAGTCACTTCAAGAGTTTTAGAATGTTCTAGTAGATGAAGTAGTTAGGTTGTAGGAAAAAAGGGAGGGAAAAAAACCTAACTGAAGAGATGGATGGGGAGACAAGTAAAGATCACTGAGAAGAAATAACAGTTACGATTATTCTAACCTTGTTGGTGTTGCTCTGCAAGTATTAACATCTGAATGTCAGCCTGCTCACACTCTCTGGCCCAAGTAAATCATGTTTTGTAAACAGAGCACAGTACTGGAGTGTTCCAACATGAAATGCCATAGAGCCATTCAAAGTGCACTTGAACAAGGTAGTGCTTTGCTCTTCCACTGCCTTACTGCTCACTTGAGAGACAATTTTGAGCACCCCTGACGTAATGCCTGTAGATGTTAAAGCTTTAGTGTCACAGCAGGCACAATCTTGTCATTTTTTAATGGGGGAAAAAAAAAAAACCTGAGCCAAAACCACACTAATATGTGATACATACCTCTCAAGTGTCCTGTGTTGATTTGAGACACTGCTCTGCACCAGGCTGACTGAGCAAGGAAAGCCTGCAGTACTGGGTTGCATCCACGGATCCTGCTAGAGCTATCCTCTGCACACCTTCTATACAAAACTGCCAAGAACCAACCAAACAAAAACCATATTTAGGCTGACCCTCTGCTACAAAGCCCTGGTTAGCAAATAGAGAGTGTGAGTTAGCTGAGCTATCTGAGCACACGGAAAGCTGCAGTACTGCACTGCAAATGTGTGCAGGTGTTGAGTCATTCAGTGTCTGCCAAGTCCCAGGTTACCACTGAGCAGCAATCTTTCCCTAATGTTTCCTCTGTGCAATCACATCCCACCTGCCACTGAGACCTACCACCTGGACATGCTGTTCAAGGCCAGCCAGGCCCTGTCTCCAAGCTTGCAGAGATGAGCTGGCTCCTCCATCTGTCTCTATCACGGCTAATTTCCCGCCTGCCATGTATCAGGCTGCTCTGACTCAGCTGCTGGATGAAGGCACTGTTGGGCCACTGTCTGTGTTGCCATTGTGCATAGTGCTTCTGCCACTCAGTGAAGGCCGCCATCTCTGCATCACCCACGCAGTATCACTGCCCCAGCTCAGCCAGAGGAACTGTCTGTGTGAGTGCTCCTTACCTGACCCAGGGCGAAACGAAAGGGACTCAGGGTTCTGGCATTGCTTCATAAGCTGGTATTAGCTTCCATCAGTCATGCCTCAGCAAGGTCCTATGCACAAAGGAAGAAGAGGGCAATAGCTTTACCATTCATTTGGATTATGCCAGAGCCCTGGCAAGCCAAGCTGCTTTTGTACAGTGGAGGTTCTTGCTGACACCAAAGTGCATGGGTAGAAGCAGCAGTGAGGACTGTTGTCTCTGCCTGAAAGCCACAGGAAGATCCCAGCACCACCAGCTATGCTCCTCCACCAGCACCAGGTTCTCCACTGGGACAGAGCCAATCCATTTTAGGCAGGAGCTGTCAGTAGAGTTAACCCAAGAGTTCTGTCTGGAGAGGAACAGCCATGCTCATCTGCACCGCTTCATCACCAGGGTGCCAGTAAAGGCTGTGGTGAAATGACTGGAGAGAAATCATCCATCTGCAGCCCAGGTCACTGAGCTAAAATCTGCTTAGGACACACAAAACTGGAGCTAGCAGCAGCTCACACACCACAGAGCTTGCAAACACTGTAAAAGCAGTGCAACCACAGGCGTAACAAATTCAGACAATTTCTGTTTTCAGCAAGTACTCAGCTGCAAGCAAATGGAGTGTGAGTAAGTGGGAATGATTTAATTATCATATAAAAGTAATTAACTAGACACAGGAATCAACAGGGAATCCTTTTCAAACACGGATGGCACATTACTGCCAGTTGTGGAATACTTATCCACTGACCTACATGAGCAAGAACAGATTCAAGTTTTTGCCCATAATGCAGTACAATTGTTTTGGCTTTTTATTTTTTCCCCAAAAGAGACAAAAATTAGGTTGAAAAAGGCAACAAAAGAGCTTACAAATATTTCAAAGCAAATAACATAAACCCAAAGCTGGAAATGACTCAGTGTTGCACTTGTAAAAATGATTATATGAAATAAATGTGATGACTAAATTAATCATTGTGGCTATGAGATTATTTAGTCCCCTGGTACGGTGCAACATTACGTACCGATGGGGCAGAACCAGCAGGCTGAGGGACTGACCATCTTCTCCCAGCACACACCTTCACGTGCTGTCTCACTGCTCTCTTTGCCTTTCTGCGCATTTCTTTCAAGAGCATGGAATGGGCAAGTTCAGCTGAAGTGAAACATCTGAACTCCAACATTCACTTTTAGGCTGTGATCCTACCGCAGCCACTGGAGAATTGGATCCCATCAAACAGAAATGCTGGAAACGACTGAGATGCAAGACCCGAGCTAGGAGGTGTGATGGAGGACCAATGGGAGATCTGAATCCCTCCAGACTTCCAAGTGAAGGCCAGGCAGGATACATTACAGCCTCTCGTTTGGTGCTATGCGTGAACAACATGAGGCAGTCAATACAATCAGTTCAGCTTGCAGAATGAGTCACATCACCATAAAAACACTTCACTAGCGAGCTCAGCTGCTCTGCTCAGCCAAACACATATATAGTTTAGCACTTAAATATAGGTGGCTTAACCCTGAGCTGAATCCCACGCACAAGCTCCTGCAGGAAGCAGTGGGACTGCACATTCCTCATCTCCCATTAACTCACAACCGTTGTTCATGGCTTTGCTGGACTTGAACCGGGTCCTGCCCACATGCTGTCTTCAGAGATTGAGCAGAGACTTGAAGAGCTGCAGCCAGGGGACATCTACAGGATTGGAATTTTGCTTTAAATTATTCTCCTAAAGGAACCAACTCCCAAGAACAGCGTCAGCCCATCACCCAGATGGCAACCCTTTCTTTCACATGCACAACACGTCCTGTATCCCATCTTATGTACTTACTGGGGATTTGAGCAATTCATTTTGAAAATTGAGGCATACACTAATCTCAGCACTCACACTTCATGTAAGCTCGCAGAAAAATAGGCAGATATCAGCTATCCAAGCCCCAGAAAACAAAGGGCTCCATTTATATGCCTGAACAGAGGCATCCACTGCCATTTGAGATGATGTAAAGCACCCAAGGTACACATGGGGTTGGCAAATATCAATAGGACCTATGGAAGCAGTGGCTAGAGACCCTGCAGGGCTCTCTCTTGATATACCCCAGGGTGTATCAAATGGTACTTGATGCCAAAGCATAAGCAAATGAATTAAGTTCCAAAAATCTTGCTTATACTGCAGTCAGATGTATGCCTCCTGTATCTAACAAATGTACCTCGTGGAGCTGCTAGGCAGCAGAGCTACAAAAGAACTGCATCCTTATGTTGGGTCTACTGAAATCCGGCAGGATTGTGTCAGCTTATTTTGTTATGAACATAAAATGCTCACTGAACCCCATGAGTTGCTATGATAACAATCTCTGCCAGCTTGCTGAATAGATGCCTTTCAGTTGCTGCCTCCAAAGTTATGTTGCTAGAACAGAGGTTCAGCAATATACTCGAGCACTGTGAACAACATGTTTTAGCCACAGAAGCAAGTTAACTGTCTGAAAAGATTCATGAGCACAGAATTGATTATCAGAGCATAGGAGTGGAAGGTCATTACGTCAAGACTCCTGGCTACCATGGTGAGAATATGCTACTGCGTAATCCTCTTCTAAAAACATGCAGTTCCACCAAGGAGAACACCTCAAGTGATTTAAATCTTTTTTTATTATTATTATTAATTGGTGCAATGCCTATTACTGCAAAGTTTTTACAGCACTATAGTCTAAGCTGTACAGATGGAGACAAGCATACATGTCTTTGCAGTTAATAAACCTGTGGTCTCGTGAAGGCTCTGTACGCCTTCCATGAATTTCAGCCTGCTGTCTTGGGGCCCAGCACTGAACTATATAGAGTAATTATTTATTTCCAGCAATTAATATTAAACAAGCATGACTTGACAGATTTCTAATTTTCCCTATCAACAGAAAGGAGCAGTGACAAGATTTTTCTTTAGAAGGAGACAGTAGTAGTGAAGCAACCACTAGGGTATTCCAGGGTGAATATTCCATCTCATATTTTGTATTTCATATTATATTTTGTATCAGTTAGTTCATTTTGCATGATATAATTAATCTATTTAAGAAACCTTCGCAGTAAAGAAAAAAAAAAGCACCAACCATGAATCATCTGTGGATTATATTACTGAGAAATTTAATGAGACAGTTATTTGTATGTATCAGCATACACCTTCCTTTCCAATTAGAGCCATAAATTATTTTTCCACAACACTCTTTCAACGGCAGCACCTGTCAGGTTACACGAGCGCATACTGCCATCTAGGCAGGTTTGTGGGAACAGCACGTACGTTCAAATATGAACCATCTTTGCCCGGGATTCCCTTACCAAAAGTGGAGGAGAGAGGAACAAGTTTTATGCCATTAATGAACGACACTTCACAACTCGCTGGAAACAGAAAAAATACTCTTCAAACAGCGTAGTAGTCTGCATTCAGAGAAAATATTTTCTACGTGTTTATTGAGAAATACATTATTTCTGTATTTCCATACATGCAGGTTAATTTTAAACTCTACAATAAATTAGAAAATGCTTGTGTCTATGAAAAGTACAAACACATATACAAAGGCATATAGGATTAAGGCTATTAAGACAGCACATTTTAATTTGGCAGTACTGTATCTATTTTATATGCCCTCAAATATAGTAACAGCACATTTTTGAAAGACAATAAAATGTTGATTTTGTACAAAATTCTAAAATTCATTTTTCATCATAAAAGCAAAACAGTTACCTTCACATGGGACAGAATATAAAATATATAATGTACTCAATCTATTCATAACAATAAACAAATTCTATGCACAGCATTTACAGAAGACTTACAGGCAGAAGACATTTACAGAAGACTTCAGTAATAATGTAACTTTGATCAGAAATATTAATAAACAGATTAATTTTCAGTTGTGTTATGACAAAATGTCTTCCTCCTCCTTTCCTTCCTGTAAGGTAACGTGGGCAACAAACTATGAATCTTAGACAACATGGCAGCAGGACCTGAAGCATTATAATTTAGCACCTTCCATTGGTAATACCTTCTGAACCTGGATCTTCAAATTGAGTTCTATTAGAAAGCAAGCATCAGTCCATCTTACAAACAATAAAGTAAGACGACAAGGATTACCCCTGAGGTTTGGGAGACTGCAATGAAAGCTGCCTGGTAGCCTCATGAAGATGCTCTGAGATGTGGGCACAAGTACTTTGAGACACCTATTATAACACTCCTGAGAGTGCTGGTCCAAAAGCCAAGCCTCTCCTGGATTTCGGTGGATCTGCTCCACTCCCCTAAATCATCAGAGTGGATGATGGACAGGCATGGGGACAGAACATACACTGACACTCAGCATGAAATCACCCTCTTGAGCTTCATCTCTGAGGTGTTTCAATCATCATCGTGGGGATCACCCTGAACAGATACAGAAGATATTCCTCTTTCTCCCTGGAAGATCTCCCTTAATTAGAGTAGAAATGTTATTTGGCTATTGGCATACTTCTTCCCCATTTCTCACCCCTCTACTCCTTCTCTCAAAAATTAAGAAGCAACATGATATTACACACAGATTCATTTGTACAGAGAGAATAGACTAGAAACTACTGAATTCACAGTTTAGATGGTGGAAAAGTGAGATAAAGCTGTTACCAAAGGAATTCACTAACAGGCTTTGAAACTAAATGTGCTAAATCTGCTGCCCTTTCAGCAGTCCTGGAATGTAGGACAAGGGAGGACAACTTTCATCTTTGTTCTGTCATATGGAAAAAAAAAGGGATATTACCAAAAATCTGGCAAACTTCCCCTGATCTCAGAAGCTCTCACCACGGAAGCCTGAAATTCTTCTTGTACTTTGTGACATTCAGTGTCGTGAAAAACACTGTGGCTTAATTTTACTGTATTGTCTTTCTGGTAGTTCTGTACTTCTACGCCCTCACCGACAGAAAATGTTACGTGCAGTGTCTCCTCTCCCACCACCAGCATGAATCCTGCAGTGTAACAGCACATTTATAAGAAATGGTTCACATGTATACACATTCCACTTCTAGAAGAAAAATACTGAAGACAGATATTGCATTATGGTGAACCAGTGGAGTTCCTCAACTACAACAACAATGCAACAAAATCTCTCCTCCCTCCTCAAGAAAAACATGGGAGTTTTCATGTTCCTCGCAAAAAGGAAAATTGGTATTTGGGGCCATTTTACATTTTGGGTATTCCCAAAACAATAACAAATCCAAGAGACCACGTGTGAATAATATGTTTTATTGAATAAAATACTGCTTCTAATATTTACACAACTAAGTTTAGAGGTGTAACCTTGTGAATAACTGCAATGTGTAACATTCATAGAACATCTGGAATATCTTTAAATACAACTGACACTACTTATCATAGCAATCACCTGTCCATCACCAATTTCATAATTAATGAGGATTTGAACTTTCTGAATAACAGCCAAAGTAAATACTAAAGGATAGCTGAGTACAGAGAAAACAGTCTGCTATGTGAATTCCAAAATCGTTTTCAGTAAGTGCCAAGAGTTTTGAAGACTTCTGTATTTTCCTGTGTCTCCTCTCAGCTCTGCAGAAGAAGATAACAAAATAAATTATATATCTTAAGGCAGAAAGTAATATCCACAATTTAAATACCTATCATTCTTTCTGGAAATCTTCCTTTTTAAATTTATAATGCTCTCTGCAGTACATTAAAAAAAAAAAAAAAAAAAAACCTTTATCAGACATACATTTGGATTAAATCCATTTCTAACCTTTGGTGGAAAGGAAGTTAAACATAAGTGACTTGAGACATTTTGCTTCAGTTTGGCTAATTATGTCACCTTACACAAACACACAATCACTTAGGCAGGTCATCTGTTAACAGTTTTAGTATTCATAATTTAACAGCAAACCGAAACATGCAAACATGGTCAATAAAGCTGCAAATGTAAAAGAAAAACACTTGGCAACTTTCTACAGCTCTCTTCAATATATTTGTATACAACAAGAGTGTATTTTATATAATTAATTTGTTGTTTGCTTTCCTGTGTTTCTCCTTCTCTTCTTTTTTTCCTCCTCAAGTGAGAGACCAGACACCACTACCCAGGAACTGTGCATCCATCTGAATTTCACAGCTTCTCCTGTTTTTATCTTTTTTCCTAGCTACAAAGACTTGTCTGGAACCTAGAGGCCTACCTCAAAGCTATTTGTCTTCTACCTAACATAGCTATAAATTTTAATAACTAAGAAGCTGCTGAAAGATACAGATTTTGTTCTTGTGTCTGTCACTTGCAGCTATACAGTAAGTATTGTCAAACTCAATCTTTGAGCAAGAAAACAATCTGTAACGTCAACCTCAAGATAAGCAACTATGTGCATGTGAGGCACTGTCAACATGGGCAGATTAAGTTAAACTTAGATAAAAGGCAGGAATAACTGTTGTGAAAAAGACAGCATACTCTACAAAAGAGTTTACAACATTCCCCAGTTTTAAGCCTAAGAAATGCTGTGGTATGTCAATAATGGGTGATCTTGGAGACACTGTGTGTGGAACTAGGTTATTTTGGGAGATGCTGCCTCAGTGTCAGCTACCACGGGAAACAAAGACAGTGAAATGCAAGAAGTCATCCTGGGAGAAAGTATGTATACAAACGAGATTAACATTAAGGTACTGACAATTCTCAGCTTAAAGTCAGAGTAAAACGGACACAAGAGGGCGCTCCTAATATAGGGCCTACCTTATACCCATGGTCTCCAGTGTCAACTACAAATTCCTCTACATACTAGAGGATCTCTTTGTTCTAAAAGAAAACTGGCCAGTTATGGTTTCACCTGCATGTTTTTCTCTTTTTAGTTTAGAAGTACAAGTACAATTGAGACTCAATATGCTATTCAATTTACTTAATTAAAGGAAGATTAGAACAATGGTCAATTAAACTTTGATTATTAGATGACAAGAGTTCTACAGTAATAACACCCAACAACTTCTGAAGTCGTGGTTGACCAATGCACAGCCAAATGCTGCTTGGTATGATATTAAAATGAAATCAAAGACAAAGACAACAGAGACTGTGATTAATAGATATGTAATCAAAATAGACTACTTCATAGGTTAGGTATCTGAAGGCTCTGCATAGACATTTCTCCATGATCACACTACATGCAAGTTACATAGAAGAATAGGTTTTTTAGAACAAATATTAAATATAACTGTTATAGTCGTATTTGAATAGAACTGCAGAACACTACAAATGCTTCCTACACTTTTAGTGCTCTGCGCATTCTTGCAATGCAGTGCCTATATGAAGTGTAAACCAGGACTTTGTACTTCGCAGGATTACAAGTCAACCCCAAAGACTGAAAAACACAATTTAACAATATGATTTGCCTGTGAAATAATAGTCCTTAAATAGGGGTGAAAAAATATCTGATCTTACTTGACAGGATACAAAGCAATTTAATTTCCCGATAAATGAAGGCGATTAATTTCAAACACTGTCTTTGGTGGCACTACTAAAAAATATTCGGAAACTTTTCAGACTAAAGGCCCAAGGCCATAAGGAGGAATTCTTGTGAAAGAAAAATAAATGAAGGAGTGATACTTCATCCTCAAACCTTGCAATCACCCTGTTAAGATAGTTTACAAGCAAATTATCATTGTACAACATTATTTCTCACCTGTGTTACTGCTCAGTAGTTAATCATTTTTCGAAGGGCATCATAGCATTTCCATTTGTCTGGGATGTAGAAAGGCTCAAAGATGTGAGGGAAAGGTGTGTCATAGCCACACACTCTTGAAATAGGAGCCTCTAAATTCAAAAAGCATTCCTCCTATTAAGAGAAACAGAGAATAAATGTTAGTGAGGCCATTATTTGCAAAAGTCTTGCATCACAAATTGAGGTCAAATGAACTTTGCCAGACTGACAGTCCTGGAAACTGAAGCCTTCTATTTATATCACAGTGTAAGAATTCCAGACCAGAACATCGCTTCCTTTTGCCCAAAGGTACACATTAAAATAACAACTTCTATTAATGTTATTTTCATTTGCTACATTTGTGCTACATTAAGTTGTACTCAGGTTATACTTAGTACATCTGCTATACATCCAGACAAATGATGCCAAAAAAAACCCAAATATTTTAGGAACAAAGGAATGAGTTTTTTTCCTGCGCCACTTTTAAACATGCAGAAAATCTATGTAATCTAACAGTACATATTATCATACTTAAACTTCTTTGTACAGTCCTACAATTAAGACTCTGCCTGAGCAGTGCTAAGCACTTGTGGAAATTATGAACTTGAACTTGAATACATTTCCACATCTCCAGCCCCATGAGTAAAATCCAGGCTTTACACAAATAAACACAAATTTTGTTCTATTCAGAGATCAGATTAGGCAGTGACTGAGTTTCTCTACTCAGCCTACCAGGGCACAAAATACTGCACCACATTAATCTGAAAATAACCTGTGGAAACATGCATAAACTGTTACCATATTTAATAACTGCATATATAATAGGGTTTGAATATTGCTAGTCTCAAGTACAAGAGTGAAGGCGTAGACCATGATTACTGGCAACACACGAATGCAGTTTGTCACATCAAACTAATGTTGACGTTAATTATTATCTCGTTTTCCATCATATCTTAGCACATCTATTTCCTTTCCAGAGCACACAAATGAAGAGATTAAATATATCTCTACTGTCAATGAATGTTGCCTTGAAGTTCATGGCAGCCAAACTCTGCCATACTGCACTTCATATACATCATGATACATGGCAGCACTTGTAACACACCGTGAACATAATTATATAAATATAATTTCTCCAGCTACCACTTCTGTGCATTTGAAGAGGCATATTTCATTGAAGGAAATAAAACATTCAGGTGGTCATGAGAATTACAGTTACACTTGTCATACACTAAGTATTCTGTTCCAAATGAAATCTCAAATCTGCAACGCAAGCAGAAAAATAGTAGTGCTAGCAAGCACTATGTGCTAATTCAAAACAATTTTTAGTCCATAGGCAAATTTCTAACTCATCTCCCCTTCTGAGTTTGAAAAACAAGTGATTGGCCCATCAAACAGCCTACCATAAATGGATTTTTGTTCACAGCTGCTGCTAAAAGTTAGACTGTACAAGAAACAACTGTTCACCTGATCAAGAACATGATACTACAACATCTGCTGCACAGATTTTTGTGCCAGATTTTTTGCACCTGTGCAACCATTTTGCAGGGAAACATAACCAAGAATACCAAATACATCACATCCAGCTCTGTTTAAGGACCTATTAGAAGACATTCATTGTACAAGCCTAAAAGCACAAGTATACTGTAGTATTTACAAGAGTGATAGGAGAGTATAAATTTAAATTTAGTGGATTTATACAATAAAGCATATAAGGGCTATACTGCTTAAAATGTTCTTGTACTACAGAGAGCCTTCAGTAAGTCTCTGGTTATTTGAGACTACTTAAAAATCTCTTGTCTTTCAGGGAAAGACGTTAGGAAAAATCTTAACAAATTAAATGGCTTTGAAGCAAAATAGGTACAGCTTTTCTGATTCAGTGTTACATGCTCTAAAGTTCAATTTTGAAAATAGCTATGAGTAAAATCATACTTGTTTAGCATGTATTAGATCCCAATGTTCAAATGAAGCAAAAAATAAGTCTTTGTTAGAGAAAAATGCTCAGAAGAAAACATAATGGACATTAGTGTAACGCATCCAAATTGTCTTAACAAAGACAGAACTAAATCACTGTTCTTCTTCCTGCTTCTGAAATGGAGAAGTAAAATTCTGGCCTCAGTTAATCAATATGATCTTTGCCTATTACCTTCATTTCCCTGAGTTTCAATCAACACCTCTGGTAACATACATTATTATATTCCACCAAGTTATTTTAGTTAGAAACATTCTTTTATTCTGACCTATGACGTTCGACATGAATTTAGGAAGAGTTCAAAACAACTCAGAAGTACAAATCCAACTTCTGAAATTCCGAACCGTCAGTCAACTGTATCAGACGTGACACCACAAAAGAATCTTGACCCTCGATTTTTAGAGTAAATGTTGAAAACAAGGTTTTGCAAGATGTTGCAGGATTCTATTTTAAATGCAGCCTCTGTTACCGGGCTCAGACCCACTGTTTCCCTAAAGTATCGTGCTCTAGCTCATGTCCAAAACTTTACCCAAGTTTATTTAATATTCACATTATCATTCAATAAGGGCCTGAAGTGCAGGCTTTACTCTCATCAGAGAACCAGCTTCTCAGGTTTGACTTCAGTGTGTTGCTGAATCAGGATACGAGTGTAAAACCATTGAAAACGTAGAACTGAGATCTGCGGGTATTTAGAGAGATACGGAATGATGAAAAAACAAATTCATTCTGGACATTATTGAAAGAAAGTATTACTCATCCTTCTGCAACTTATAGAAAAATGCAGCAATCTGGTACACAGTTTAGAGAAAGAGCTTTTAGGCTTCTGGCCAGAAAGAAAACACTTAAGAGTTTATTGCTCCAATTCTTCCTTCTGTAAAAGGGAATCTTCATCATCCTACACATACAGCAAAAAAACTTCCATATGCAAACACATCGATAAGTAACAGTAAATGACACTATTTAATGTGTAACTAAGTAAGATAGATGATTCAGAAATGATACTAGTAATTATATATCCTACTCTGGTCTCCTTATTTCCAGATGTTTTGGATCTAGTTCATTTTTCCTGTTCATTGGCACTGCTTAGGAAATCTTTTTTATTATTCTTTGTAGAATGTTCCTGAAGATGAGAAAACTTCTGTTAAAAAATCAATTATTTCATCAACATTTTATGTTCCTCTCTCATGCTACACTTATTTAGCAACAGTAGGGATACCCAAAACAGATGAAAAGCTTAAACAATATTACATGACTACAGAGCTGCTGTATGACAACAGTGAACTCCTTTTTCACAGAATTTAGATTTTCTGACAAATAAAAAGTCAACTTTTAAGACTATCATGTTTGGATAAATTTGGATGGAGTTTTAGTATTTCTCTTGGAGTTCAGCTGCTGTGATACAAATAAGATTAAACATAAAGTTAAGTTCCGTTGCATAAGACAAACTGTAGGAAAACTTTTCATGAATTACTTTTCTGTACAGAATAATTGCAAAAATTTACACCCAAGAACTCAGTGACTGCTTGCAAAGGTTTAGTTCAATTGAGAAATTTCTGTCAACTAGAATTCTGTATTTTGCATCTTATCTGTAGACTGTTCAAAAAGAAATACACACACACATAGAGAGAGATGGTAACATTCAGAATGTATATATATTCAAGGAAGGTTTCAGAGAATACACTTATCACCTTGGAGATTCTCTTCTGTTATTTTTATTTCAGATGCATCATTATCGTGAACAAAAGTGTGGGTTCAAGCAGTTAAGAAAACTTATTCTGCATAATTCCATAGAGGAATGTTACATTTATTTTAGCTATTATTTACCCATGCAAATTTTCAGCTGTACATTATCTGCTGCAGTAAGAATGAAATGAATCCTATTCTAGGTAAATAATAAGCATGAGTTCCTTTTAATACATATATATATATGTATTTCTATGTATATGTATATATATGTATACACATAACAAAATACAGATGGAGATTTTCAGAAGAGTTAGTTTCATAAAAGGTTGATTTCTTGATACAAATTCTAAGTACAGATGAAGCCTTTCTTTGGTTTCTGATTCTAAAAATTCCATAATTTGAACAGTTTACTTTCAAGAAGGGAAACGTTAAGCAGTGCCAGCTTTCATATGTGTCCATTGTAGCACCAGTAATTTCCCTGACAGCTGCAAGCACTGAAAGCCACAAGTTTTAAACAAAATTTGCTTTGACAAAATATATGTTAAATACTTCTGAACAGTTGCTTCTACGAGCTGCATAAGAGCGGTACATCCAAGAGATATTCTGAAATTATGTTTTTGTTTCACTTTTTAGAGGGAGATTTTGTTTTTGTTTTTTTTCTCCAGTGGTTTAGCCTCACACAAAATAACACTATAAAAAAACTCTTCCTGATGGCTTTAATAGTGAGATTTTTTTTCCACAAAGAGCAGTGAAGTTATACTTTTAACACTCAATTCTACCACAGAGCTTTCTGCTTTTTATGAGATCCCAAATAATTCTTTTATAAGTCAGTACAGCCTGCAATGTTTGTTTTAATTTGTTACCAGTTCTTTGAATTTACATAATTAATATCTTGTCAAATACAGATAAATAGTTCACTGCTAAAATTATTTATTTCAGGATTTCTATTTCCAAATAGAAAACATTTAAATTATAAACCAGATAGGTAATTAGAAATAAAGGATTCCTTGGGGGAGTGGGATTAGTTTTGTATAATTTATTGGTTGGTTACCCCCAAAAAAACAGTGAATGGCAAATATTGTCTTTAGAGGACCAAATCACATAAAACAACATTTATAGATGAAGCCTAATATTACTACACAAAAGATAAAGCATATAATATGATATGCACAAGCTTACTTCCAATCTCTCTTACAGACATCATCATCATACTAACATAAGAATTTACTCCAGCTATTTTTAATGAGCACTGGATCTATTTAGAGTGAATATTAACTGGTCACAGGACCTTTAGAATCCAGACATGTACACCATAATGCAGCATTTCAACAATCCTGTTTATTCCAGTCTGTTTTAAATCACCTAAGAGATACTACATTATCATACTTATCTCAAACTTAATAAAATAAAATAAAATAAAATAAAATAAAATAAAATAAAATAAAATAAAGTAAAATAAAATATAAAAAGGAAGCTTGATACATGACTTATTTGTATCAAGATCTTTACCAGAAAAGAAAGGGACAGAGCATGTCCATTTTATATATTGTCTCCATCAACCTGTATGTAGTACATACAATTCAATTGGGAGAAGAAGGGAACAGGACATAGGAGACAGAGACATGGCTATTGAGAAATATATATTTCTTTTGTATACATAACACACAAACATTTAGAGAATATATTTCTACCTTACACCACTTCCTAATAAGTTTTCCCAATAAATGCTGAAAGAGTTTGAACAAGAAGTAAAATGAGGTTAATACATGCGGAAGTAACCCTGACATATTACACGAGAGAATAAAAACATATGTACGTGGTAAATAAAATAGTTGCAAAACTGCTCCCCTCAGGCAGGATACAACTTCTGGTGCAACGGACATAACTTCAATTCCATAAAATGATATTAGGTCTCTTAAAGCAACTATTGGGAGGCTACATGCCAACAGCTATCTTGCAAGTGAATGCTGTTAATATAGGTTATTTTCTATTTAATAGAAGTAAAAAATAACAATTGATATGATTGAAAGCCACTGTCCAGAGAAATCAATACGTTAATTTTCTGTTATCCTTGATACACTGCAGATACAAGTTTCCACGTTTTGTTTCTGGCACATTATTAGCTGATGAAACGAATGACATTGAAAGGATGTTTTATTCTTTATGTCCCCAAAAAATGTTTATGTTGCATATTTTTCCAGACCATTTGCCATTTCTTTATATTAAAAAAATAACCAATTTACTATGCTAAGCTCATTACTTCCATTTCACAGAAAAGAATGTGCATAATTAGCCAAGTAAAACTAATGAGGATAACATTGTATTCACTGTCACTTGTACCTTTGGGAGCTGTAAATATCCTGAAAGAGGATTTGATCAGCAATTCAGGACATACTCCTTATTATGAGCTGAATTTCAACTTTTGAAATCCGTATGCATTATTTTTGTGGTGTCACACCTTTTGTAGCTCATGTTCTGAAATCACAGAATCATTAAGCTGCTTACACTAAGAAAACCCTGCTGTTCATGAAATATTAACTGTGAGTTGCTAGAGTACTGCAATTACATGTAAACTAAAACATAAACTAATTTCTCCAGCTTCAACAGTTTATGGATGACAGGAGTCACCAATGACACATTTATTTACCTTTATTCATTTCCATAACATAGCCCTATTACACATGGATGACTTTTGTACGGACTCAAGAATATTTTATTTCTTGTTTATTATACCACTTTTTTGAGCATCATTAGCTGCAACATCAGTTATGTTAGATGTGTCTGATGCAGCTAGGTTCTTGTGCACACACTGGTTTCAAGACTGCCTTCAAACTGAATTTCAGCTAGCTTCACAAATGAACAGTAATAATCTTAACAAACTATATCAGTCTTGCATTGGATTGTTAAAGTTCCTTTTGTCAAATTTACAACACAGTCACTCCAGGAAATGTTCATGACAACAGCATTAACTGGAAGCTGTTGAGACTAGAGACTTAGTCAGTGACTTAGTGCTCCTGGTAGTACAAAACCAAAATCAGCACCATGATTCTAAAGTATTTAAAAAACAAATTGACAAAAAATCTGTTCGTATCAATTTATCCTTCCCATAAGTGGAGACAAAAAATAAAAAGTAATTTTGACTCCACTCCATCCTATCATGTTTTATCCCAAAAAGATTCTCCATGAAAATTTTACACAATTTATAACTAACATGCAACACTCCAAGGACTAGAATTTCAATACATTCAGTTCAGAATGACAAATTGACAGATTTGGAGCTCTTCACTGAAAATATTTGTTTAATTTAATTTAACTTTATTGTCAAACAATTTTTTTACAATTTCATCTATGAGATGCAGCAGCAGACATGATTCTACTCCACGTAATACACGGCACACAACAGAAAAGCATAAGAGGATGTAACAGGGCTTCAAGATTGCTAAAATATGCTCCTGTCTTAAAAGAATCCTAACAATGCCTTTTGGCAAGTAGGGTTTTCTATATTTAAATGTAGTCTACTAGATGAGCACTTCCTGCCTTTTCTCTACAAGTACTATAAATACTATTTTTCTTATTTCTTCATTATTTCACTGTATCTGAAACAACCTACACTCTTTCCTACAAATTACAGTTGCTACTTATTCTGTAGAATAACAAATAATCTTACAGCATGGTCACCACATATTATATACTATATTCTATAGTAAATTTCAAGTTTACTATTCAGTTTCTTAAAACCACTAGTAATTATGAATATTTTGCAGTGGGACCATGTATTTTCTAAGCTTGTCCTTAGTCCCACAGTTATAAAATGGTCTTCTAGGCTCAAGGGTTGCTTCATTTAATTAGTTGGCATTACTAACTCAACTGTTCAGCCCAGGATCCTGCCAACTGTCACACGTTAACAGCGGTGAAAAACCCAAGTGAAATCAATGGAGCTAAAGTATCTACACTAAATTATTTGCATGTAAAAATGTTAGCAGATCACAAGTAATTTCTCTTCAGCAAGAAGGAACACAATCAACATTTAAGATTTTTAAGTGAGGATCATCTGACTTCTAAGCACAACTGACACCTTTTAATCACAAAGTTTGAAATACCCTTGAAATACCCCTTGAAAATCCAATTTTGTACTTCTGGATCACAGTCTATCACCTGCCACTGTAATCACTTAAATATTTTGCAAAATCATCTCTTAGTTAAGCTCAACGTGCCAAAATTGACTGAAAGGATTTACTACTGAGATTTTTAACAACTAGTGAGTGGTATTTCTATTTTTACAGCTGTTTAGACAGCTCAGACATTCTTGCAAAAACAGCCTTGTCAATCTACACATTCAGCCCAGTAAAACAGTAAAACAGAAGTACTTCACTCAACACACTAATTAAATTCTAAGGAAATGTAATTGCATCTGCCGGTATTAAATAATTTCAGACATTTGATATCAAAGCATTTTCATTTCCATGACAGTGTAATTTAAAAATTGCTGTCATTCTGATTGACCGTCATTGAACACTTCTGTATTGCAATCCAGAGAGCCAGGGAGAGGCAAGTAAAGGAAATGATCTCTTCCACCCACAAAGAGGTGGGATCTAGTATTTTTCTACAGCATTTTTTAACATACCATCTTTGTAAAACGAACTTGGCGCAGGGGGATGTATTACATTACTCAAAACAGCTGTATAAGGAGTTTTATAGCATATTCTTTAAAATAAACTGCCATTTTAATGGTGTATTTAATTTAATTTATGGGAACCTGCTTGACAATTCAGAGCCAGAGACAGAAGTACTCTTGTGCAAAGTTTAAACTCATATATTAAATATTCTCTCATATAATGGCTGTAAGTGACTAGTAAATATAGAGAAAGATTTTAACTTTATATAAATAAATTTTATTCTATTAAAAAGAAAAAAGTGAAAAAAAATTTCTTCAAGTAAAATGCAATGAGATTTTAAAAAAGTAAAAAGTATTGCCTCAGAAAAACACTGAGAAACACTGAATAAATCTTACTGGAGACTGAGCGAACTTACAAGGCATGAAATAATTATTTTAACTTACAAACATCCATTTTTATATCAAATTATGCACAACTTTCATACATCTATTAGCTCTTCTTTACACAGATGTACTTTTTAAATAGTTCTAATTATTTTTTACTACAATTCATGACTGAATTGTTCTTTGCCAAACAGGCTACAGAGCTGCCCCACCCTAAAGAAAAATAGGTATTGCTCTCGTTGGCCAAGGCAAAATAATAATAATTATAAATTAAAAAAAAAAAAGACACCTCTAAGGAAACAAACAACAAAAAAGCGTGCTAATTTTTCCACAGAGAAAAATTAAATGCAGCTTTGTAACAATAGAAAAAGATATATGCTTTAACTCCAATACATTCTTGGTTTTGTGATGTTGATGTCTGACAAAACTTTCAAAAAAGTTAATATTTTGTACTAACTGCTCTGAAATAAATACCATGAATAATATATTTCAAAAGCTCTGAAATGTTAGGTTACTTTTATCCCAGAATTAACTATTCAAAATCAAAGACCTGATTTTGAAAATCAACGAATTGTACATTTACAAACATATGGGAACCGTGAAGCATCCAGCAACAACATTTAAAAAGGAAAAATAATTTAAGGATATAAATGCATTTAAGAACAGAAATGGAGACAACAGTATTAATTGTTTTTAAACTCTGGAGAGACAGAAGGGTGGAAGTCAGTGGTAGAGGTCAGTTGTATACCCTAGGATTCCCACTGAAGGTTTGACTGGAGTAAGCATATTTACCTTTATCTGTGTTGCAGAAGTGACTGTCCAAAAAAAAAATCATACAATAATGATGTGAACTTCACTTTTACATTAAATGTACTATAAAGTGCTATAATTCCCTGCACTATTGTACTTTCTGCTGCAGAGAAAACTATAAATCTTTTAGGCAACCTAACCTCCCTCTCCTACCAATATTATCTACTGCATAAAGAACGAAAACACAGAGCCAAAAGTGAAATACCTACACTGTTGTCTTAGTTAACAACAAGCACCTAGCAGAATTTTCTTCTTTTCAGTTACACAAAGCATCACCTCAACCACAGTGGCCATGAATGAAAAGTAAAAATAAGCTACTGGTGAAACTGCAAAAAGGAAATTGCAACCAACTGAAAGCTGAGGTTTTCTTTTCCCCAAAATGACTGCTAAATCATAAAAATCAAAACATTTCCCTCATCTAAGTAAATTAGAAAGTTATTTCTCAATTTTTAAAGTAAGTAAAAATGTCGTCAAAATTAATTTATCAACACAAACTGCATGCTAGGGAGTGGAGATATCAGAAGTATAAATCAGAACTGTGATATCAATGAGCATTGTTTTAATAATGTTCAGGAAGTCTGATACAGTAAAGATAATCAGCAAAGAGCAATCGAGCTCTTTTCTCTGAAATAAAATTCACAGTTGTTACATTAAAGCAGGACCAAGAATCAAGAAACTGTGCCTACATAACTGATTTATTCAATATTTGGAAAAACATTGGGCTTCTTGTTTTGCTTAAACCCAGTAATCTGTAATCACACAGTAGCAGAAACTCCAGCCATTTGCAGTCACAGAGGCTGGGATATATGACATGTAATAGGAAGCATAAAGAGAGAAACCAAAAAGCAGAATTCTGTGGAAGTCAGAGCTTTTCTTTAGGTTCACTTCTTTTGCTGGCTGCCAAACCCACCGTTGCCCTGATCAGAATTCCTGACCCATAACATCACTTCTGATGGCAGAAGTCAGGGATGAAGTGCAATGATACTGATGTTTTCTTCCAGCTGTGCAACCACAAAGCAAAAACACATTTTTAAACAGTGACCAACCACGCAAGGAAATTCCTCCTTCTACCACCCTACATATCTTAATTCTTCTCAATAAATCAGGCCACCGTGGCATGTCTACCTGAACAGCTTTCCTTTTCAGAACTTCTGAGACAGCGTAAGGGTCCAAAACTTGATGTGGTCACAGAATAGAAGACTATTCCCTGTTAACACAGATGGCCATGGTTTCTATCATAAATAGATTGTGTTTGAACTGCATTGTACTATACTGTAGTTATCAGATTCTAAACCCTGCTTTTTCTCGGTAATAGGAAATACTAAAACTCTTTTTCAAATTTTAAGCCTAAATTCATTCATTTGTTCTTGCCCAGTGTTAGTAAAACAAGGTCTTTCTGATGATTAACTAGCCTTTATTTTGACTGGGTACTGCAAAGTTGCTCACAAAGCAAGCTTTCTGCATCACCCATCTGCCCTCACAGCTCCTCACTCACACAGACTGGTTCCAACTATTTTTTCTTAAAATTAGACAACAACGATTCTCACACTGCTCCACAGAAGATCCTGCCAGTACCTTCTACAACTAAATAAGTACTGTTTCTACTGTAAAACACTCTGGAAAAGTACTTGCCCTTTTATCCAGCTACCTGGTGTTGGTGGTACATAACCGAGCAGAGTGTAAAGGATGCAAGTTCAATTACCTCTTCCTCTTTTGTCCAACTAATAATCTATATGATTATGTAAAGACAAAATAATCAAATAAAAAAACATTAATCATGTACTCTGCAGTTCTTTTACCATCAAGATTTTATTATACCAAGATCTGTTAGGTTGATTTTGGCACAATACAGACTTTCTATATAATACCCCACAAGTCAGTAACAAATTTAGTTTAAGGAAACATCAGTCTGACAAAAAACTACATCCAAATACAATAACTGAATAAAATAAGTATTATATCCCTTTGCAAAGCCATGCAGATGGGAAAACAGTGCAGAAAAAAAAGAAAACGGTATGTACAAAAATTTTTCTCATTGCATTTGGTGACTATATTAATTCCGAGTTTAGTTTCTGTTTGCTTGTTTTTTTCATGTGTCAGCTGGTAAAAATACAGCCCGCCAGTTCTGCTAACAAGTGTAAGGAAGAATCTTTCAGATATTGCAGACACAGGTTTATATTACCGAAGATCCAGCTCTAAGAGTTTAACATGGTCCTTTGTGTCTTCATCAAGACAGGAAATGTGTTTCAAATGTCTTCTTTAGTGGTTAGTTTGAAAAAAAGCCACGCAAATAAAACTCACATGTAGCACATTATTTTCATGGTTTGTATCCCATATGAAGCGAGGGATATTCCAGAAATTATGGGTTTTGTTGGCTGCATAGTTTCCTATCCATAGTAAAAAATTAATATTATCTTGAATACTCTACAAAAATAAGAGGTTTAAGCAGATTTCTCTGAAGAGCAGATAATTTTTCAAGATGTTTCTACTCATTTTACTGGTCACCACAAATTATAGCGAGAAAGAAAAGCTTAACTTTTAGTGGTTAATAAACAACTTCAGCCTAGAAGACCCTCTGACCAAGCGAAGTGATGGCTGAGGTTTACTGCAGTGTGGTGAACAAAGCATCCTGGAACTCAAGCTGCTGCTTTGCAGTTCTCTTACGTTATTTCTTAGTATAACAGTTTCCGATAACCAATTATCTTCTGAAAGATTTCATTCTCATTTTGCTGTATCTTTTCTAAATAACTACTGTTTGCTTTCTTAAAACAGATTTTTTCAAGACTTCATTTTTCCTATTTTATTTCCCCCCCAAAAAATGGGAATATGAAAAATATATCCGAATCTCTCAGCTCTAATCAACTGGTCTTCTTACTCTGGGCTGTTACATGTCATGTTCAGTTTGTCAGCTTCTTTGAAAACAAAAAACGACTAAGCCAGGGTAATTTTCCTTCATTATAACATTTCGCTTTGGAATGGGTCACTTCAGATAGTGCAAGTGTTTCTAATTATGTAAATTGTAGAACATTACTAATGTCATGAACAGCTAATAAATATGAATAACAGTAAAAATAAAGCTATAAGCTGTTTAGAATGCAAATGAATTTCTTTGGGGCAAGGACATTTATTTAACTTAAAAACTTTCAAGTTTCTTGACTATCTGCTGGAATTCAAAGTTGGTGTAATATTCAGCTGTAAAGGTGATCAAAGACTGCAAATCATCAAATGCATCACAGAAAAAAACATTATGGCATTTGTTAGGTGATTTCATAAATTCTGAAGATGTTCCTATAAATTCATGTCAGCAGGTTTAAGAGTAACTCGCTTCTCAAATGAGGCAGCTAATCAAAATTATAATTTCCCATTAATAGAATCCGATCAGAATTTCTCAACCTTCTCTAAGTAAAGAAAGTGAATGAACTGATAAGGAAAACATTTAATGATATACCGTTCCACAATTATAAAACTGAGCACTTCTTCACTTGTAGATAATATTACACATAGTATTCAGAAACGGATGGTTACCTCTACTAGTTCAAAAAAAAAAAAAACAAAATAAAACATGAAAAGGGGAGAAGTTCATATGGAGAATAGCAGGAGATTCTTGATAATTTCTGGAAAGTTATAAAGTGGATAACATCCACATTTTAGACACTTAATCCTGTCACACTTATTAATACGAGAAAGCATTTTCTCAGCATTCTAAATATAGATAGTGATTAAAGACGTAGAATTAGAGGATTTTTGCCTCAAAGGAAATTAGGTTTCTCAATTTTAGTTTAATCAAGCAGAATTCCTCTAAAATAAAGCTGTTAAAACAGACTCTGAAATACAATTTCGATAAAGTACTCTTGTAATAAAATTGGATTGCTTATTCTGTATCAGTTACTAGGTGCTTTGCTCATCTGAAGCATTTTCAAAGTATGTTCAATATAAATTGCTTCTCTGAGCCATAATGAATAAATAAGAACAATTTGTTTCCTCAGTGCAGCAAAATATAGTGTAACAACTGATATTTTCAGAGGCATTTTCTGTTCTTTCATTTCTGCCCACTGGGGCTGAATACGGCATAGCTCCATCAATTTATTTATTAACGTTTAATTGCATTAATTCTACCAAGAGCAATATAAATACTGGTTGATTCAGACAGATGCACATACTGCAGGCTTGATCTTGACACCTACAGTGTACCCAAGAAAATTCAGTATTTAAAAAATATTTGGCATTTCTCACTCTTAGCAAACTAACAACAATACATGTAAGTGTCATCTGGATGAACACTGTAAAACAGAGGATGAATTAAGTTCATAACAAGATGCACCGGGCATATCCAGGCACATATTTTAGGATTCTTGGTATTATGAAACTAGAATCCTGCACCACTATGCAAGATTTTTAACTTCTCATTGGTACTAACTTCACACAGAGTTATTTGTCAATCTGTTGCAGGGAAAACTAATCCATGTAACTGTTAAGAAATCCACATTTTGCTGTGCAAGGGATACTTCATTGCAAAACAGAAGACAGACATGTCACAGTATTTTTTACCATACATAAAGACCTAAACACAGCATTACCAAATCTTAAACTTGGTTAGAAATTACCAAGGTATGACAGATATGAAAACTATTTGTAATTATAAAGAGTTCGTATCAGACACAGTCACTGAACAGCAAGCAAGCAAGCACGAGTGTGGCACTTCCAACGCGTTCACCTTGGGGACTGGAGCTCCTGAGTTCCTCTCTGTTCTTCCTTGTACATATATCTCATCCAACGGTTGTGGATGTAAAATATGGAAACAGACCAGGGAAATGATTCAGATTTTCAATGAAGCATGTCAGAAGTTCCATCTGGAAAGACAGAACTGCTGCCTGACAAAACTGTCTGCTAAAACTGCAAGAAGATCTAACAATGGCATTTTCTGACAGCATTTTGTCAAAAAATCCACACTAGTCAAAATACAAAGAAACTCTGTCTTGTTTAAAGGATGAAAAAGTTGCATGCAATTAGCTTCCTGTCTGACTGCAACAATAGGTTTCCAGGGACTAAGTACCAGGGCTGCTCCAAAAGCAATACCTTCCATTTTATTATGTAAGCCCACAACTTAAAAGCAGATGGTGGCATGGCAGCAGAGGTTGAACCATCCCACAAATACTCCATGACATTTTGTTGCCATGCAACAAATGGCAGCAGGAAAGCAGGCTGACATGGAAGGTCATATGAAGCAAAGGTATGGAATAGAATTCCACCATGCAGAAAAGACGGCAGCCACTGACATTCATCAATGCTTACAAAATGTTTTTGGGGACCAAACAGTGGTTATAAGTACATTGAGGCAATGGGTGTTGTGCAGCGGTGGCAGCAAGTGACCTCCACTGGCGCAGATTTTTATGAATTTAGTGTGTATGCTCCCGTTAATTGTCGGTGAAAATGAATAGCTAGTGGGGTAGCAACAAGGTTGAAAAAAATAATGTTTTGTAGTTGAGATTTTGCTCTATCAAATAGTGTTATTGTGCGTTTTGTATCTGCTGCAGTTTCCATGGAAATATATGGAAGGCATTACTTTTGGAGCAACCAATGTACAGGCATCCCGGTGGAAATGGATGGCCATTCATTCCCCAAGTCTTCTGTGATTTTCACCTCTCTTCCTCCCCTACTACTTCCTTGGACCTATCCACATTTTAAAGATGCATTCAAATACAAGAATCTGCACATCTTCCTCAGTTCATCTTAGAGAAAAACACTGAAAGTGCATTAGGTAAAGAGACAGATGTATTCGAGTATTTCATAAATGAAATGCGATGCTTCTTTCTCTTGAATAACACCAGTCAATGCTAGCCACCCAAGGGGCCTTCCAGGATTTAATTACAGAAACTTGGGCTTGCAGATAACTTATTTTCTGTGACAATGTTGCACAGTATAAGTTTAACTGTACTCAGAGCAGCAGCCAATCTTAAAATACTTTAGGATTCATCCATTTCAGCTGTCCAACAAAAGCATGGATCTTTCACGTTATAATGTGGGATTTAAGCAGAGGGTTTTTGTTGGTTTTGTTTTTCTTTTTTTTTTCTCCTTAAGTTTGTGCAGGAACACCACGTGAGTTGTCTTTGGACTCATAAACCCAAAAGCTGTTTCTTGTACACTTTTTGGATTTCACTGTTACTAGCATTTCTGCCTCCCTGATGGAATATCTTTGGTCTGAGGTTTCACGATTCAAGGGATTTATATTATGAGAATTGAAAGTTAAAACAATTCATTTACACAAACATTTATATTGCTCCGAAGATTTTATACGCTGGGATCAGATTATAAAACACGTGGAACTAGACCTGTGTTTCAGCTTCAACTGACAGATGATTCACATTCAGTAAGCTTTCAAAATACGATGACTGCAGTTTGTGTATTTTAATTATTGTAAGATTAACTTCTGAGGTTTGTTGTTTGGTTTTTTTCACACTTAATTAATTACATTTGGCAAGGGTACAAATGTAGCCCTTGAAGTTTCCGTTGTATCATACAAAACTGTTCTTGACTGTGAAAGCTATGAACAGCTGAAAAAAAGAAACTTTTCACTTNAATATATATTTTAATCTGAAATACTGTTTTGTAATCGGGATTAATACTTAAATGGAAAGATACACTAAATTCTTTCATTCTAATATCCATCTGCTACCATTCCTTTCTACTGTGCAAACAAAGAGGGTGGCTTTAAATTATCAGAAGAGTTTAACATTACATTGAGATTAAAAACACCATTACCATAAGCTGCAAAATGCTTTCAGTTTTACTTAGAACTCTTACACTTCAGTGGGAGATGACAGAAGCAAACAACACAAGGAATGCTATCTCTGAAGGTAAGAGTAACTGAAAACTGCAGAAAGTCTATCAGAGGTTGGTACTTATAATTTCAGAAGGACTTGATCTCACTGTGCACCACAGCATTGGCAGCATTATTGAATACAACTGTTATAGCAGTCTGAAACTGTAAACATAGGTAATATTTGGGTTTGGTTCTGTTGTTGGCTTTTTGCTGGTTTTTACTGTTTGTGGGGTTTTTTTTTTGTTTTGCTTTGTGTGTGTGTGTGTGTGTGTGTGAAAGAAACAGTGCGGAACAAGTTAAAAAACATTGAATTTCCTTGTATTTATTTTACTAAACAAACACTGAACTNAAGCAGAGGGTTTTTGTTGGTTTTGTTTTTCTTTTTTTTTTCTCCTTAAGTTTGTGCAGGAACACCACGTGAGTTGTCTTTGGACTCATAAACCCAAAAGCTGTTTCTTGTACACTTTTTGGATTTCACTGTTACTAGCATTTCTGCCTCCCTGATGGAATATCTTTGGTCTGAGGTTTCACGATTCAAGGGATTTATATTATGAGAATTGAAAGTTAAAACAATTCATTTACACAAACATTTATATTGCTCCGAAGATTTTATACGCTGGGATCAGATTATAAAACACGTGGAACTAGACCTGTGTTTCAGCTTCAACTGACAGATGATTCACATTCAGTAAGCTTTCAAAATACGATGACTGCAGTTTGTGTATTTTAATTATTGTAAGATTAGCTTCTGAGGTTTGTTGTTTGGTTTTTTTCACACTTAATTAATTACATTTGGCAAGGGTACAAATGTAGCCCTTGAAGTTTCCGTTGTATCATACAAAACTGTTCTTGACTGTGAAAGCTATGAACAGCTGAAAAAAAGAAACTTTTCACTTCAATTAAGAAAAAAAAAAGCTTTAACATACAGAGTTTCAGATACAATATCATAATTAATACCATGATTTTTACACATGGAAAATCTAAGTTTCAGACTTACAATGTGCTGTTCAGATTTTTCTTTATCAAAAAAAAACATTTTTCTCAACAGATAATGTTGTTTCTAATAATATGTTTTTAAATCTTTAGAATTCTAATAATCTGTAGAAAATTGCAGAAGATAAACAGATCATTTTAGTGAAGAAAGACTGTTTTAAGTTACTGTTTGGTATTTCAGCTCTGTATTTATACTCAGTAATGTACTGTAAAAAGAAAATCTCATGCTATGAAATCGGCAGAATAGCTTTCAAATGTTAAAAGCTTTTGACCTACTACAAACTAGAGCACATGTAAGCAATTAACACAAACTGCAATCATCTTAGGTTGTGTTTAGAGAAAATAAAGATTTTAAAACACTGATTTGAAACGGTGATACTTTGCAAATATGCCTGTAAAAATTAAAAATTAAAAATTATGGAGAATTAGAGATAATTTATTATCTTTTAGTATCAAGCTACATTAAAAAA
>VXAB01008510.1:59556-112254 GCA_013399175.1 Odontophorus gujanensis
TGCTTTGTGTGTGTGTGTGTGTGTGTGTGTGAAAGAAACAGTGCTGAACAAGTTAAAAAACATTGAATTTCCTTGTATTTATTTTACTAAACAAACACTGAACTGTGGACTTAAACCAAGAAACATTACATTTGTAAAACAGTACCCCAATTTGTTTTCTATGGGTTCAGCCCCACTGTACTCAGGCAAAGCTCAGTGGGTATTTTGGCCATACAAAAAGACAGCCATATGTATTAAGAAATATTACTATTTCAATTCAAAAATTGTAAAAGACAACTGATTTTCCCTTATACTTAAAGTAACTCAACTAGATGGAACACAGCAACCAGCCTGTTTGGACTGCTTGTATGGAAGTCAGCACATGAGAAAGAGATGAAAACTTGCTCTATCCATCACAAGTTTGTTTTGATAATATCAATTTGATGTGCACTCTTCCATATGTACGTTTAATTTCAAGTGGCAAACACATTCTACAAACTCTCGACACAAGCAGCGCTCACAGCTCCACCGTGTTCAGAATAAATTGCAAGAACAAAGGGCACCATGGTGGTGGCAGAGCTCCCCAGTTTGGCTTCTAGATTTATGTTTCTGCTTTATTTCTACTTGTACTTCTGTACAAACAAGGAAGGAAAATGACCAACTTGCATAAAGTGACACACAATAGTGTCTGCGTGCAACACGAATGCTCCCTTCTCAGAAAAGGGTTGTTGTGGCTCAATAGTGGAGCCTTACCTATTGATTGATGACCAATCAACAGGCCCATGGACCCAATTTAAGCCCAGGCTAGGGTGCTCGGGCAGGGCCTGTGCAAGTACCCACCCCACCTCACTGAGGTGGTGGCCCCCTCAGCACCCAGGGGCTGCACAGCCACCAGTCTCCAATGTTAGGCAGCACAGGTGAGACCCTGAGGTAATGAAATGAGAATGACAGCCCCCAGTCTGGTTGTTTTACAAAGCTAAAAGCAGCTTCTGTTACTCAAAGCTGCTGTATATATACGGACTGTGTATTAATTTGCTGTGAACATTACCCAGTGGGAAACAGCAGCAGCTGCAGCTGAGTGTTTTCCCAAAGAACTTAAAAATGTACTTTGGACAGTGAAATATTTAATGTAAAACTCTTCTCCCAGCACAGTATTCAAGACCAGGCCACTTAAGTGGGCTATTTCTACTCTCATCTGGCTGTTGGAGAGTCAGGAGCTGGTTTAAGCTGTTTGAGATCTCCATACAACATTATAGAGTGGGAGCCCACCTGCACACACTCCTCAGGCCCTGGGACACTGGTGCTGCCAAGACTTCTGCTTTTCAACCAGAACAGAGCTTAAAGCAGCAAAATTTCTTGGCCTCTTCACTTAATCTGACCCAGGCAACTGTCAAGACTAGAAATAATTAAATCTAGAAGTAACTGCTATTAAAAAAAAAACAAAAAACTATCAACTGAATATTTCAGCTATTCAAGCCATAAAGAGTAGTAGGACGCTGGAAAATTAGGAGTGTTGTTTGGTTTAGTTACTTTCTCCTGTGTGCAGATTCAGTAATCCCAACGGCTTCATACCTAATGAAGTGATATCTTTATTTTTCATTTAGTGCAATAAATCAATGCATGCTGGTAGATGTCATTGAAGAGCATGTCTTAAATCAAAAGAGCCACTTTGGAATAGAAAAAAAGGATCCAGCCAAAAGACTGTGAAACATCAATACTAAAAACTAACATATGCCAAAAAAGCTCAATAGTGAAAACAAAGTAAAAAAAAATACTTACGTGGTATTGAAACGTTCAAGAGTTTATATCACTGTCACACAGTAGACTACCAGCTTGCTTATTTGCACAGCAGTGTCTTTAACAAATTTGTTTTCTATCATCTTCCCCTGCTTTGCTAATGCCAGGCTCTGGCTCCAGCACTTCACCACTTCATAACCTTGCTCTACGCCTAGGTAAGGTGAACCTATCTTAGATTAAGAGCATTTTTTAGTTTAAAACACAAATACCCAAGTTTTACAGCTGAAAATCCTACTTCTTCAACTCTCTTTCCATAAATATGTAACAGCTCCGAGCTGACACGAAATTTCCTTTCCTTAATATTCCAGGGTGAAGACTCACATGAGATACATGAGTAATTGGTAGCTCACCACTTCCCAGCTACACAATCGAAACCGTCAGTGGTTCCAACCAGCTCAAGCATATTGCTCTGCAAGGTCTGCAACAGCTTTTCCAACAAACGGAGCGTTCATTTACGGTACATGAACAAATCGAATCACCAAAACCACACGCAGTTCACATGCAGTGATTTTCAAAATTTCACATACAAAAGCTCATTTTCAAAAGCATGACCAACACTGCCCAATTGAAAATCAGGCACACGTTTAGCAATTTGGATCTCATGAACAATCATTCCATAGGAAAAAAATATTAACAGCATTTATACCTAATCTTATTTTCTGGAATTATGTGGTTTTATATATGTTTTCCCCAGACATAAAAATATTGTTGAAAATTCAGATTTCTAACAAAGAGAAAGGAATTCAAAGTCCATAAAAGAATCCATATAATTCAGTAATTATTAGCTTATTAAAAAACTCTCCATACCAAAACATTTCTGTGAAAGAGTCGGGCTGATGTTTAAGAATATCTAACAACAGCATATAGTCCTGCTCCACTTCTTATTACAATCTGTCAATATTTTTGTGTACATAATACACAGACAGTCTCTGTCTAGGCCATTACCAAAGCCAGTAAGTCAAGGACAAAGCCAACTTGATATCATACTTTCAACTGCATTTACTTACCCGTTTAGCACCTTCTTTTGTTGCCCTTCATGCATTTGTTATCCAGAATTAATTTTATCTGACCTTTACAAGGTTAACATTTTGATACTGCATCCTCCCTATTTTTTCTTATGAACTCTGAATTTTGCAAGCACTCCTGGGTTCCTCATAAGCCAGTTTTGTATGATTCCCTTCCCAATTCCAGTAGTACTTCTTTCCAATAATACTGGAGAATTGTAAGTACTGAACTATTTTCTCCCCTGAAGCTGACACTACATAAAAGTGATTGCACTGCACACACACACACACAAAAAAAAAAAATCAGATTTCTGAGTCAGTTTCAGGATTTTCATGATATCTGAAAACCAGGTAATTTGCTGGACATAGCAGGCTGATCAAGCTCACATTCTTTAACATATTCTTAACTAATGTCTAAAGAATTCAAGCAGCAGCTTCTCAATTTCATTTAGTAACATGTCATTTCAGTTACATTTACACTAAACTGGTCATATTCTGACAGATTCATTTCAGTTCTCAGAAATTAAAACTCAAGAAATTATCATTTAATTCATTTTCAAAATCATTTAATCCCAACATTTCCCAGCTGTGTGCTGCAAAAAACTACGGCTCATTTTTCATAAACGATTTCAAAGTCTGTCATTTATTAAGAGAGTAATGATTAAAAAGGTATGCTACAGCTTCTGTGAGAATAATTTAAGGGTGAGAAATTTAGTCTGATTTTGTTTATAAACTTCAATAGCATTTTTACCCAAGATTTATAGCTATGAATGCTTACTTTATACCAATCTAGACATATATAGATAAATTCAAAGCTACATATATGTTGCAAAGGGTATCTGCTCCCATCTGATTGCATTTTATTAACATGTTTCTCATGTTACAGCTCACGTCACACTAGGTAGTGCCTTCAGTGTAAAAATTCTTAACTCCCACTACAGTTCAAAGCTGATCTCTAAACCTGGCCTTCAGACATAAACGTGTTAATCTCACTTCTAAATGCCTTCCTTACCTTATTCAAAATATTCAGAGTATTCAAAGTAAAAAATGGCCTTTGAAATAGCCCACTATTTGGCAACTCGTGCCTGCTCTGAAGACAATTTGACCCTAAACTGACAACTCTGAGCATGTCAAAAACAAGGACTAATTGCAAGGAATTTACTACTTCCGTGTTTCCTATCACCAATGAAACTGACAAAAATATTTCTGAACACAATGTGCTGCCTTTTAAAAGTTTATTACTTGTCTGAGCAGATGACATTATCACCACTCACTCAAAATGAGAGGAGTTTCAGTATTTAATTGTTACCAGCTACAGAACATCTAAGTCCTCATTTATGAATAATGCAGCCTGGTTTGTGCTGTTCATTTAGCTGCCTGTTATTTACTCATCTCTAAGATGAAATCTCTCTCTTAACTTATAGCTAAACTGGGCATCTTCACAAACATAATGTATTTTCTATACAAGGAAATATGAGACAGTGGAGATAATATGCTCTCCCACGTGCTTTTTTGGTTCGTTTTTTGCATCAGGAAAATAAAGAGAGCTTTTACCTTAATTGATTAAATATTTGACAAAGCATTTTGTACTAAGAAGTTGACAGCCCACAGTACAACTCTAAACTATAATTTGCCTTCGGAGAACATTCAATTACAATACATTGATATTGTTGCATATGAATATAAAATATTCCCAGATGTAATAAATTCAACATTGTTGTGAATGTTACCAATCAATTTAATTTTTTAAGTAATGACTAATGAGAAAATACACCCATCACGTCCACTCATCTTCTCTGATCTGAAACATAAAGGTCACATGCTGTTATAATTTGTAAGTGATGTTTGCAAGTTTGGTACTAATTTGAAGATTTAAAGATTTCATTTCCAACTGTTAACATTGTATTGATCACATTGATGCAGTCAGTAGCAGTGGAGCAGTTATACAGTAATTCAATACAATAACACAGTAATTGTTAATGAGCACCTACTGAAAGCAGCAGACTCAGCAAGATCAATTAGCTACTTGCCAATTCTATCTCAGTTTGCAGACCTAAATCACTGCACTTCTGTAACTGCCGTCACAAAGTGCACTTTCTTGCTCTGCAATTCATCTTAAAACAGTAAAGGGTTTATTTGCCACTTCACAATGCTTCTCTAATTAGTTTGATAGCCCAAATTAAAAACAAGTCAGTTTACCATGAAAAGTTTTCATTAGATCAATTTAAATATTTTCTTTTAAATAGGACCATATGATTGCTTTCCTTCCAAGCACATTTTAAAAAGCTGCTGATGTTTGTATGTAAATAGTACAGTAACAAAAATAAGCAAGGTACATTCAAAACAAAGTAAAAAACAAAAATTATTAATTAGGTAATGGGGCGATTTAACTTGCTAATACAGAGATCTGAAGGGCTGTTCAGAACATCTAGTACACTGTCCCATAAATGATAAGCAATTAGGCTTCACTCAGATATCTTCCAGTAATCCCAAATATAAATGGATTCAAGCACTAAAACCCTACGGAAACAATCTGACTCAGAAAGTAAGAGCTGTTAAGGCTCACGCAGCAGCAGGGAACTGGTCAGGAAAGATATGCACCAAATAACAGATGAACACCCAGGCTGCAACACTGCACTCCTGATGCTAATTATTCTCACACAAACACATCACAGGCGTCCCAACTTTCCAAACTAAAGTTTAGATTTCTCTAAATCAGCCAACAATATGCAAAACAGGAACACAGGAGATAAAGTTTTCCAAATTTTTCTCAGATAAGTGTTCCATTTGTCCATTTTCTCAGGCCAATTCCAGATGCTGACAAGGAATACATTGCCAAAAACCTGCAGAGAAATCTGATGCCGAGGACCATGCACCCCTTTGGGATATGAAGCATCCCAGACTTCCAAAATAAATATCTTCCTTCTCACAAAAACAATAAATTATTCACTTAGCTTATGTTTTCCAAATATCTCAAACTGTCATTGCTTAAATCTTAGAGACCAGTACATCAGGTGAATGTTTAAACATTAACGTAATTGACCTGTCTGATCACAACTGGACTTGACCGTTTAGATGAGAGGTAATTTAGGGAGTGAGATACGTTAACACATTGTGTAGCAAAACATGCAAGTCTCACTCAGGCACTGCAGCTTTGCAAATTTACATAATAATTGGCAGGCACTTGGTTTCTGCAGAATGTTATAATTAGTTTCCCTTTCTACTGTAAAATTCTAAATTAATTAGAAAAATTAGTTATATAAGAACAGACCTAAGCCACTACACTCGTGCCAATCCATTCCATTCAGGCCACTAGGTGCAGCAGTTAAATCAAACGGCTGATACAGGGTTGATTTACTTATTTTTCTTAGAAGGAATCTCTGGCAGCAGAGAATGATTTATAATAGCTGATTTCTAGCTAGTATGACTGAAAGAATAAGAGACAGTATGAACATGAGCTGCATGGCAACATATTTGTGTTTTCAGGAAGGGCAAGGAAAGAACATCAACCAAACCATAAGTCAGTCAGCATAATCTCAAGTTCCTAGAAAGATAATGGAGCAAGCCATCTGAGATGCTGTGTTCAAGAACATCAAGGACCATAAGTTACTTGGAAGTGGCCAACAAAAAACTAAGAAAGGCAAAGCCTGCCTAACTAACCTGAATACTGGGAAGCACTGGGTTGTATTAGCAAGTCCAAAATCAGCCTGGCTTAAAGGACCTTCCTTTCAATATTTCATAAATTATAAATAAATTCATAAATTATATCCATTATATATCCACTATATGGCTTGGAGATTAATGCTACTACTGCTGGTAGTTCTCAGCTAATTTTTTCCTCAGCTCTGTCATTTCTGTCATACACTTAAACTTTCTATGGATTTTCCTTATAAAACAAAAAAGCTAGGAAAAAAATATAAGTGTATACACCAAAGTATGACAGTTACATTTCTGTGTATTATGAAGTTTTTGTTATTGGCTGTTTTTTTTTTGCTTTGAATGAACACTCTTGCACTAGAAGAATCATAGCACATTACCTCCATTCATACTGTATTAGTTCAAAAGAATAAAAGCCAAAAATAATTAGCATCAAAGATTTCAGATTTAAAAAGAGTGAGCACAATGCATTCCTTGTGTTATTCCTCTGTACTGTACTAGGAACTCTGTAATATTCCATCATTACAAAATGTGCTTGTGAAAGAATATAAAAATAGGCAAACAAAATAAAGACCAAAACACTCAAGCTCAGAACACACAGTGCACGAAGTACATTCCCATTGTATTTGCCCAGTCATTAGCTATCTGTTTGCACTGTATATGGGGAAGCGCAAAGTAAACTGGAAAGCTTGCTTGCGTAGTCACTGACATCAGTATTGTATGGTTATTAGGCACTGGACAGCCTTTTGCAAAAAGCTTTTATGATTTCAAACCTTTCTAAAATAACAGACATAGATTAACTGTGAGAACTGAGACATTTCCAGCCCTCGTTGTCCTGCTTTCCCTAATTAATGCTGCTCGGTACAGTAGGCATGGGCTCAGGTGTTGTGTGATAGGGGTAATAAATGCTCACATCTTCTGCTAAAAGAATATTCTTGAATTTCAGTGTGTGATAACTTCAAATCAAAAAACACAGAGCATAAAACGATGTATTTTTCTGAGTGAAGATCTATTATTTGCCTCCCATGTCCACCCCCTAGGTATGAAAAAATGGAAACATAAGCGGCCATGCCTATAAAGGATATGCCCTAGATCTGCTCATGATCTCTTTTAGTAAGCTGCAGTTCATGCTGCACGGTGCAGATGAGAAAGTGGGGGAAAGGATTCAACAAAGCCAGAAGAAACAGTACCATGAACACAACTCATTTGGCCCTCAAAGAATAGAAGTGATTCAGTGTTATCTTTAGCACAGAACACAGACATGACACTCTAACAGAATGGATGCACCAAACATTTTTGCAAGCATAAGAAAGAAAACAGTATGAAGGGAGCATGCATGCACACATCTTCCAAAAATTAGTTTTTGCTGTTACTTCTTATCTAAAAAATGTTCAGTCAATAAAAATCACCTACATGTGAAGCTAATGACTGTCATCATCTTCCATGATCAAAGGATACCAGCAGTTCAGTACCACTCACATAATTAATTCCAGCTTGAAAACTTGGGAAGAACAGGACTCTTCCATCCCCTTTCCTCACCCCACCCCAAAGGAAAAAGTAATCTTTATACAGTCAAAAAAATAAATCTTATTCCATCTTGGAAGTGCATTAAAACCATACTTATTCACTGCTTATTTTCAAACTTCAAAACTGCAGCCATGTTTTTCCTTCCGATTTATGTATCCCTAAGGTTCCAGAATGCACACGTGTTGCCACTTCATTCAGAGGAGAAAAAAGGCATGTTGCAATCGCATTGCTTTTAGTCACATCAGCTGTGATGCGACTGAATTCTAACAACTTTGAAAACTTTTTACATAAGCCATCTTCCTCAACTGCTTTGACTTTTTTTAATATGCTAAGAATTCTGGCAGAAGTGAACACAGATCAGAAAATTTTGCAACTGTCTGGGGAAAGCAATGATGAATGTGCATGCTCCTCAGTGGTGGGGCTGCCCAGAACGTAGCAAGGAATTTGCCTGTATACCTCTGCATAATCTGTCAGTGCTGTATTGCACAATACAGCCTTGTGTAAGCAAATTCTTACAACTCCAGCATTCGAAGTGGGTGTAAAAGGACAATTTTTAAAAGCAAGGGCCTTCCTTTTATCCCTCAAAAGATACCAAAGCAAGGGGGAAGATGGCCTTTGTTTCTTGTCCAAAGTGATGCCGTTATGCTGTATTCAAGTAAATATTTGTAAACTTAATGCCCTGTGGGATTCCTTTTTAGTCAGTGGATTTATACCAGAGGTGACTTCATTTCTGATACAGAAAGGATTTGGGTTAAGTGTTTGTTTTGTTTTATTTGTTGTTGTTTCTTCAGAGGGTGATACTTGGAATGACTTTTCTTGTTCTGTCACTGCTGCTGGTCAAGATAAACTTTCCTTCCCAGGAAATACATCCTTCGTATCATTCATTCTCTATGGACAGATTACACTTTCACTGAATAAATTTAGAGCAATCTGAAAAGGCTTCCCTCCCCTTGCTTTTGCAGAGTGTGAAATATACGTGCATTTAACTCAACTATCACAGCTCCATAGCTTGTCACCAGCAAGGCAGTCTGCACATCCAGTAAGCAATAAAACAGCAGCCTTTCCTGATGTTATTCCCCAGCTTTTAGGGCTTTTCAGCTTTTCTTCCTCATTATTTCAGAGCTGAATTTTAAGTGCTCACTTTGCTACTGGTTGAGGTATGGCTCACCATAAGGAACAAAGCAAACCTATATATTGTCTCTTCTGTCACCAGCAACATTTATACATATATATAATAATCCACGCTCCTCAAAATCTGTGCTGTAAATACCCTCCTTAGCCACTCAACCCAACTATTGCAGAACCAAGACCAGATTAAGACTTGCATTACACAAACTGAAAATTAGCATTCGTACCTCTGACTTTGTAAATTAGCAAACAGCCACCAAGGCAGTTAGCACAAGACTACCAACTAAGGTCAGTATAAACCTATTAGCACATAAATACACAGGAATACATTTTTAATACTACAGATAGCTTTTCAAGTCTGATACAACCAAATAACTTCCACAGGTATAAGTGACCCCTGTCAAGTGTTCCAGCAGCATATCAGTCTAATGGATTAGAGTAGGACTAACAGCATGCAGAACTGAAGCACACAGAAAAGCACTGGAACATTTGCAAGCAAGCATACTTTCTTCCAGAACATGTTTTCAAATAACAGTCAAAAGGACTTATTTCCTTATTACTAAAAATATTAATAACGATGTTTGTCTTTCTAAGAGCGAATTAAAGCAAAGCTACCCAATTATGACACTGTACAGGCTATAAATCCCAACAGGAAACCAAACCTCCATTTTATGTAACACTGTAAAAAATGTTTTATTTAAGACGTTCTGAAATTTTAACTGCTTGGCAGCAGTCTGATGAGTAAACAGATTTTCTTTGGCAACGCATGCTTGTACAGTTAGAAATACACTTTAGTCTGATCGCAGCATCACTTAACAAAAACTGACGAGCACATTTCAGTAGCAGCTTTTCCCTCCTCCTTTCATTCAGACAACAATGCATACTACCACCACACACACACCAGAAATCCACTTTTGCAGTATCAAGCTGCACGTCTGTAAATGTTTCAGCAGTTTTCATTGTACAGCTCTAGAATGCATCACTGTAATTCTCTACTGTACTCCAAAACAGATATATATTATCTTCACTGAAATTTCTAGCAGCTGATATTATTAAGCCATCTCGAGTTACCTAGTTGTGGTGTTTGGAAGAGGCAATAATGAGGAATATCTTCATCATGGGATCATAGTGGAGCTTTAATTATTCCTGCTTGCTTTTTGTCGGACTGTTTGAATATACTCAATACAAAATATTTGATCAGTTTAACAGAAAAAGTATACTGATCAACTTCATGACTTTGTCACGGTGGTTACTCCACTGCCTAACCAATGCCTTGTGCATGGCACAGAATATTACATCTGCATCTTTTAACTAAATCAATTCCTGATAAACCAATGTTTTTAACCACAGGAGGCCAACATAATGAGCTTACATAATCACAGAAGCCAGACAACTTTCTGTAAGTTATAGCTGCACATCCCAGACATATGAAAACACTGAATTTAGTAGAAAGATGACTGAAGCATGGTTTAAACTAATTCTAGGCTCTCTTTTTCAGCAAGCCATCCCATCTATTAACAATGCTCGCTCTTGGGTAAGTTCAGCTCACAGAAGGGGGGAAAAAAAAAGGAAAGAAAATGAATTTTTATTCCAAATGTTAATTTTATTATATTTCAAAACTAATCATCCCTGTATTTAATTTGTGAGTCATGAAACATGCCACTGCAAACCATGAAAGTGCTGTTATCTTGGAAAAAATAAAATACTTCCAAAGCCCATATTAAGAGAATCTTTTAAACAACAGCTTTAACTTCTCGTTTCCATAACAAATCAATGTAAAAGATGCTCTCAAATCAACATATGGACGTACGCACACAAAATCTTTTCAGTTACATAGTTATGCAGAGCTGCTACAGAACTTCTGCATAAAATTCTGCTACCTCTTGCATTCAAAAGTACCATGCTGACGCTTTCAGGTAGTCTAAAACAGTTTCTTTGAGGAATTTTGAAATGTCTGTCCTGCCAAAGTGAACTAAATGGCTTGATGATCTCAGTGGCTCAATTACTCTTCACCAGGGAATTTCAGAACAAATTAATACTAGTAACTAATGTCACTGGCACTATGATGATTCTTTTTCTTTCAGCACTTTCCTTTGCAAAAGTATCACTGTGATTATGTACTTTCACTTCTTAAACAGACAATCTATCAAGAATGAACCTTAAAAGGAAGAACTGGAAGATCTTACAATTGCCTTTTACAAGTACCTGATAATTGCTCTTTCTCATTACTGAAACATTTGAAAAGAAAAAGAAGCCTGCAGTACTGTTAGGTTAAGTCTTATGAAAGATGAACATTTTTGTAATTCAGGACATGTACTGAGGTGATCAAATACAGACTTCTTCGAATACAGAATATATACAACAAGTATACTACATATATATATATGTTTGGTTTTTTAAAGGTCCTTTTTGAAAGAAAGTTATATAGAAGGAAAAAAAAGAAAAAAGAACTACATAAGTCATACAAATGGCATTTAAGATTAAAGGTTACAAAAATTAAATGACCTTTTCTGATCCTCTGCCACAGACCCACCATAACTGTGGCTTATTTTTCTGAGGGTTGTGTAATGTCTGTAAATGTGTTGCCTTGTATAATTTCCAGTAAGGCACGACACAAAATAATTTGCATTTTTGAAGAACTAATGGATAGTGAATATCCCACATTCTGCTCATAACTCAAAAATGAGATTCCTTCTTTATTGTAGCTTTTACCTCTTGATGTGGTGTGGGTGCAATTTTGAAATGAATCACTGCGCTGAAGAAATCTGAGTACCCTAAAACATGGCAATACATTAGGATACAATTATCTTAAGCTGTATTAGCCCAAGTTACAACTTTACTCTAATAGCTGAGTGCTAAATAACTTCATTTATCTCTCTTCATATACAGTAAGCTAGTGAGCTCTGATTATACTTGTAATATGAAGTAATAAGCCCTACAAGATTCTGAAAAAATTGCTGGAAAAAAAAACAAAAAAAAAAAACAGAGAGGGAACGTAAAATTGGAGGAGCCTCCTCTCTAGAAAACCTTGAAACATTTGTTCTTTGTAGTGTATTGATTTGATTCATAATACTGTAACAGAACACATTCTTGATGTTTTCTTTGCCCAAAGCCATTGTACTTTTCAGGGATTTATTGTTGGGTTATTCATTGGTATGCAGCACAATTAGTGAACCAAGGAAGGTGCAGAAAAGCAAACCACTGTAGTTTCTGCTATAAAGATCTCTAGCTTTCAAATGTCATGCATGTGCAGTCAATTAAAGAAAAAAATTAACAGAGGTGACAACTATGGCCAACCAATCCCCAGGCACTGACTTGTAAATTAATAAATAAATATATATATATATTCAAATTGAAATCACAGTTCCACTGACCTCACTAGTTGGGCCTAGGCTTTCACCTTCAGTGAATTCGAGCCAAGTCTGCAGTGCCCGAGACACAGAGGGGAGTGAGAGGATGCAGTGTTCAGGTAATGGCATTGAAATCTCAGCAATTTGCATTTCCTACCACTTCCCCACCTAGGAGGGCTTTTTAATGTTACCTCTAGCAGAGAGCTATGTTTTATCCAAATTCCTTCCTCTTCAGCAATTCCTTTAATTGAGGATTGTCATTTCTTTAAAAAGTAAATGAGAAATAGTACTTTTTCACCAAATGATGGGAAAGAAGGAAACGCCCCCTGCTTCTGACTCCTGTCCAAGTCAGTAGGTACACTCAGACATCAAAGAGACTGCACAGTCATTTGTTCATGCTTAGTGCTTCTACAAAAAGCAGTCACTGATCAGAACTCCGCTTACCATAAAATGGACAAAAGGCACTTCCCTCAGCGAGTGTGCTCATTCACAGTGAGCACAGTATTATTTGCATTTGTAGCTCAGGAACAGTTCCAGATGTGTGCTTCTACTTTTCCAGAGTCAGATCTTCCATATAGAAGGAATATGCGCGTTTGGCTCTTCACAGAGAAACTTTTTCAGTTTCAAACCGTTTCACACTGTGTGTTTTATAAAATGTTTGGTACAATAGAAGAAGACCTACTTTTCTTCCTGGATCAGTCATGTCTAACATTAAACACCCATCAATTTTTGTTCCTTGTGAGAAATGTGCAGACAGAACAGTCCGTGCTATATGTGCCTCCAACCTTATTCTGTACTTAGATCTCCCCTATTAAGCACTGTAGCAGTAACACATTGCTTTCAATAAAGTTGCCTTTCAAGATCCCACTTCCATAGCAAAGGGCACAACTACAGAAAGCACCACAGGCACTACCTAAACATAGCACATGAATCATGCTTACCACTAGGATAGTAACTCATGTTCATTCATTCATGCTGGTATTACACTGAGTGTATAATGGACCTCTTGCAGGCAGTCTACAGGATTGCTGCAGATAAGGTGACAGGAACAGAGGGGCTTCCACGGCTATTTCCCAGTGATGTTGCTCTTCTCATGCAACTGAAATTGGTTGATTTGTTTTTCTCAGGAACTAATTTTCAGTTCACATTTGCTACTCAGGAATCTTTAATTGCTTTTGTGGCTTTTTAATTGCTACGTCCCTACATGACAGTGATGAATACGTCTGCATTCAGAATGCCTATTTGTCAACAGTTTGTGGGACAGTTTGACCCGGTACCATGACAGTTGAGGCAGGGGACCCACAGGCCCACACCCCGGGAAGGGGGAAAGGGAAAAAGGAAAAGGGAGATGGGCCTAGGAACAAAACAGCGGAAACGATCTGAGGAGGAAAGCTAATTTACTAATAAGATATCAGAAAGCAAAATAACACAATATAATGCAATATAATTGGAATTGAGGCTAATGAATCAAATAAAATGAGCAAGAGAGAGTGTCCGATAAACCGAAGGCCTTACGCTAACGCTGAAGGCGGACGGCTGCAACAAACACCCACTGCCGAGCTCCATCCCGAAGAGAAGAGAGTGTCCCGTGACCGCAGACAGTTTTTATCTTTCCCTCTGAGCATAAATACGTAAAATGCAAAGCATCACAAAGTCCTCTGGGCAATGTAGTTCTCTTCTGAGACAGGAACACCCAGAACTATGGATGATCCACGGAGCTGGAGCATTAACTCTTTAACTCCCAATACACCACATGATGTTATGACGTGGAATGTCAATAATACAACAAAAATCATAAAACCATAACACTACTGGACTAAAAAGATATTCCATAAGTTCTTTCTCTGGGCCTATTTAAGCTTCTATATAAAAATTAAGCATTGCCACCACTTATCCTACAATCATATGTCCATACTTGAGACCTGAAGCTAGTGAACACCTGAGCACTAACTTGAACTGCGGCTGCACATAGTGCTACACATGCAGTTACCTACTCAAGGATGAAGTTGAAGCTGCTAGTCTATGCTTTAAAGGCAACAGAATTACAGTTTCTATTTGTCTCCATTAAAGACTTTAAATGTAGCTAACAGCAAGAGTAACAAAATTACACAGCACTTCAGAAGGGCACTGAAGTGTCAGAGTTCAAGAGGATCTTTTCACACCCTTTCTTATTAGTATATTCAGTACAGAACTGAAATAATCTGATCTTGAGTGCATACATAAAATGCCAAACATGCTGTTTTAAAGGCCTTTTGTGTATTAATTATAGTAGACCCCTGTGAACAGGAAAAAAAACCAATACTTGCTTATATGAACAGTATTTTAAAACCTTCAGTGAGTCATTAGCATGGAAGTACAGATTTTTCTTCACTTTGTTGTACATTTCTCCTCTTGATCCTGCACAGATTTTTATATGTCACAGACCACTCTATTCCAGTCATGCTACTCGGAGCTATGACCATTGCTGCAAACTCATCTAATGATCATATGAATGGCCAGGAAAGTACAAAACAATATGCTCCTATGAATCAACATCAGTAACCCCAAACCTACCCATTAAAACCCCAGACACAATCATTAAAGTATATAATCATAGAATATTCCACATTGGAAGGGAACCACAATGATCACCAAGGCTCCACAAATGACCATCCAAAAAATCAGAACCTATTTCTGAGAGCACTATGCAAATGCTCCTTGAACTCCAGCAGTTCAGGGCCGTGTCCACCACCCTGGGAAGCCTGTTCCAGGGCCTGACCATCCTCTGGTTAAGAACCTTTTCTTAATCCCCAACATGACCCACTCCCTGATGCAGCTCCATGCTGTTCCCTCAGGTCCCGTTGTTGTCACCAGGGAGCAGAAACAGTGCCTGACCCTCTGCTCACCTCATCAGGAGGCCAAAATGAGTTTTCCTCCCAGACACTAGAACTACCAAACTCCACATTATTTTCCACCATGGCTTACCAGGGTGCTTTAGTACTGATGCTCCCATAACCTGTGGCCAATAAAGAATTTTAGCATCCACAGAAGTGTTTTGAGATGGTGATGAAGGGAAGAAACTTTAAGCCTCCAAGAAGCCTTTTATAGCTATTAACGCACCTACAAATGGAAGAACATTCACAACTATGCTGTCACTCTGGACTGATAGGTATGGCATCATAAACTGCTGTTCAACAGCAATTCATAACTCATTCTTAAGAAAAGATAATGCCAAATACAGTAATACAATACAAAAAAATCAGGTAAAACATAGCATTGTTAGCTTTATAAACAGAGAAGTTAAATATTAGTATAAAATACTAATATAAAAGTTATTAATTACTTTTCACATCTGCCTTAATCATAGAATGGCTTTGGTTGGAAGGGACCTTCAAGATCAAGTCCCCTGTTGTGGGTAGGGCTGCCCCAAACCAGCTCAGCTGCCCAGTGCAACATCCAACCTGGCCTTGAATGCCTCCAGGGATGGGGCACCCACAGCTCTCTGGATAGCTGTGCCAGTGCCTCACCACTTAGAGTAAAGAATTTCAGCCTAACATCTAACCTAAATTTCTCTTTTAGTTCAAAGTCATTCCTGTTGTCCTGTGACTATTAGACCATGTAAAAAATCAGGTCCCATCCTGCTCATCAGCTCCCTTCAAGTACTGAAAGGCCACAATGAGGTCTCCCTGGAGCCTTATCTTCTTCAAGCTAAACAAGCCCAGTTCCCTCAACACAGACACCCTCGATTCCGTACATCAGGAGTCCTGCCACAGATTGCCTTTANACTAATATAAAAGTTATTAATTACTTTTCACATCTGCCTTAATCATAGAATGGCTTTGGTTGGAAGGGACCTTCAAGATCAAGTCCCCTGTTGTGGGTAGGGCTGCCCCAAACCAGCTCAGCTGCCCAGTGCAACATCCAACCTGGCCTTGAATGCCCCCAGGGATGGGGCACCCACAGCTCTCTGGATAGCTGTGCCAGTGCCTCACCACTTCTTGAGTAAAGAATTTCAGCCTAACATCTAACCTAAATTTCTCTTTTAGTTCAAAGTCATTCCTGTTGTCCTGTGACTATTAGACCATGTAAAAAATCAGGTCCCATCCTGCTCATCAGCTCCCTACAAGTACTGAAAGGCCACAATGAGGTCTCCCTGGAGCCTTATCTTCTTCAAGCTAAACAAGCCCAGTTCCCTCAACACAGACACCCTCGATTCCGTACATCAGGAGTCCTGCCACAGATTGCCTTTATCAGAGTAGAGTTACAGTTTCAAAGGACTATAAAGCCCATTTAAAATGGTAGGGATTTTCTTCTTATTAATTTGAATTAAGCAATGAACTGGCAATTTGACATGGTATAATATAAAGGTCTGCTCCATAACAGCTCTAACATTTACCTAAAAATACTAATTGAAGGTCTCATCGCTTTGATGTGCTAAAACACTATTAATTTTGTTTATGTACTAGTTAAAAAGGCTGATGTAACTGAACTTTAGTACACTATTAGTGGGGAAAAAATGGAAAAAGTACCACCACATCACAGAGGAGAAAACACAAGATATGCAGTCATGGAAGGTTTTTTGCCCTCCTCACTGTTTGGAGGGAAACCTCCTCATTTTAATCACTCTGTGGGTTATCAGAAATGTATGGTTAGGATCACAATATGGTTCTAATCAAAACAGCCTGAATTAAATTTGAACTTTTGCAAGTGTAAACTGTACCTTAGAGTAAGCATAAACAAAATATTTCCTTTCCCTTCAGAAGAAATGTCTAACAGCTAGAGAGATCGACGCGCAATCTGGGGTTAGTGCACAGCAAAGAGAATTTTAATTCTGCCTCGGTGGTCAGAGTTTGGGCTCTTCTTAGTATTAGCATATGGAAGGCCAAACACATTGTTCAAATATATAAATCACAATGAGTGAGTGCAGATCCATCAGCAAGACAATCCTGGAGTTCAGCCTCAGGCTTATGAACGATTGCATGCCAAATTAAATATCAGATCATGGGAAAAGTGTCCTCAATAAAAACACTATGAGAATACTTAACATTATACACTCTACTGATTAAGGTGAATCCAACACTTGTTCAAAAGCCAAACCTAAATATTCCATTTGCTTGAACAACTATGACTCCTGATGTATTACAGCACTATGTATTGTCCTGGAATAAACTCCTTGTACCTATCCAATAATCTGTGTAAGGAATGAGCAAGTACGCAGCTCCACACTTGCATAGCAGGAAGATCAGCTCATACAGAAGACCATCAAATAGGCTTTTGCTGCATCTGGAAGAAATGCTGCCCCCTGCCTAACAGACAGCACAGCTGAAAGCAGGACAGAAGCATGGATGCGAAAGAAGGGGGCTGTTGAGCATCAGTGACAAAAGCATCTACTTGAAAACAAATTTCACGTTACTTGAAAATAAATAACTCTACAGAACGTATACAAGTTAACATTAAATTTTAAAATAATTCTTCTCTCAGTTTAATGCCTTCCTAAAAAGTGACAGACCTTGCTGGGTAGTTCACATCATGAGTGTTTGACAGGAGAGACAGGTGGACTAAATTAGCACATGTCTGTCAAATCCAGCTATACCATGTCACTTGGTGAACTTTGATCAAGTATCAACAAAGCCATTTCCTCCCAGAAGAGTACTCCATTTAAACGTACAGGTATAGTGATAGTTTCTCTGGATTTCCTGCAAAATGCTATAAAGCTCAAACATCTTGAAAGCTTAGAAAAGGATGTTGCTACTTTTATTTGCGGAAAAGCAGAAGCATCAGTGGAAAAAAGACGAGATTTAAATAAGCTATTAAAATGGTTCCAATATGTTCAGCTACTTTAGTGCTAAGAACTGAATTAACAAGGTTTTTCTATGATCTCTTCCACAATACAAACATAACTGCTAAATCCAAATTTAGCCATTTTGTCTCTCTTCCAGAATTAAAAGCTATTAACGGCGTGACTTTACTGATATTTACTGCTGAATCCCATACTGCTACACGCTTTATTATAAAATGGCAACACTGAATCAAAATGGTCACAAGAGTTCATAAGGCACATGGTGCTGGACTAGAGAAAAGCAAATGACAGAACCATCCTGACTTCTAAATTTGTACACTACCTGGAAGCCATAGATTGTTAAGGATGTACATCTAATATCATTAACAGATCAATATTTACCTGAAATCAGTTTCACCGGCAAAACACAATGGGCACATTAATATATTTGATTATTTTGTAAGAATTGGTTGTACTATATATTAATGTTTGATTTTGGAGTGGAAAGCACAGCGGTACAACACTTACAGGACAGATGTGAGCTGGTGCGTGTGCTCCATGATTTATTCACATGCACTGGGAAGAATCACTCAAAACTCTACGGGTGGCTTTGCTCCCTCGCTTACTCAACACTCATAACGAGGCAGATCTTATTGCTTCTCAGTGCCTATGGAAACTGCCAAGCCCACTCTTGCTTCCACCTCTCTAGACAAAAAAAAAAAAAAAAAAGGAACTGCTTTAACCTCCATTAGCAGTTAGGATATTCATAGCGTGTGGGAAAATCTTGCTCCAAACCACAGCTTTTAGACAGTACTAACCTAAAACCACCTGGTTATTCATTTGCAAGCAGTGCATGGGGAACAGTAGGGTTGCATTGTGCTGTCTCATGCAGTAAATGAGGCTGTTCCCTAAAAACAAGAGGAGTGCATACAAATAAGAAACACCAACATCTCTTAATATGTGTGCAGTCTTGCAGAGATATTTTCATTAAATGTTTCACAGAGATTGATTACAGAACTTCAAGTCAAATTGCTGATTAATAATACATTCTGACTTTTATTGTGCTTACAAACGGGACTAATCAGACAAACCTACCCTGCATTTACAATTATAAAGACCGTGTTTGGAGGTCAGTTTTACACACCCTACAATTTGAGTACTTCATTTTACACATTAGATGAGGAGTTGGGGTTTGTCTGTGTTTAAGGACTTAGGAGTTTTATACAATACAAATAGATGACAGTGTCTGCAGTTCACTATTTGGTTATATTCAGTTCATTACACCACTACTTTCTGTATTGAATTTATTCCAACTTAGAACAGAACACTCTCTTGTCATCTGAGCACATAACAGATGTCATTGTTATTATTACTCTTTCTGCTTGTGTTTTAGAAAAATTTCACTTATTTTCTATAATACCAAAATCTGCTGAAGACATCTGAAGCATTCCAAGAATTCAGTCTCGCATAACAACAATTGCTTCCAGTGTACAATGCAACAGAAGCTGGGGGCTCACTGAACGGTCTATATTCATATTTTATAAACACAGTGAGCACCGTCATATACCAGCTCGCGTTTTCCAATATTATAGGTTAATTTCTGTATGTTCTGATTTTCTGTTCCTTCAAATCACTGCATTTCTTCCACTGCATTATAAAGTATTTTCTTCTCATCTTGAATTTACTTCCCTGTGTTTATTCCAGCTTTTCTTTATATTTTATACCAACATTTCCTAGATCATCCTCACAGTGACAGAAATTGATGTTGCAATCTATAAAAACAGGCTTTTATAGCTTGTGATTCCTGATACGTGGACTAAAAGCACGGAAGCAGCAAACAAAATTTAATAGAAGTGAAATCCTGACACAGTGTTTTATTTAGTTTCTTACTGCCTATTGTGACTGTGTCAAAGCAAGGTTAAAAAAATAAATTATTAAATCTGAATTCATATGTATACAAGCTGAATGACCATACTCCTGTACTTATATGTTTCTGTGTGCTGTTTTCTTAAGCCTCCATTTTATATTTAGTCCAGGACCTCTTCATTTACCTAACTCCATGAAATGGACCTCAACAGCAAAAAAGTCTGCACATTATTGAAAAGCTGTCCAAACTGGCTTGTTCTGAGTCATCTTTGTAGTCAGTTTGGAAAAAGAGTTTGAGTCATCTTCTGTTGTGTCTCGGAATGATTGGAGAATTCTTCTAAACCCTTCACTTCCATAATCAAGTAGTGCAAACATTTTGTACCTCAAGTTCTTCCAAATTCTTAGGAGCTACCCATTCCACTATATCTCAATGATCAGTTCAGAAGGTAATTTGTTTCAGTACATACTGTGAAAATTAAATCATTTAAATACAAATGAATTTTAATTGCACCAGAAAAATAGCTTTCAGCACAGACAGACTTGAAGAGAGGCTTGCAACCTGTTCATTAAAAATAAGATTTTCAGTGGCACCAGCACAAGATTCAATGCTATTTATCATAATTACAAAATAAACTCCCAGAGACCACCTCAAGTTATTAATTAGTTCCAACTGCAGTATGTAAATCCCTAATGCAGACACAGATGAGTGATTTGAAACTCAAATCTGGACTCTCAAATATTTTTGGAGCTCTGCATTGCAATCATTTGTTCTAAGAACCACAAAGAGCCATGGAAGACTGCTACTGCTTCACTGAGGAAAAACCAGTTTAACTTCAGCATATGAGAAGAATGAAGTAATTGAACTGTTTACAATTTGGGTGGTTTCGATATTCCAAAGACGTAACATGCAATGGTATTTATTTCAAAGAATCTGAAAGCATAAATTTGGGAGGGTGATTTTTTTCTTTTGCTCTGAAGCTGTACATCTTTGAAAGGCATTCCTGGACATATCAACTTCTCTTTTTTCCTGAAATACTTCTCACAAAAATAGCTCACCTAATAGTTTCTCCTAGTGTTACACAGTAGCAGGAAATTACCCCACTTACTGCAGATTAAGTCTTATTTTGCAGTGGCAGAAGGAAATAAAAAGCACCACCAATCCAAACAGAGAAAGATTACTATATCCAATTTTATATACAGAACTGAACAACTGAAAAAATAAGATCACGTAACTCAATCCTCTGATACGTGTTATTTCATTGAATTTGCTGGGACCAGTCCCCTGATTAATGTTAATCTTTTATAAGACGAACGCCAGTGCAACTTGGAGAAGCACATGATATCTTCTGGAAGAAGTCCAGAGAAGTGAGCTCTGTTCTCCTGTAATCAAATGCTCAGGGTCAGAGTAGCTGCCAAGCAATATGAAAAGAAGCCACACTACTAAAACAGAAACCCACAATTAAACCAGAACCTCCTCTATTCCTACAGGACTGAACACTTTCCTTTTTATATCTGTCCAAGTCTCCCACAAAAAAAAACACATTGCTCCACCTTGTTATTCTATAGACAGCAATGAGATAACATCCTTCTTGGGCCACGTCTGTCATCCACACACACAAAAATATAAACCTCTGCTGGTGCATTCTGCTGTAATTTTACTGATGTGACTTATGCAACAATCTTCCTAAATGAAATTTCAAAAATCTTAAACCACTCAAAATTTAGTAAAGTATTATCCATTTTTTTCAGTAACTTAAATAGTACCCATAGAGAATGGGGGATAAATCACAAAGACTCATGTGACACAGTCTTACTGTGTTTGCAAGACCAATGACAGATGGTTTCTGCTAATTTCCTTTTTATTTTCAGTCCTAAAAGAAAATAGTAACTACAGTTACTGGAACCATAACACAATCTTCCCACATCTAGTCCCATCAAAAGCAGGAATCAACTATGCATTGAATGAACAAGCACTAAAAACAAGGAAATGAAAAAAAAAATCAAGCCATTAGTCAGCACTCATGCCATAAACCTTACCCAACACAAACATTTTCTACACTACCTACAAATTTCCCCAGCAATTTTAACTCTGCTCTCCACAATTTACTAGTTTCTAAATACATTCTCTGCCAAAGTGCTATCACTTCTCAGAACAGTAGTACAGCTCTTCTAAAAGAGTTTCAATAAAGAAGGACTAGAAAGGCGACTTAAATAACAAAAAAGAATATTACACACTGTATTATGTCGATTCAGTGCTGATTAAGCTCTGCAGTCAATCAGTTCATATTTACTTTCCCAAGTGCATCAGAAATTAAGCAGAACAGCCTCCGGAGTTCAACGTAGTGTGCACATTCTGTCATACAAAGAAGCTACATAAAAACAGCAAACTCCAACAACTGCATACTGTACCAGTGCCAACTCAGAATTCAATTCTAAACAGAAAAAGGGTTTTTTTTTACTTTTTTCAGATTTACATGACATCTTTCTCAAAACTGTACAATTCAAAAGGCTTTTAAGGAAATGTTCTTCAGATTTCCAAGAAATATTCAACCACATCCAAATTTCAAACACTCTCTTCTAATATGTCATGAAGAACCACAAATAAGAGCTTGAGCTCTCATACTAAAAGGGCACCTGTTTTTAGAGGAGGGAATGAATTTTAAGCCCTTGCTAAAAACAGAATCCTAGCATTCTCTGACGTCTGATATGTCACATAAAGCATAATAAGATTTAAGGCCTTCAGTGTAAAGTTAGCTTTCTAATGCGTTGCATCTCAGAGTGAAAGATAAATCTGGAATAAAAGAAAGAGATGACATCTTAAAGAAAAGACCACCTTTGAATTAGTTTTAGATGAGCCTTTCAGTACCATCTCACTGTTGAAAGCGAAATCTTTATTGCCTTCAACCCTCTTTCAAGTGATGGTGATCAGTTACAGCAGGATTACTACTTTGGGTTTGGATTTCTTTGCCTGTTACATTGCATGCTCAGCAGAACTGCTCCATTCAAAAGGACCTCAACTTTCTACAAAAGAGATCAATGCAGTAGCTTTCAAAAGCAATCTTAATAAATCATTTGTAAAAAAATGCAAAACATAGCAACTTAAATTGGAACATAGATGGCAGCTACAAATACAGAGATCTGACAAAAAGGTTATCAACCATTGCAAGAATGAAAGACTTCTAACATCAAGGATTAGTTTTTCCTGTAGTTCAGTTTCTTTTGTACAATTGCTTGTTTCATAGTCCTCTACTAAGGCTCCACTTCTTTCTGACAGTATATCACACCATCATCTTTATTTTGTCAGTGAGGCAGCAATGATGAGGAAAAAGTGGGACAGCAACCTGCCTCTGTAAGGTAGGTTTTACCACAGACATACAGACACAGAAAGAAAGCCATCAATTAAGAGCATGGGTATTCAGTCCTCTAGCTTGCCTGGGCCACACTGAGTAAAGAGAAATTGTCCTGGGCTGCATACACAAGGTCTCTCCAAAAGTAAGACCTCTTACTTATTTCCATGGAAACAACTGCTACAAAGAATACAATACCACTATTCAATAGAGCAAAGTCACAGCTCCAAAACAAGATTTTTCAACACAGTCACCACCATTAGCTTTGCACTTTTGCCAGTGATGAGCAAGAGCTGCATGCCGCTCCCATAAAAAAATGCATTAGAGGAGGTGACCTGCTGTCACTGTCACCACTGCTGCAATGCACCACACACCACCTCACTGTGCTCCCATCCACGGTTTGGTCTCCATCAATGCTCAGCAAGCACCAGTCAATGGGTGTCATTTTTTCCAGATGGAGGAATCCAATGACACATGTTTGCTCCATGCATATTTCCATGTCAGACACCATTGTGTTAGACTGCCCTTCTGCTGCCACCTGTAGCACAGCAACAAAATGTTACAGAATAGTGGTGGGAAGGTTCAACTTATACTGCTATATGACCAACATCTGCCTCTGACACTGTTGGACAATATAATAAAACAGAAGGCATTACTTTCGGAGTAGCCTTCCTAAAATACATAATATAATTGATATGTGTAAGTAATAAAACTTATTTTAATCTTAATTATTTTTTATTAGAACAAAAAAAGAGAGCAACAAAAACACAGAACTAGTGGGATATGTGACCCTGTTTTTGTGAATCCAGTGCATCAATATCTGGTCTGATGTCAATGGTTGCAATTTCTAGTGAGTTATCAGCATTCATCAGATATTTTTAATTAAATGTTATTCTTCCCATGCTTCATCATTGAAAATAGATGTTTATAAATGTGTGTACTGCCAAAAAGCAATGACATGAATATGGTGTGATTGAGAAGTAAGGAATGTTTTTCTCTACTAAGATAGGCCTTATAAAAGTAGAGAGATGATCAGATTTTAGAGTTGAATACCTGACTGCTACTCCATACTCTTCACTTGAAAATTCCCAAGTAATGTATTTATGTCTGAACTGAAAATGGAGTTGCAAATACACAAAAAAAAAAAAAGACTTTTTATTACAATCTTGAAACCTATCATTACATTCCTTTATCAGAATGGAAAGCAAGGCTGCATATTGTTTGCTGTTCAGAGGACTGTGTTTAGCCAGTGAATCAAAATACATCCAATTATTTGCTATAACTGGAGCTGACACTGCACTGCACACTCCCCATGCCCCGTTTTCAGCTCAGACAGCATTAATAGCATACCGATCGGTTGCTGGTGAGTGGTGGGTCCATCCCTGGGGCTGGGCTGAGGTACTTGGTGGGGCAGAGTCACAGAGGCAGCTGGCACAGGGCAGGGGCTGGGATACAGTGCCAGCTGTACCAGGCTTCACGAGGGCCACAGGTTTCACATGCCCAAATTAGAGCTCAACCCAATTTCAGAATCATTCAGAAGGCTCCCTGATTGCTCTAATTAGAGAAACAGCATGCACTGAGGTTGGTCAGCCTCACCTACAGCTCTGGAACAGTAGGCACTTAGAAGGTGAAGCACTACAAGTTAATTAAAATAAAACAATTATAAGATTAGCAAAAATGAAAAGGCAAACTAACACAGCAGGTACTCGCATTACCCTGACATAAATTCTCTTCTTGTCAGTTTAACATGTCCAAAGGCTGCAAAGCCAGCAGCTGGCTTAGACCTATTGGTTCATCCAGCAGCCAGCTCCTCCAGTTGATTCTCATCCATAGGTACACACACATATTCCTGGCTCCTTTGTCATTGAACCTACCCCCAGTTTGTCCAGTCCAACGTTAGCTGGTAACAGACATGGACACTCCCGCTGCTGGTGTCCTTTTTACTCAGTCTCCCCCGACTGTTGATGCTGGCTGTCCCCCCACAGTCCACAGGGAGAGCCAGATCAGGGCTCCATCTCCAAAGACAGACTACTGTGGATCCGTTGCCTGGGCTGTGACTGGGCTTCTTGGCATGTGTAAGCAGAAACCAGAGTTTTGTCACATAACCTAACATAATCCATTCCTGTTTCCACACACAGGAGAGCCCTTCCCTCCTCAAAAACAACCATTTCTCTCACTTTATTTTTTTATGGGGATGCAAACACTGGATTTACTTTATTTTACACTATAAGTTAATAATGCACTGATGATTTCTACACCCAATTTTGGAGCTGACATCTCAGTGGTCCTTCTGTCAAGGATCCTCCAACCATGCTTCAGTGATGCCCCTTAAGGAAGTTTAGTGCCCTTCCTGCTGAACACTTCTGAAAGCTTTTATACAGAATATAATCAATAGGTAGTATTAACTGCACACGTACTGAGTTTGTCCTATTATATTCCATGATTTCAAAATATCCATAGAGCACACACAAAAACTGAACTACTGGGGGTAAAGTTAGAGTACATGGAGTTTTAACAACACTACTTTGTCCCATTCTTAGCTTTATGTGTTTAAGAAATCAGTAAATAGCTATTTAATGCAATAATGAACCCCTTCTAAATAGTCTGTATTTGACAGAGAACTCAGTTACTATGCTCCCCAAACACTGCTTTTCATCTCTCAAACACCAAAAAAGGAAACCATTCCATACAGTTTTCTCCCTAACTCACGAGTGAAAACTATCATTTCCATTCATACTCATTTCCTTGAAGTCTACATCATCATGAAATGTTTATGACAGTTAACTGTTTCGAAATAACCTATGTACTTTTATTCACCTTATTTCTATGATGAGAAACCTCACAGCAAGGATGGAATAACAATATGGAAACAAACCATCCAATCCAACCGAACACAAGTGATTGAAGTCTTATTATTTCCATATGTAAGGAAAGTAAAGCCAACTGCAGTCCCCAGTTTTTGGCATTCTCAGTATGCACTGCATCCAGAAAAAATGAATTTCACTTTTCATTTTTATTTTTACTGCAAACTGGTATCAGACATACAGACTTTACTTGATTATTCAGGGAATACATTTAACTAAATTTGAAAAAGCAAGGTCTTTATTATACCTAAAGTGATACTGCTCTTGAAATAGCTGCTATGTTTTGCAAATTTTATTCTAATCCCTTTTTCAATACAGCTATTCTCAACCAGTATCAAAAATTGTGGATAGGATGTTAAAATCTTCAAGAATGGATATAAGGAGTAATGATAACATAGTCATATGACAGATTCAAGTCAGCCAGCTTATATAAAAGAAACTCGCCACAGATGAATTCAACGCCAGAGTTATATTTCATCTTATTCTGAAGTAGTATGTGTGATAAATTTACTAATATTTCTCAATAAGCAAATCCTCACTTCCTAGAAAACATGAATATAAGATTATTAGTTACCACCATGATAATAATATATGTTTTCAGTATGGACTAAGAGAAATAATAATTTATTAAGAATTTAAAACTTCATTTTCTAAATAAGTTATATTTGTTAAGATACATCCCTTATATGAGAAACAACCCAAGATGGATCAATTAGGTGAGAACCTTTCTTATCAGAGGGCTGAGGAGAACAAATACTCATTTTTTAGTTCCAGTAGTACACTGGCTATCCCAGGAAATCAATCTCCCAGTAAAATTTACTGATAAGCTTATTTCCTCAACTTCTTTTTCCTCTCCAACACACATGCTTTCCCCTTTTATGCTATTAGTCATTAAAATAATTTTCTCCTCAACTGTTCATAACAAGACACTAAAAGACACACTGCATTGATTTTGTTTCACATTTTCATATGAATTTAAGAGAAATCATCACTTCCAAGGCTCATGGTTGGCAGTACTTTATGACTCTACTAGTCCTATTTTAACCAGTAAGGTCACCTATAGAAGGGAGGAGATGGAACCGCAGTCAAATACTAATTACTTAGAAAGATTATAAATATTTGGTTGCTCATTGAAAGAAAATTTTCATAGAAAAAGTTGATTACCTTCATAGTAATGTTAAAATGAATACGATTATTCTTTAAAATTGCTTCACATATACTAAGAAATCTAAGTTTTCTGAACTCTTATGAATATTTAACTCAATTTACATTCCAAGACCAATTAACTCCATTATTTTGTGGGAAAAGGGAAGGAAAAAAGGCTAATTCCTAAGCTTCAACTACTGTCTGTATAGATTATTATTTGTGTGAACTTTAGAATCACCTTTCTCTCTAATTTCTATGATTTTACTCTTGTGAGATGAGAGTAATCAGAAAATAGTAATCCAGTAGTGATATACATGATTAGTTTAGATTTTTCTATGAACCAGTATTACTGATGCACATAGGAAAGAAATTTAGTTAATGGGAAAACCTACATGCAAATACAGATATAAAACATGGTCGAAAACTCAAAAGAACTTCTGTTAAAGCCTGGTGCTCTAGACAGTTGATACTGACACACGCCTCAAACTTTCAAAGCCATTCTGTGCAGACAAGCTCAACATATGTATGGAAACTACCAAAACTCTACCAGAACCACTTCTGTAGACTGCATTCCTGTTTAACACCACCCTGTACTTTACTGGATTTTAATGCTTTTTCTGTTTCTAATTTCAACATGCCCAGAATGAATTTAAAGAAGTTTTGAGGACAAAACATGAGAAAGGTTAGAAAAACACATTAAAAGTATATCATACAAAGGATTTTTCCTTTGCATCTGACAGTATATATTCCCTGCTATTCACTGAAAGTTTCCTAGCTTAGCAGCTGCAAAGCACACTGTAGGGTATATGGTTTATCATCTGTTCAGATAGAGTAATGCAAGTAACCACAGAACTGAAATCAAAATAAAAAAGAAACTAATTTCAAAAATACGAAAACCTCAATTTTTAATACATTCATAAATACATCTACAGGTAAACATATTCAGACACTTTAAAAAGAAAATTTATCCATGTACCTGAACTGTGGAACTGATTTCAGATGCAAATCCTCCTGTCAAGGGAGCCTCATGGCTAATCAGCAACCGCCCGGTCTTCGCCACTGACTGAAAAGGAAAAACAAACCCAAAAATGCAAACAAGTTACAGCTCCAGCGATTTTTTATATGTGTTGCTTACGAAATATATGAATTGTGTGATATAATTAGCAATATTTGGATTTAGCAACTTTTCCCCTCTTGCATTTTCACTGAAATAGTGAATCACCCGAGAAATAACTGGGTAACTAATACAGCACGTAATGCTTCTACATTTACTACAGTATTGTCATTCACTACAGAAGTGGTAACATCATCTATTCCATTTAAAACAGATATGAAGAATAGTTTCCACTGAATTTATCATTTCAGTACAAACTGTTACAAGAAAATAAGATTTCACTTAGAGGTCAGCTTGAATTCTGAAAACACTGAGATTCATACATGCAAAGAAATCCTTCACTGATAAATAAATATCCCTTATCAGAGCCAACCTAAACCCACAAATCACAACGATTCAAGAAGGATAAATATATATACACACAGCAATAAAACAACTGTGTGGTGTTTCTTATTCAAGTTTTACTCAGTAATTACAAGCAATTACAAGCAGCATTTTTAACTTTCAAATCTCAGTGTTTGTGCAGTTTTTATGTGATTCATTTTAGAAATAGCTACATGGTACAATATATACAGAATGTGACAAACTACTTTTAATTAACAAAAAATTGTATTTATGTTGAAACATAACAATTAAAGAAAAAACACTGGAATCTGATTAGAGTACAAAGCTTCAATACACCTAAATATCTTTAAGTTTATTGCAGCTACATGGTAAATTGCCTATGGTTAAAAAAATATATATTAGAAATACAGCAGCAAGCTTCACTTCTCATGATATACACTTCACCATTTTATAAGGTGCATAAAAAAATCTAAGAGCTTCTTGAGAGACATGCTAGGAAAAAAAAAAAAGAATGTGTATGTCATTATTTCAGTGTCAGTTACAGTGTGACTGCAAAGATAATTATCCAGCGTACTGCTGGTGTATCATTAGTCACCAAGTGGGAAAGCCCAGGACAGTGCTAGCTAATAGGTCAATCTTTCTTAACACTGTGATCTTCAGTCTACACCAGTACATTGTCCAGTGGGACACCTCTATGCTACCCACATAACAGAATACATAAATTCCATATCTTAGTAATAGAATTTTCATTCTAATGCCAGAACTTATCTAATCCTTTCACTTTTCTAAAATGTCTGACTGGCCCTACGTAGCTCGTCCACAGAGCTGCCAGCAGGTGACAGGACTAGAAGCAATCCAAATTCTACCATGTACTGTCAGAAACTTTCACAAGGTTCAGATCTAAGCAAGACAGGAAAAGGCATTTCAACAACTGGAAAGTAATCTATAGCTTGGTAGGCTGTTCTCTTGTGTTTCTCAGGTCCATGCTGGAAACTCATATCTAAAGACCAAAGATTGTAACTGCACTACAGATCTGTGAAATACATCGAAACAACAGCTCAACAAACAACATCTGCATTAAAGATTTAACCTGATACGATAAAACTGATATGATTAGTCAATTTAAGGTTGATTTATTTTAGAATCTTTTATTCTTATTTTAAATAGATATTATTTTGCATATATTTGTTCTGAGAAATACACAGTTTGAAACATCACAAGCTACCATTAAAATTACAGGTTTCATTTTTCAGAATGTATAAATGCGAAACGCAGACACTGTTGAAACAGATGAAAGAAAATCCGCATGGGATCAAACTAGTATTCCAGCAGTTCATTATCGTGAGTCCAAAACTGAGGTCACTGGATGTGTAGGAAAGGATAAGAATAGGGAATTTCTCAGCTTTCAACTATTTTTACATCATAGACTTTGCGGGTCCAACATGGTCTCTCTTATTAACAACTTTTCTCTTATGAAAGAGTCTGCTCACATATAGAACCCATGAAAACAAACGTTTTTAAAAATCCTCTTGTCCTTTGAAAAGAACTACATTTTTACATATTTTCCCAAGGGCTTGGGAAAGCCCTTGTTAATTTCCTAACAGTGAGCATATAGACATCATCACCAAGCATCTCAGCCCGACTAAAAAGTACCAGGACAGCAACCAGACTAGCAAGACAATGGTGCACTTGGTACCTAACTCAGCTTGTTCATATATCCACACCATGTTGTGCCATACTGAAATACCTTAAAAATTCTTCTAAATATTAAAAAAGAATCAAAATGAGCACAATACTGTACCACAAATATAGCCTTGAATTTTAAGAAAGAATGCAAGTACTGCAATTCATGAATATTACAGGTTCTACTTTATTAATTTTTTCAGGTTTAGCACCTGTCCTTAAACTACAGCGTCTTTCAGAAAGATATGCAATGTTAATTATGGCATTTTCAGTGTACACAAAAGCATCACAGCTATTGCTAAGTTGTTCAGTCTTCAACTGCTCTCATCGCTAAAATTCTGCACTGCATTTCTAAACTAATTTGGCTGATTTCAACTTAAAGCTGAAGGTTCTCATTTTTCTTCCGTTTGCTAGATGGAGAAGTTATCTATTATCAGATCTCTGCTCCCCATGTGAATATGTTAAGATTGTGACTAAATCATCTCCTGACCACCCTTTTGCTAAACTAAGCAGACAGAGCTATTAATCTTTCATCATGCAGCACACTTCCAATTCCTTCATCATTCTTACAATCCTTTCCTGGATCATCTCCAGTTTACAGTGTCCTACACCCATCCAGAATTAACATTCCATCCTTGTTCAGAACACTGACAAACAGAGATAAATGTGACCTTGGTCCTGCAGTTCTTGGACACAGAAGGTCTTTGGGTCAAAGCACAACTGCAGGAGTCCAGATTCAACTGACTGTGATTCCATGTTCTTGGGAAAGAGGAGGGTTTTTGGGGGTTATGCTATTTTTTGTTGGACTTTTTTTTGTTGTTACTTTTTGGGGTTTTGTTTTTTGTTTGCTTGTTTTTTTGTCTTAAACAAATGATTGCTGGCTGGAATAAAGATGAAATACAGTCTGCATTCATTATTTCAAGATGCAAAATTATATTGGAATATGCTGAAGAACATAATGTGTGCCTGAATTCACCTCAGATAATAAACACAACTCTTCACTGCTGTCTGAGCAGTTTCTCCAACTGCTTCCTAGCTCTAATTTTTTTCCCCTCAATCAGTAATAGTTTTAAAGGGTTTAAATTGTTTTCCATATCTTTGATAGAAATATTAAACAGCTTAAAAAGATCACTCTGCAAGCCCTCAGTGACTTTGCTATTCCCACTGAATAGCAGGGAAGGGCAGTGTTAAGTCAGGGCACACCAAATGTCTTGCTTCTCAACTAAATAAATTTGTTTATTGAACACCTATCTCAAACAACTTTCAACTGCTGATCATGTATTTTCAAGCCATTTGTCCCTACTTGCATTATTCATTGCTAATTTATTCATAGCTTTATAGATAACTCCTCCTAATTGGCTTAGTACACCTTTTGGGGAAGGGATGGGGTTTTCTGGGGCTTTTTTTGGTTGGTTGATGAGTGGGTTTTTTGTTTTTGCTTTGTCTTGTTTGTTTGTTTTAATAGAAGAAATTCCATAAGACATCAAAGATTCATAAATCACTGGTTGAAAGGTGCAACAAACATAACGGGTCTCCATATGCCCTCTTCAATTTTATTATGATATTGTTTTCTCTATCAAAGATGACAGTGCTATATAGTAATAACTGCAACAGATGCAATCTTTTTTTCTTATATTGCCACGTAAAAACTTTTTCTCAGCCATATAGCTCAGAAGAAAGCTGTAGTCTGTGATTTTAAAAAAAAAAGCTTCTCCTGCATTGACAGTGTTCTGAAATGGCAGATATTTTATTTCTACACTTTCATATGGAATCTTAATCACATTTCCTAGAAGCAAAGTATCTAAGGAGTTAAAGGAAACATTTTCAAACTAATTGTAAGCTACAGAGCACAGTGGACATGAACTGTTAAGACTGTTTGAGGATATCAGTGTTATTCTATAATATATTACTTTCATTTTTAAACCCAACTACAAAACTTTACTCTGTCACATCAAATGAGCCAAGCTTTCAATCTCTAAGGTAATCAAAACCCAACATTCAGGAGAGCATTTTGCAGTCCAAATATTTTATTAGACTGCCACTAGAAGCTCTGTCTGTGGTACAGAAGGCATGAGTAATGGGGTCCTCAGTCTTCAAACTGAAAATGAAATAACAATAGCATAGAAGTACAAAAATTACCAAAGAAAACTGCTTAAATTGGCACAATTAATAAACTGACTACCGCAGAACATAGGCAGGTACTAGGAGTGTTAATTTTTTTTCATTTGAGTTGCCCAGAGAAATAGGTGATCTTTCTAGGAATGAAGTATTTTGTCCCCTCAGACCCAGAAACTCTTTACATTTACAGAAGGGCTTGACTCTTCCCAATTTCCCCAACAGATCCCTATCTTTCAAAAAACGCAGTCTTTACACTTGGTCCTACCTCAGCAGGAGATCCAAACATTTAACTGTACACATACACTGCAGCTCATGTAACATACTTTAAAAAAAAAAAAGGAATCTTCAAAAAATATGGTGTGGCTTAGGAGGCTGACACTGATAGAAAATACTTCTTTACGTCTATAACTGATACTGACTGATCTTTAAAGTACAAAGAGATACTTCTGAGGGTGCTAAGTGTATCTGTAGCTATTTCCTATTGCAAATTAAATGAAAATAGGAGCTTTTGCTTACTATCTAAAGGAGCAGTTCACTGAGAAAAGTCAGAAGCAGCATCTGGTCATTCAGAGCACTGGGGCCCCAGCCATTTTTCATTTTCACAGTCAAGTTCAGCTGATGCAAGTCTGGTTGCTCCCAGAAGGGAGGGCTCCTACCCAACCCAGAGCATGTGTTTTACCCTGACATTTCCTCAAGCACCTATAAGGCCATGAGGCAAGTCAGTTTCAGGAGATAATCTGATTTACTATGTAGCATTGTACAGTCAGCAGAAATCAGCAGCATTGCAACCTAGATGGGGCAGATCCAGGTCATCTCCTTCAGAAACTCCCAGTACACTTCTGCAGTGCTCCCTCCAGTGCCACTGAAGCTCAGTCAGTGACAGCGATGCATGAGCTGCCTAGCCACTGTTACCTGTGCTGTACTCAGACAATGGAGGATAGGGCTTTCAACTACTAAATCAACTTTAAAACTACTAATACCAAAAATAGCTTTTCATCCCAGCTTCCTAGTTAGATCCATTTCACGTTGGTGTAGGACACAGCAATGATAACTAAGGTTTTGTCAGAAATGGTAGCACAATTCCCCAACCACACTCTGCGCCTTTGCCAGAATCAGACTTTCAGGTTGTAGCCGAAGCTTTGCTGAACAGTTGCCCAATGTTTTTGCAGTGAAGCAGCTTGGTGAATTATTTTCAACCTCCCTCACTGCGCTCTTTATCCAAGAGTTTCCATAATCATTTTTCTGTTCAATTCACAATTTGTCATTTTGACTGCTTTCTCCTCTTTTACAGGTCCTGATGACAGAATAAAATAATGCACATTTGGCACTTCCAAACGCTTTGAAATCTAAGTGCTGACATTACTGGCAATGTACTGGGTCCTTACTTATGGGAAAGCAGACATATCAAAATGAGTTTGATAGCCAACACTATTACCCGATACACATGGTAACAGAACTATTTCCACTGTAACCAGCTGCTTTCTTTACATGACAACTGCCTTTAAAGAAATTATCGAAGCTAGAGTTATGTTATAAATGTATATTATTAAAGAACGCTGGTAAGTTGCCTATTTCTGTGAAAAGAAAACCTTCCGTCTCTTAGAGAAATTATTTTGGTGTTCGCCTTCCCCTTTAATGTTCTGCATACTTTTGATCTTACTCCTCACAAAGTATAAAAATTTCCTGCACAATTTAGAAAACTAGCATTCCAAAATAATTTTCAGTGAAGCTGGCAAAAGCGTCAAAATATCCCACTGCTGATGAACACACATGCAAACTACTATAAAATCAAATAAAAATCCCATTAACAGATATGCCTTTACTGAAAACTAGCCAGAATATGGAATCTTAAAATAAATTAATAAGCAAATCTGTGATAAAGTTTCCATAAATCCCTTGAAAAATGTTTTTCCATTTTAGATCAGCTTTAATGAGTTTGTGCTTAGAAAATCTGAGAAAGGCCACATTCCCCAAATCCAATTAGCTCTACTTTCAATGTTTCAATAACAAATGAAATTGCATAGCTGTATTTGAGGTACTGAATACCATAAGCACCGCAGGCACAGAAGATCTCAGATTTCTATTTAGCATTTCCTAGAGAGAAACGTGCCACATAACCTGCCAGATGAATCACTACAGATTATATTTACTATGCATGTGCAGATTGGTAGCACGACACTAAATCCAATGAATCCCCAATACAAGGAACTTCTTGTGCATGTGATATGTTAACCACCTTAATAAATGCAGCAATTATATTCCCAGTTTCCAGAGCTACGCTGGACTTGTGGAATCTCTGGAAAATGAGACAAATAGATCCTCTGCACTATGGTGCAGAAAGAAGGAATGAAAGGGAATAGGAAGTGCCCTAGGAAGCCTGAACATATAAAAGTCTTTTAACTTATGCATGTTATGATCCAGTTTGCAAATCATAGCTACCAGTTGCACAAAAGAACTACCTTCTTCTCCTTGAACTAGTTAAAGCTAAAAACTGCATTCATTTCTTTAATAGCTCCAAAAATAATTCATATCATTGAAGGATATGAAATTCAGAGAATGACAGAATGGCTTGGGTTGGAAGGGACCTTAAAGATCATTTAGTTGCAACCCCCACCAGATCAGGCTGTGCAGGACCCCATCCAGCCTGGCACTGACCGTCTCCAGGGATGGGGCACCCACAGCTTCTCTGGGCAGCTGATGTCAGTGCCACACCAGTCTCTAAGTAAAGATTTTTCTTCCTAGCATCTGATCTAAATTTCCCCTATTACATTCATCTAAAAGAAAATAACATATGGTTCAGCTTTCAATGGTACTACATTTCCAGAGCTCAAAAATGAGATCTACCATATTATGATATCTACACTACATTCCAAAGTTAATTGAAACTAATTTATCAGTAAAACTGAAGATGTGAAGACAAATAAATGACAAGAAAAAATATTACTTCAGAAAACACAGCTCAACAGTCCAAAGTATGAATAAGATTTCTTAACTGTTGGTAATGAGACAACTGAGTTTATATGCAAGTTGTTAAGATTTGTAAGGCTGGTGTAAGCATATAGGTCAATAATTTAGCAGAGAATTCTAGCTGAACACTGGCAGCAATGCTGGCAGATCAAAGGATAAAATTACTTGGAAAGGGAAAAATGTAATTTGTATTCCATCATTCAGAAAGGTGATTGAAGAGAAATTTTGAACAAAGTCCTTTCAAACAATAAAATGGAAAAAAATAACCACACAAAGACCTGTAATAGGTGAGTATGCAGATTAACAGCAGTGAACACAAAAGAAAATTTGATTTCTTTTCAACTTCACATCAATTGCTAAAATGTTACCAGTCATTTTAACTGATCCACAGCAGCAGAGCACAAATCCTTCTCTTTCTGCTAGCAGTTAAACAACACAGAGGCTTTTAATCCATTACTGCCTGCTTGTGTGGTTCATCAGCAGCTTTCCATCCCAGGGGGTTGGTTGCCACACGCTGCAGGTACTACAGCAACTGCTGCTGTCATCAACCAGAGCTGTTCAGAGTTCAGAGCCACTGACAGCTACCCCAGAATGGAAGGAACTGCAGTAAGAAATTTATATGGCAAGGACAATGGCTCCAACAGGCAATTTATATAGTAAGGACAAGCAGTCCGTTAGTGTCCCAGACTGTAAAGAATGTGACAATGAATGGATGTGAAGAACCACAGAATATGGTCCATAAAAGCATAGGATATTAGCAAGAAACACAGGTGCAGGAGAGGAATGAACTGAAAACTGTTAATTGCAGAATGGAACCTTACCCCACTGGAGCAGAGTCTGTCCAGCTGCACAGCCCTCCTTTCACATTAACGACTATACCCTCACCTGCCTTCTGTGGAATTAAAAATGAAAATAAACAAAAAACCCTGAAAATTAAAAAGCTTTTAGTCTAACCTACTGCCCACTTTATTTCAAATCAGACCAAAAAATTAGCTCCTACAGAGCATAAAGACCAAATCTCACATTAGAAACCCAAATGTCATAATAAGCTGTTTATCAAAACAAGTTGTAAACAGTCACCATTTCATCTGTTGAGTTCTGTCACAGCTATTACTGTGCATTCAAATATTGATTTCTAATAAAGAGTAAAGATCACAGTATGAATTCAAGTTTCAACATAAATATGCTAAACCAAGAAGAGACAATTCCATAAGGCTCACCATTTGATAAAATTCTGAATGTATAGATAGTGTATGCATACGCATATCTTTATCCCTAACTCAAATGCCCTAGAGAAAGACAAATGTTTTTTCTTTAAGCATATTCAAGCACATGCATTTACATCATCTGCTGCTGGAGTAGCTGTGCCCTGTTTGCACTGTCAGGAAGGTTACAAATAAACACACTTCCAAGGTTTCCAGCTTCATCTGAGTTTATGGTGAAGAAACCTGGCTCCACATTCATGAGGCGAGCAGGAAAAAACAGGTTAACAGGTTTGCAATAATTCTTGAAACCTTTTTTCAGACAGTTCTCTTAAGACTCTGACCCTGAGTATAGAGAAAAAACTACAATAGGTTGAATTCTGATGTTTTCTTTTTTTCTAATACGCTTTTCCTACGGTGAGCAATGAATGAGAACTGAATAAAAAGTGTTTCTGTTTGTCAAAATACTGTCATATGGCCAACCAAGTATAAAAAAATAAAAAAAGACACTTAAAAGACTCCTCTGTACTTTGTCAGTTTCTATATGCATACCTAGATCTGCATGCAGATGCATGTCTGTTTTCACTGTTCACAGCTGAAACAAAACGTTATACTGATTTCTGAGACAAGACTCAAAAGTAATAAGCTATTCAAAGCCTGAAATGAATATCTCACATTCAGTGTGTCAAAGCAATAGAAATGTTTCACTCAGGAGTCATCAGTCATAATCTGCTCTGATATTCAGCATAAATAACCTCTCAGATGTCTAAAAATAAGTAATATCCAGTGACTAATTCCCAGTTCTCTTATCAGCTTCACTTCAGCAACTCCACTCCTCCTTAAATCTACATGGCCTCTTATGGTAGAATAAAAACAATTCCCAGGAATTAGTTTGCTGTAGTAAGAGCCCCATGATGTCTTTTATACATCTCAAATAATGTCATACTAAGTGGGTGAGGGCTTTACCGCCTCTGAACTCAAATGAGTTCCTTGAGTTTTCATTCCAGCTTCCTCCCATGTGAAAGTGTATTTTCAAAGTAACACATCAAGCAACATGACCTTGTAGTTAAGAAAGTTAACAGTATTCCAGGCTGCTTTAGGCCACGTATAACCAGCAGGGAGATGATCTCTCCACTCTACTCAACACTGCTGAGACTACAACTGAGTGCTAGGTTCACTACTGGGCTCCCCAGTACAAGAGATGTGGACAGACTGGAAAGAACCTAGCAATGGGCAACAGAGATGAAGAAGGGACTGAAGTATCTCTGCTCTGAGGAAAGTCTGAGAGAGCTGGGACTGTTCAGACTTTAGAAGGCTCAGGAGGGGGATTTCATCACTGTACAAAAACAGCTGAACAGGCTCTGTTCAGTGGTGCCCAGGCCAGGATTGCACCATTTACAGCACTATGCTGACATAGTGCAATGCACTGTTTTCACTACTTTGAAATCCACTTCAGGACTGATCTTCTTTCCCAGTTAAAAATACATGTATGGCAAGAACAGTGCAAAAAAACTCAAGTGACCACAGCTGGGATACACGTAAGGAACATCTTGAAAAGAAATGTTAGTGCAACCATAAAGCTCACTACCTCAATACACCAGGACTTCATTGTTACAATACTTCATTGTTCCAGTATGTATAATTTTACACTACAAATGCCAGAAATTATTCTGAAAGACTAACGTGGGTTCTTACTGCACTGCACTGAAAACAACATTGCAGTACAAAGATGGTGGTGCAGAGATAGAGAGAGAAAGCAAGCACAGGAGTAAGGCAAAGTAAAATAATTCCAGGTTACTATAAAAGTAACCTTCAGAATTAAAAATGACAACTAAAATCAGAGGAGCTGGTTATAGAGCTAGGCTAAACATCCACAGAAGCAATAAAAAGAATAATAAAATAACTGAGATTAGAATATGACTTTTCTACTACACAGATACTGTCATGGTGCAGCTGATACATTCAACATAAATATCTATAAAGATTCCTGCAAAGCCAACTTGCAAGATAGATTCCCAATGTGTTACACAGCACAGAGTAGCAGGGAATTCATATCCAAAACAGCTTTCAAGTTGAGCAGCTAAAACCCTGAACACAGAAAAAATGTACTCTGCTGCATCATATCTATCTCAACAGTTTAGGCTGCTAGATTTACTTAGAAGTGTGCTAAGCTAAATTAAAAGGATCGTATCAACCAGTGTCTACCCTTCCAACACCTTCAGTAAGTTTAGCTTCTAGTAAAACAACCCTAACAGAAGCACTCTGGTAACACTTTCTTCCACGCACCTTAAAGAAGTTAACTGACAAGAAAACGACAGCTAGTAGTAGATCAGTGGATGTGGAGACAATGGAGAAAAGTTATATTTATGCACACAAACCCTTCTGCTTAGTCTAAAAAGAAATTAACCAAATTCAGGAGAAGTCAAGCAAATAAAGATTACTTCTAGAAGAATTCTACAGAGTGACCTCTTGATATCCACAAGATCAAATTTCTATTTACACACTGGAATAAACTAATTAGGAAAAAAAAAACCTGATTCTTACTTTCAGGTTTGCTTTTGACTTCCAACCCACCTGGCTCATCCCCGACACTTTATAAGTAGGGTGTGGAACCCCTCCCTTATAAGGAAAGGCTGAGAGACCTGGGTCTGCTCAGCCTTGAAAAAAAAAAAAGAAAAAAAAAGACTCAGAGGGGATGTGATCCAAAACTATAAGTAACAAGGTGTGGGAAGCCAAGGGGTGCGGGTGGACTCTTCTCAGCACTAAGTGCAATAGGATGAGGAGAAATAGTCACAAACTTAAGCATAGGAAGTTCCATACAAATGAGTGTGGGAACTTCTTCCCAGTGCAGCGATGGAGCACTGGCACAGGCTGCACAGAGAGGTGGTGGAGCCTCTGTCTCTGGAGACGTTCCAGACCCGCCTGGACGCCTACCTGTGCAACCTGGGCTAGGGAGCTGCTTTGGCAGGGGGTTGGACTCGATCTCTAGAGGTCCCTTTCAACTCCTACGATTCTGTAATTCCATGAATCTGTGATATACACTGTCTTAATTTCATTGTATTCTCCAGCTCTTCACATCTCATTTGTTTCCTTATATTAGAAACTTCCCTTAACGGTGACAATCAGTAGTTTATATAAATTTAATTTACGTATTTCCTGTTAATTTTGGTGGATGCCACATACTACCTGAATAACACTACAGAAATACATAACATAAACAAAAAATGCTTCTCTTGATAAAGTATCCCTAGATCTCCCCAGTCATTGTCTTCTGGTAATATAGATGAACAAAAAGTCCTAAAATAGTCTTTTTAAGTCAACTGAACTTATGAAAAATATACACAAACCCAGTGGGCTGTTAACTTAATTTCTTCAACACTTCCAGTTGTACTTGCCTAGGTAACATAATTAGATACATCTCTTCAAACAATGCCAACTACATAACCTGAAACATAAGACCAATAGTAAAGGTTACAAAACACAAGAACTTCAGCAGCAGCCTCCAAACTTGATCAGCTGTTAATAACACCCCATGGACAAATTTGTCTCTCCCTTTGCCCACTAGTCTACTTTCTACATCCTTTTGGAGAAGCAAAACTAGAAAGTCACATAAATAAACACTGAGGAAAAACGCTGAAATACAGATTCTTTTTCATAAAGAAGCTTGTTCTCATCCAAGAAAAGGATGGAAAGCATCCTAGTTCTTCCAGATGCTTTAACTCTCATTGAGTCTTAAAGAACAGATACGCAGCTAAATTGCTAATTACAGAAGGACAGTAGCTCAGTCAGATCCCTATGTGCTACTTATGATTTTATTCTTGAAGAACAGATGGAAACTTGGTCAGTTCTGAATGATCTTTCATGGAGAATCCAGTTACTTGTAAGATTCACAACTTTCCTGATAGTACAAGCCTCATCCTACAGCTTCTGCACAGAAAATCAGACAAGCAACCTATCCAAGTACTATACTTGAGTGCAAATGCATAGGCTGCTTCTTCTCTTTGACTTTAGTAAGCAGCAACTGAATACTGTTGAACACCTCATTGAATTCTCCAGGTATAGCAAGAATTACAATTTTTTTGCTGTTATTTTGGAGGATCCAAGAACAGACCAATAAATTCACTGCTGTTTTCATGCTCTGGTGTAAACAGACACACACTTTCTGGAACAAATTTTAGCAGCATTCATCTAGCAGCAAAGATACTACATACAGATTTCAAACAAACACTAGGTATGATTTGCATAACAGGCCTTCTAAGTATAACTTTATTGAAGTTAACAAGATGTTTGGGGAACTTAAAAAAAAAAAGAAAAAAGGAAATAATTATTCTTTAAAGAATAAGAGCATTAAGTAACCAAGGAAATAAAGACAAATTTTATTGCTGAACTCATCAATTGTCACATTTAAGAAGCTTCTAACCTGACTGAAATAACTGTAAGAGAAACAGTATCCTAGGAAAAAAAAATAGAAAAATAATAAAAAAAACCCACCTCCTTTGATTTTACATTACAGAACAATAAAAAAAAGTACATATACATACACCACTTTCTTTCATCTTTACAATTACATTAAAAATTTAATGAAGAATCTATCAAAATAGATGGCAATTTACTTAAAGCTATACAAAGACTATCAGGTAGTAACAAGTGCAGCATGTGACGTAAAGCCACTAGGCAGAACAAAAGCAAATGCTCGATAGCCTCCAATTTTCTTCTACTACCTAAGCACCCTTTCAATTTTCCAAATAGAAAGATTAAAATGAAACTGGTATTTCCTGAAGTTGTACAGAAAGACTGACAGAAGATTAATCAAAGAACTTGAAAGGAGAACATACAGGAGGAAAAAAACATGAAATATGAAAAATGAGATACGCAAAAACATAGATGAAGAAAAGTACAGTGAGAAAAAAAAAAGGACAAAGTAAATGATGTCAAGTTGCAGAAAGAAAATACCTGCATTCTGAAAGGCATGGGGAAATGAAATAAGAAATTTTTGGCAGTATCACCTGTGGCATATGTAGCATGTTGGCTACCTTTGATTCCAGCTGATGGTGTGAACTAGTATGAACTGGATGTTCCAACACAGCTAATAAAGCAGCACTCAACAGCCGCAAGATTACTAGCCAGGCTACCAGTGGGCTTTTATGGTCTAATGTATGCAATTTTCTCTTTATCCACCATAAAGTGTCTTCCATAAGTGATACTGCTTAATGTCTTCTTTCAGGAGAAAAGGAAGAAATAGTCACATTCACAATGTACTCAAATAATTCCTTTTAAAAATCTAAGCATCTACAAGCTATTGTGTTGAGATGATCTGACCAATCACCTCACCAACATGTCACGAGAAAAAGAAAACACAATGTCAGGTGCTAAGACTGACATGAATACCATATGAAATATAATAAAGTATATCTTAAAGCTAATTGTGCCACTCAAAACAACTGATGACCCAACTATTCAATCATGAAGATTCAGAACTATGCAAAGGGGTTTCTTTCTTTTTTTCCATAAAAAAAAAAAAAAACAGGAAGCACTGTTTCCCTTTTCACCAAAAAATTAGCATCCCATTAAAATGACTCTCCTTCATCAAGGAGACAGACTGCAAATTATACAGTTGATTCCCATCCACACAATCTATCTAACCACGGCTCCTGAGGTTCTTGCAAACAACCCACATGTCTTACCAATTACCCCTGTGATGGAATAAATAGCTGAAATAACTGGAATAAATAAGCTGGAATAAATAGCTGAAAGCTAAAATGATGTTTCTCAACCCAAGACTAAAGATGTTTAAGAAAGGTTGTCCAAGGTATTCAAACTTTCATAGATCCATTGTTTGGTTTAAATAACAAAGTCAGTCTGTAGTTGCTCTACCTTCACAAAACACCTTTGATGCAGAAAAACAAAACAGTACACTTTTAGCCAGCAACAAACATCTGTGAAGATAGTGATAACCCTCAGATAGAGCAACAGTGTATTTCAAGTAATACACAAAGAACCACAAAAGTAAGGCCAAAGCATATATACTAAGTCTGAAAGCTAGTGTATTTTGTAATGTGAATAACCATTCTGGAAAGTAATATTACCTTTTCACGAGAAGCAGGAGCCCCAGTATCTGCCTCATCTCGATTCCTGAACTTAACCCAGTTCTGATTCACAGAAATTCACACAACTTTTCACAAGACAGACAAATCTGTTTCACCACTGCTGCTGAACCCACTCAGTTAGGATTTAGCATCTGTATTACTAATATGGAAACCTGATCAAAATAAATAAACATTTTCTGTAAATTATTTAGTGATAAGTAGATGAAGATGGCAAGCAGATGTCTAAAAATGCCACTTGCATCATATTTGACCCCTTTCAAAAGTAAATAATAGCAGAAATCTAATGGATGCGATTTGTATTTGAAAGATACACCGTCTAAGAATGTTGTGCCAAATACCTTGCAAAACTGTTTTTCAAAGATTACTTTTTCTGTTGATAATATTCTTCCAGATACCTTTTTTTCTGTATTACTTTCTCTTTAAATTTATTTTTCTAAGGCAACAACTCACTCCTTTTTCCCTTTTCATTCTTGCAGTGTTCTTTTTTCTCCTGTTATCTTTTCTATTCACTGCACCCTCTTAATCAAAGCTGTCTAAGCAACCCTCATTTCTTCAGTCTCCATTCTTTATCAGTCACAAACTCTGACCTAGTTCAACTAATGGAAAAATGAATAGTCATTTTCAAGGTACAGTTATAGTCATTTTCAGCCTGTTAGCCAAGGAAATGATGGTTCTGTGAGCTAGTATGATTTTCTTCTGTCTATTTGTCAGTCTCCTGATAACCACATTGCAGCCAAATGCAAGTCTTAAAGATTAAGGATAAAGCCTTAAAGTTCCTGCAAGTTCGGTAAAATTTAGTCTCTCTGGGTAAAGGAAATTAGTAGCCCTTCTAATTTAGTAGACTAAAATAAAAGATGCTCTTAGCACTACCTTTCCCACAGCTCTTCCAACAACCAATAAGCACCAAATTGTTTTCAGTGCTACTTTTTGTCTAGACAGCCATTTTAGAAAGACAATCTACAGAAGTAAATGAGGAATATGGAATGGTGGAGGGTAGGAAATATGGAACATAACTCCGTAAGAAAACAGGTTTCATTACTTACACAGTAATTCATTTTCACTCTTTATGGTAATGCTGTTATCCAAAGGAAAAAAGTAAATACATTTCTATACCTCCACAACATGGCATGGAAAGAGAAAAGATGGTAAGGCCAAATTCAAAGCCCATAGAACATCTCAGAGAGTTCTCTAATTTTTTCTTCCAAGCTTCCATTTCACGGAACATTCCTACAATGTGTTTTTAATTAACATATAATTATTGTTCAGTAATATGCTTGTAACTTTTTAATTCAAATTCCCATTAAAATAACATGACTGCAATAAGATAGTTGATCTCTATTTGAAAACAACTCTGATGCTTCTACTATAATAGCTTCAGATTGATCTTGATGTGTCTTGCTATTCCAGTGGTCTGGATTTTACCTTTCCCTCCTAGAGTGACTGCAGCCGCAACACTTTCAATAAAGGTAAAACAACATCAGAAACTATTAAGTCTACCTGCAGATCAAGACACTCATTATAAATACCTTCATCCAATGAGTCTAAAATCTGTGAAAGCGACAACAGGAAAAACAGCCTGTTACACATTTTTCCTTTGTACAGATCATCATAGCATCAAAATGAGTCTTCAGCACGAACAAGTTACAGGCATTATGTTATAAATGAGTGTATAACTCCTCAAAGAACTCACTCTTTGGTTGCCCACAACAAAATTTGACACAATACACAGATATTAGCATTTTTCCTTAGAGCAAGAGCTTAGGAGGCTTGTTTCACATGTTTATCAAGCTAGAAGACAGCTGTCACCTTTGCAATGACACGGTAACAAATCGAAGCCTGTAAATTCACTTCAGAGTTTAGAATATCATCAAATAATGGAGAATTTGTTCCCTTGTTTCTTCTTACTACATATTATTAACATATCTGACACAAGCTAACTGTCACCAAGGATTTCCTCCCAACTAAGGCAGTGTTTCCTTCATGTGGTAGATAATATTCAGACAGAAAACCAAGAGCTTTGCTTAAGAACCCATACAAGCACTAATGAGCTCTTACTGATTCAAGCTTTGATTTCCTGATATAATGCTCCTGAATGACATTCATGCCAAGCCAGAAACCAATTCAGCACCACTGTAATCAGCAATGCCCGCTGAAAACTCCTCATATTCATCCTCTGTCCATGCAAGTACCAAAGAGAAGATATTAAGTACAAATGCCTAGGAATACCGACTAGTTGCATAAATGTAAATGAAACAAATGCAACTATCAAACTTTCAACTGAATGAAATGGTATAGAATGGTATGTCCAGTTCATTGCTACAAACAGTGGTGGCACCAATAAAGAATACAGGAGGGAGTAGAAACGCAAGTCTTGACTTCTGCCTCACAAAAAAAATACGTCTTGGTATTTTATTATAGTGCATTACAGATACAGGTCAGAAAACTACTTAGCACTGATGCCTTAAGGAAAGCAAAGATACAATACTTTAAAACAATTATCAATGATTGAATAAACAAAAATAATAAAGTATATAGCTAAATTTATGTAGTAAGTAAATTGCAGTTTACATTAAACTAAGTTAGTGACTGATATAACAAAGATCCTATATATTATCTTTGCAATTACTTTTCTGAATTAAATTTCAATTACCAAGTAATTGCCCTGATAAAATCTCTACAATTCAAAATTTAATTTGTGCAAACAAATGTAATTAGGTAAAACAAAGAAGAACTGCAAAAAAGCTTTACCAGCCACAATGATCTGTTTTAAATCTAGACATACATCCTCTATAACATATATATTAACAACTTTAATATATATATTGATCTTTAAGCTTCCTTTCAACTCAAAACCACTTGATTCTAAGATCTTTTGGTAGAAAAAACAAATTACATAAGATATTACTCTGATAGGTTTGTTTTCTTTTATAGGAACATAAAACTGTAAGACCATAAGAACACAAACTGCCAACAGTATTTTTAAGACCTAAAACTCACATCCTCCTCTAGACAATCCATATTTAAAACATCATTAAGGACATAAGCCAAAAAAAAAAAAATGATAGAAGACTTCTCTAATGGCAACAAAATTTTTTGTTACCAACTTCGATGTTAACTGTTTCCGCAGGCCTTTTAAAGACCAACATTTGTTGCTATTAGATTGCAGATAGTTCAACAGTAACAAAAAAGAAAGCTCGAAGTCAGGACTGCCCAACCAAATTATTTAACTTCTTGACTTTACCTCTAAATTCTAAATTTATCGTTATTTATTAAAGAATTTGACATTTTTAAGAATCAAAAAATAAAAAAAAGAATTGAAGAAAATAATATCCCAAACTTTGGCTTTTGGTGCTAACATAACGAACCAGTATATTTGCAAATGGTAAATAGAATGTTACTTACTCTTTAAGTTCAAAATAACTTCAAATTTGCAATAAAGCCATGTATAAGCCCTTTTTCTACAAATCTTCCAGAGCACTGTGGGAAACCTTAGAGTCTAGGTAACGTGAGTAAGAGCACCACAAATGTTGGGGATAATAACATAGTATAGACTGGTACTCTGTGGTAATCTTTGACCACACATAAAAAGAGTGGTTTTAAAGTTTTGTCCTTTGCAGAACATGTAACTTTTGCTAGAAATAGTAGTGGTCTTTTTGCTTTTTGTTTTTTTTAGCTGGATGTAGAAATCATGATGCAAACAGCAAGAGCATTATTTATAATCAATTTGTAACTTTAACTTACTTATACTGTATTTGTGCTGGTTATAAATTGCCACTTACTGTTTTTCTCATCTGGAAAGTTTGATTAGCATTCTCTGTCAACAACAACTTTTAAGCTAGATGACCGCAATCAAAATACTGTTCTGACTCATGGGATGCTGCATTACTGGTCTAAGTAATGTGACTATGATTTAGACAGTATATTGTTCTGATAATTAAGTATCTCACATATGGTTCATGTAGAAAAAACGACTGAATCACCAAATCTGAAAATGACATCACTGTAAGTATTGAGTAATACCAGTCTCACTTCTGATGATTTCAGGGCAAAAAAATTAAATCACTGCGTATCACAAGAAACAAAGATTACTGTATAACAGGAGAGTTACAGAGCAACATGCCGTATGGCAGTGACACCAATGAATGCTACACTGTCACACAGGTAAAATATTTCAAGTAAAAAGGGAGCAAGTTGACTGGTATGCTGTTAAATGTACTATTATACATGAAAAATCCAGTTAAATATTCTCCTTACTGTAGCTACTGAAGTGTCCACTAACCATTTAAATACTGCAAGTCTACTTTTCTGAAAAATATACTTCCATTTAAGGTAATTTAAATTTACACCAAAAGCAACAGGTTTAAATATCAAAAGACTGTGTTCCAAGCACAAGGAGTTAGAAAAAAATTCAGTCACACATTCATTCGCGGGAAGAAAAAAAGATTTCCAGGCTCACCTCTTCCACTCATTAAACGATTGCATGAACATGTAGAGATTATAATCCACAAACTTCATTTTACAAACATTTTCATGACCAGCCAATAACTTTTGTTCTCATAAATTCACAGGCACAGTGAAATATACACCATAGCCCAGGTAATTTTTGTTCTAATCATCATATTTAGTGAAATATTTAACACCATATCTGAGGACAACGTAGGTTACACGCAATGAAAAGCAAATCACATCTACATAACAGATGAAATTAAAAACTTACTAACAAATTAAATTTTTACAGTGTGTCAGAGCCTTCCAGCCTTCCAAGGTCCGTAACAAGATAATTTGATACAAGCAAGTACACAGGGCAACAATTGTTTTCTATCTTAATGAGAAAATTTGGTAGTCAAGCACTCAGGATTTGATGCATTTACTCAGCTTATGAGTTCTGCAGGGAAAAAGTTAAGTAAGAAGTTAAGTAAGAAGTTACAAAAGATTCCAGGGATTTTAGTAGTACCAGGGACAACAAGTGCATTAAATGAGCATTTTATGGAGATCTGAACATCCTTTTCCTTTTATTCCTACAGTCAAGCTAACTTATAATAGCTTGAAATGTTCATGAAAATACGTTTTAAGTTATGAGACCTGGGGGATTTTAAAGTAATGGTAATAGTGACTTAATAAAAGAAGTTACCATAAAATACACTGGGTTTATTTAGAAGAAATCCTTTGATTTTGGTGGGTGATGTTGAGCAACACAACAATATTCAAAGCAGTACAAAAATGCAGGTTCTTCAGCACAAAACAGTGGCAGTAGAGAAGGTAAAAGGTTTCTTTAGCCACACATTAGCAGCAGTGGAAACTAACAGCATAATAAAAGCNCATTTTATGGAGATCTGAACATCCTTTTCCTTTTATTCCTACAGTCAAGCTAACGTATAATAGCTTGAAATGTTCATGAAAATACGTTTTAAGTTATGAGACCTGGGGGATTTTAAAGTAATGGTAATAGTGACTTAATAAAAGAAGTTACCATAAAATACACTGGGTTTATTTAGAAGAAATCCTTTGATTTTGGTGGGTGATGTTGAGCAACACAACAATATTCAAAGCAGTACAAAAATGCAGGTTCTTCAGCACAAAACAGTGGCAGTAGAGAAGGTAAAAGGTTTCTTTAGCCACACATTAGCAGCAGTGGAAACTAACAGCATAATAAAAGCTAAGTTTAATCAGTAAGTCTATCTGACCAGAGTTTAGCCTGTCATCTTATCAGCCAGGGCTCTAAGAGTTTTAGTAAACCTTAAAAGTTAACAAAAATCTTATTATAAAATCAAAGAATATTTACATTTGGAAATCTCTGCAGTCAATCCAGCACAATTATGATCAGTGGTGACTGCCTTCATAGAAAGCTAATCAATACTGATTGTCAAAAATACTTACAGTAAGCCAAACATAACGCATTATGCTATTACACAGTAATTCAGTAAAAAGCAAACTGAATCATCAAATTACCTTAAAAGCTCCAGAAGTATTGCAGAAATACTTCAACACAGATAGTTTAGCTTTAAGTTTAATAATGCACAAATAGTAAAAATCTGTAATATCTGAATCCTCAAAAAGTAGTTTAGAAAAAGTAGCTGGCTGAACTAAAGTGATAATAACAGGATAAATAGCTCCAAACATTTAAAGGAAGGCGATACTGTAGAGAAGTAATAATTATTATCTCCATGGAAGAATGATTCATATATGATTACTATTGTGGAACTTAATTCCAACATCCATCAGAATTCAATCAGCATCTATGGGGGAAAGAAAAAAAACAAACACACATATTGGAGCTATAAAATACCTTCTAACTATAGACTAAGCATCATTACTCATTTACTTGCTTAAGTCCCTTTAAATTTGAAGTTTGAAACATGGAATGTGGGCAAAAGTGAAAAAAGGTTTAACAAGGAATTCATTGACCATACTATCAACACAATGTTCAATGTTAACAGAAAACAACATGCATATACCTCTTTCCTTTTCCCTATTTATTCAAGGAGATTGTGGGTTTTTTTGTTTTTAAACAATCTGATTCCTACTCTAGCACCATTTGACAATACATACATGAAAATCAGATGTGAATTTTATATTGGAAGGGAGAAAGGAGAAGAAAACAAGAGCTATACAAATATCTCAGTTTTGAGGTACTTGTTTGAAACAATAACTACAAGCTTTCCATTTTAAGCTTTCCTGAAATACAGAAGAGCAAAAGATGTGAATAATTCATTTATAAATGGTTCTACATATTCTCATAACTCAGAAATGACTACTTCAGGGCATGGTTCCAGAGTTATGCTTCTGTCGGCCAAATAATAGCCTATGACACGCTCTCAGTTGAAGTACAAGATGACCAAAACAAGTTTCTCAGTGACAAAGTCACTGTCATCATGTAAGCAGTATAATTTTAATCATACTTTATAGGTATGAGGATCCATTTAGTAAGAAATCTAATGAGCAATAAGTAAACTGGCAAAACATCAAGAATAGATGGTCAAGAAATACAAATTTGATCCCAGGACACCTGCACTGCAATTGTACAGTTCAATGCCTGGAGTATGTAGTTTAAAAATAAAAATAAAAATCAGGCTAGCTGATCCTGATTTTCCTTTATTCACAATCCAATTAGATGAAGTAAACATAAAGGAATGGGAAGAACAAGCTGGAGGACCAGCAGATTATTAAGTCCATTAGGCCTATAAGATATAAAGTACCAGGAGTCTACTTAATTATTCAATCACCATGATGATTATGACTGACAAAAATGCTATCTGCACATTAAGGAGAAAGCTTTAACGCTTACTGTAGCAAACCACTCCTATCAAGTAGCCCTGATGGTTTTCAGTAATCCACTCCATGATGCTGGCTTATCCACAAGCTCCCACTGCTGCTGCTTTCACTTTTGCTCAAATTTCTCTTTCCAGTGAGTGCAGATGTTTTGTTTTTTTTCCCCACTGTTAAGCATTTATGTTGACCTGATGGGAGGTCTGCAAAAACTTTTCAACAGAAGAGTAAAGCAACCCCAGGTGCCCAGAACAACATAAACCCATTCACTTGTCTGTTGAATACTGTCTTGTGAAAATCAAGTTCACTGTTGCTAGGCATTGATAATGTCAATCCATAAACTAATTTTCTGCAAAAACAACATTACTTTTCTGCAAAAATGTACACAGTTGTGTCACAGTTACATAAGCTTTCAATAACCCATGGGTCTTTAAAGCTGAGTTCAGTCTACAGTGCCTTCATTACTAAGTCATGAAGGAATAACTCAGCACTTCCTTGCATAGGAACAGTTCGAAGACCTTTAGGATAAGGCTAATTGGGAAATAAATGCAAAGCTTCATTGCTATGCATAGGAAATAGTTGCCTTCTAAATAACACCCAAGTACAAAAAAGTGCAGTTAAAAATTTGCACTTCCAAAAGTGAAATTTACCGAACAGTTTAGTTCTAATCTATTTAAAGTTTAAATAACATGCTTGGTTCAATACAGGGTGAATAAAATGTAGAAACTCCTACAGTCACTTAAGAGTATTTAACTCTGAGCTAGATTTCCTACTTCCAGTAACACAGGCATTCCAGCACTAAAAAAAAAAAAAACCCACTATAACCACGAAACTTTACCCCAAGTGTGACCAGTGAAGCACTGGGAGGTGTGCCATTGCTTCTTTAATCAACACCACACCATACAACAGTTCTAGAGACAGAAATCCACACAGTTTAATCTCACCAAAGCTTCAAAGCAAATCTGTTAAATGTAATGAAAAAAGAAAAATGTCTGAAAGTACAATTTCTGCGAGGAAGAAAAGCATCTTTAAACAGTTTTGTAGGTTGTAAAGAAACAAATTTTGTAGATATTTTATAGATATTTCATACACACTTCATGTTTCGGTTTCTGAAACAGCACCCTCCATGGTAGACTGCTCTTCCAATAATAATAAGGCAGCTGCTCAGTCAAGCAGTAGGAAAGCATTACCAATCTATAGAGCAACCAGCCTCTTTGGTGTGGCTGCATTGAGCCTGGAAACCTACATGCCATGCGACAGCTGGGGATTTAGCAGAGCAGAGTCAAGGCAGAGCTACGGTTATCAGCAGCATGTGTTGAGAAGCACGCTGATTTCACAAGTTTTTATTTCCACTTCAGTGTATACAGAGGTGAGCTCACTCCTCACCCCAGCTCCTTCATACACAAATTAAAGACAAAAAATAGGACTCTGATGTTAGAATAAGCACAGGGAACACACAGTACAGTAAAAGAAAGCAAAAAGCATGTGATCGTTCCTGTAAGGAGGACATTAAAAAGAATCTTCTCATCTTTGTTTTCAGAACGCTGTTCTTTATTAAAAAGGTGCAAACACAAATTTATCTGGAAGATCCACCTAGTGACTTTTCCACTGTGATTTCAATTTTCTGAGAAGTTAAGCCCTTAAGTGATCATGTCATCCAAGTATGCTAGCTCAATTGCAAACCAGAAAATAAAAGGGACACGTTAAAAATATCAGTGTCATCAAAGGAAAATGAAAACTCAAAATCTTCAAAAAAAAAAAGAAAAGTTTATCTGGAACTAAATTCATAAAATTCAGAAAAATAATCACTTCAGAAATCAGTTTTCTAAGCACATGAGCACTTAGTTGTGAAGTTTAGAAAAGACACCACATCAGCCGTTCATGGCATTAAACATATCAAACAGCAGAGTCAGAATTCATAATTTCAGCTGTTTGAAATCTTGTCACATTGTACTTAATCAGAATTTGTCAGACAACTAAGTGACACGCTGCATTTTATGCAGTTTGACTTTTTTTTTTTACCTGTTTGCATTTTTGTGAAAAGCAATAAAGTATTTCCTGCATTTCTTTTAAGATGCCAACATTTAAAAATCAATTATTTCTCTTGATCCAGAGCAAAAATGTTATTCCTCAAGAACGCTATGGAATCTTGAAACATGCTACATCATTTTTCAGGGGCTAGGAACTCTATCCATTGCCTTTACGTAAAGGAGCACCTACTATTTCTCAAGCATCTTTCCCAAGTTAAACAGCAATGAAGTCTTATATAAACAAACTATATTTATACACACAGAATCTTTGATTTTATCTAAGCAAGGAGATCTTTTTAAACTGGACAAATACCTGATTCCTTTCTGTCTGCAGTGGGTATCATCCCTCAGATGAATAATGAAGGTAAGATTTATCCTTCCTGACTTTACACATAATTAAGGCTCCCTCAATTTTCTTTTTTTTTTTTAATATTTCTTTTTTT